>CM051393.1:691223-914987 GCA_028015245.1 Cardamine occulta | reverse complement strand
CATCTTTAGCTTTCTCAAAGTGAAGAAAGAAGAATAAATTAGCTTTGAGCTCCAACCGATCTGGTTAGCCGATACATTTGCCCACTTTTCTGATCTTAAATTTTGTTTTTTGGTCAAAGATGGATTCTTAACTTTAGCAAAAACACCCTCTTCTAATTGCTTCAAAGCCAAATCTGCCTGATCATTCTCCAACAAATGCACCAGTTCCAAGTCTCGGACAAGGAATCTTTTTCGCCGTTTCATGAAAGCGGCATCATTTAAATAAGCCACAGCTTCCTTGTACTTGTTCTCTTTTAAGTAGCTGCTAATGACTACATCGGCCACGTTCATATGGGAACCTTCTTTGGACCTCGGGATCTTGATTTCAACTCTGTAAAGATTTTGTTGATTCCATCAATATCATGGAGTTTACTCAATGCTTGCAATATTACAACATAACTTGCACTGCTGCGTTCACAACTGTGAGCCTTCTTTAGCAAGTCCCAAACCCGGTGAACATCAGTAACATTAGAAAGTTGAGCATATGAGGTAATGAGGAAACAATAGCAATCAGATTTGCAAACTTCCTTTGGTTCCTTCACCATAAATTCTATTCTCCTCTCCATTAATCTCAGCGCCGATTCTGCTTTTTACCTGTAAGCACAGGCTTTAGTAAAGACTGCTACCACGTTAACAAATGTATCGAATGATGATCCATCTTCAACTTCAGCGTTCATTTCATCTAAAATCTTCTCTACTCCATCTAAGTCATTTAAACTTGCACAGCTCTGTGCCCACAAGGAGTAGAGTCTTATGACAAGGGGAAGATCTCCCTGTTTCATTGCAACAACCAACAGAGATACCTTATCGGGCTGACCCAGCCGCAAGTACATACCCATCATAGCATTAAATGGCGATGAATTAGTATGAAGTTGGAGATCATCCATTCTGTAAAGATGGGCCTTTTGCCTTGTCTTCTTTGAGTTTCTTGCAGTAGGGGTTCAAAAGCATCTCATAAGCTTCCTGATTCTTGGTAGAGTCGTCTAGACTGTTAAAGTAGTTCTCAGCCGCCTCTAAGTCTTCACTCATTGTAATATTAAGCCAATGATGATCAGAGTTATTCATTTCCATCCATGGCATTAGGAATATATTCATCATCTGAGACTTCTGAGTAAAGGGGACCAAAAAAAAACAACACATTTGCAGTAAATCAAAGCAACATTACTAATCCGCATCATGATGTGCCCTTAAAGATTTAAAACCATAGTCAAACTTAACACGATGAGGATTAGTTTATATCACAAACCAAATTGGAAGAAACGACTCATACATCACATGTCAATTAAAAATCTAATTCGTTCCTTAAACGTACCATCGTATGCGGGTTTAAATTGCGTTCTTCGCGTTCGCGTTCGCATTCGCGTTGCTGTTGTTTGAATTCAGCCATGAAATCTAATTCGTTCCTTAAACGTACCATTGTTGACATTCTGACCTCATTCAACACTTAGAGGTCAGTTCTCTCTTTCTCTCTTAGTTCTCTGTTTCTTTCACTCTCTGTTTTGGTTTTGTTCTAAAGTGAAGACAAGTAACTTAGAGAATAACTTTAATTGTCTACATTGATATTTCGGATCTTTTGGATGCGTTTCTTACAACACCGCACACACATACATATAGTGGTTTCTCTACTTACCACATACACTTGCATCCATACTTCTACTAACTAGACTCTCTTACACGAGCCATACTACTAATCCTTACAATACAACAACTCCAACAACTCTACTTGGTCCTTTTGCCAAGCTTTATATAAACAAAAACACACTTTCTCTTGGGCCTAAATCCGCACCTCACTGGTCTTCTTAGGACAAAAACAACACAAAGCCCAACTTCTACTTCTTGTTGACTTGTGTTCCTTGTTGTTGTCGTTGACCACTCTTTCACGACAACTTCTTCTTCGCTTTGCTTCTTCATCTTCTTCTCACTTGAAGCCTATTCTTTGTTGCAGGATTTGATCAGGACTCAATTCTCAACAACCATCGTATGCTGACATAAATTGCGTTCTTCGCGTTCGCCTTCGCGTTGCTATTGTCCGTATTCAGCCATGAACGTTCGCAGTTCCATTAATGCCGTCGGAGCAGAAGCAGAGGCCTCGCCGCCAATCGCCGACGGAGCAGAGACCATTGAATAAAATCTCCTCGTGAGCCGT
Organism: Cardamine occulta; assembly: GCA_028015245.1. NCBI lineage: Eukaryota > Viridiplantae > Streptophyta > Magnoliopsida > Brassicales > Brassicaceae > Cardamine > Cardamine occulta. The sequence goes on along the minus strand of CM051393.1, from coordinate 912,802 downwards.
ACAATAGAAGAAGAGATCATCTGAATAATACTGATTTCTCAGTGAATCCCAAAAACGATCTCTACTCCTCTCTCCACACTCGAATCTTAGAAAATAGAAACAACAAAGATAGCTAGGGTTTTAACTTAAAATGTTTACTCCAAAAACACAAATAGAATACAATCAAAGGCTTTTTTTTTTTTTTTGTCATCACTGGGCCACAACGAGCCGGCCCACTAGTCTACATGTTCCTTTGATCCTTCCACCGACACCACCCATTCTTGTTTGATTTTGTCAAAATTATATTCTTCAAACACTGCAAAGCAGCTACTCTGTACATGTTCACTTTTAAGTAGCTTCTTCATGTGTTAACCTTCTTCTGAACCTCGGGGAATCTTGATTTCAACTCTGTAACAATTTTCTTGATTCCACCAATATCATGAAGTTTACTCGATGCTTACAGTAACATTTGAGACTCCAGCATATGAGCTAATGTTCTTGTTCACGTTCAAGTATGTGTAACATGAAAGGTCGGATTTAGAGTAATCCAGGTACTTAGGCTTATTATTGATAACTTACAGTAGACACTAGACAGAGTCATGCTTGTTAGGGATGAATCAAGGGCAAATCTTGCTTACCAAACTTTCCTGCTCTTCGTCTACTTGTTCCTCTAACCTCTTTTTCATATCCGGACAAGCTTTCCTGCAGATAAATAAGTCTTCATAAGAAGACTGGAAGTTTCCAGAATCCAGGGACTCCATTTCCTCAAGGTTTTACAGAATTCTTCTGCTCCATCAACGTCTTTGGCTTCCTCAAAGTGAAGAAAGAAATCACGGATCAGCTCTGAGCTCCAAGTCCAGTTCTTGTCTTGATCCAAAACTGCCGCTTCAAAATGCTTCAGGGCCAAATCCTTCTTATCGCTTTTTCAACAGGTGCATCATCAAAAGTTGTCTAGCCTTTGAGAATTGACCTTTAACCTTTTCCTTGGCACCATTTAAAACAGCCTCGGCTTCCGTACATGTTCTGTTTTAAGTAACTGCTAATCACTACATTGGCCATCCGCATATCGTAAGTCCAGCATGTTGATTCCCATTCTGTAAAGATTTTCTTGATTCCGTCAATGTCATTGAGTTTACTCAGTGCTTGGAGCATTGTAAGACAGCTTGAATTGTTGACATTAGGGTGACTCTTCTTTTAGCAAATCCCATACTCGATAAACCTCGGAAGCTTTTGAAATTCCAGCATACAAGCTAATGAGGAAATGAAAGGAATCACGTTTCTGATGATTCATCTTCTGTTCCAGTGATTTCAGCGCCTCTTCTGCTTTATTGTAGAGGCCGAGTTTAATGTAGATTGCTGCCAGATTAGCATATGTATCCCGTGAGGAAACGCCTTCTCCTTCTGCTGTCATTTCATCTAAAAATCTTCTCTATTCCATCTAAGTCATTTAAACTTCCACAGCTCTGTATCACATCGAATAAGTGATATCACAAGGGGAGATATTCTTCTGTTTCATCGCAACAACCAACGCAGGTACCTTCTCTGGTTGACCTAGCCGCAAATACATGGCCATCAGATTATTAAATGGCAAAGAATTAGTGACATAATTGCGTTCACTCATATTATCAAAATGTGCCTTTGCCTTCTCTTCCTCACGTTCTACGCAGTAGCAGTTCAATAGGGACCCATAAGTCAACTGATTCTTGGTAGAGTCGTCTAAACTGTTAAAGTAGTTTTCAGCCGCCTCTAAGCCTTTAGTCTTTGCAATAAGATCCAAACGAATTGCGTGATCACTGCCAGTAAAGGCAATTTCCTTTCTTTCCAGCCACTCAAAGACCTACACATAATGGGAAACAAAACAAACAGGATGGTGTGATGAGTGGTTAAGCATTTGAAAGATTAAACCAAACAAAAAGAAACAACAAGGTAACAATCACAGTAATCAAGCAACAACTGTTTCCTTCTTTTACACATCCAAAAACTCCATTTCTTCATATCCAGAAAACTACATTTGATTCTCATGTCCTCATAAAAGCTTAAAAACATAACCAACTTACTACAAAATACACAAACCAAATTCGTCGCATACCGCATTTGATCCTTATGTGCCCCTAAAACCACCAACCACACTATTCAAATTAAGAAACAGAGTTCAGAAAACTCAAACACCAATACATACATAAACATCAAATCTAACAATGGTGGCTAAAAACTGCAACTAGTTCTTTCTATTGTATCGTACCTAAGCACTTTTCTGAGTTAGTGATTCATCAATGACGATTCGAATCCATTAGTTTTCCAAAGTTAAATCAGCCACTGATCAGCAAACATAAATCCGAAAGAGGAGACAAACCTCGAGGGCGCGTTGAGGTTGGCGATACTTGCGAAGATCCTTCGCGTAGCGAATAAGCTCATGTTTCTTTACAGTAATACCTTCCATGGTGAATTGATTTAGCGTTTCTTCGATTTTCCCCTCCTCGTGCCAAGTCTCGAGAGAGTTTCTTGTACACCGAGCTATGCTTTTGCGCTGTCGGCGGAATAGAACCAGAAGCCTCACCGCCAATCGCCGCCGGAGAAGCAGCCAGCGTTGCACAGAACCTCCTCGCGAGGCGAGAAACGGAATACATCATCAGATTTACGGATTTTGAATTTTATTAGTAAATTCCAGAAATAACAAATTCTCACTCTCCTCCGAATCTAAGATTTTGCTAGGGTTTTAGTAAATAAGAAATATAACTTTCTGTCGTTTTGGTGTAACTAAAACGGCGTGTAGTTTATTTTTGTGTTAGTTGGCTTTTACTGGACTGAAGTGAGAAACTTGTAAGGCCAGAAATGGCTATCCTAGTCCATCTTCCTCCTCCGTCGACTATCGTCTTCTCCAGCTCATCTTCTACACAGTTAATCATGCGAAGTCGAGAACTCACGAGGCGTGTTCGTTGCCGTATCTCTGATTCCTCAGAGGTGGTTTCAATTTTGAATTTCAACCCACGCGGGCTTACATGTGTTTATTTGGATCCGTCTGTGAATTTCAATTTTGATTCTCAGGTTAAATCAGATGAAGGAGCTTCGAAATCGGAGTACAAGCCAGGGATTCTCGACGATTTCTTCATGAATTCGTTTCGAAACAAATTGGTCGAGGTGAGTTGTAAAATGGGCTTGTTTGGTTTCTTCATGATTGAACTGGTTAATTAGGTTTACATTAGGCTAATGATCTTGTTTATGTTCAAGTATGTGTAACAGGAAGTCGGGTCGGATTCAGAGAAACCCGGGTACGTTGGGCTTATTGAGTTGGTGAAGCTTCTCATTGCTCCTATAGCACAAAGGGAAATTAGCTGCATTGATGGTTGGTGAGTATTGTTGAATCTTTAATCTTCTATGTCAATGAAAAATTTATCAAAATTATATTTTGGACTACTCAGATAGATCAATAAATCACAAAAGAAGCTTTAGTTTTTCCAATTATTTGAACCCAGCTAGCTAAACGGTTTTCTTCTTTCTTCTGTTTGTTTCCCATTGAAGCAAGAGTTACTGTAATTACCTGTCAATGGCTCATGGGACCGTGCAAAGTAAATATCATCGATCTTCCTAATGGAGAATCTTGGGATAGCGGGGTAATCATCATACCGAACTTTGCATCTGTTTCGATAGGATTTGTTTTGTATTTTGCTATTTTTCTTCTATATAACAAAGAGGAGTTGGAATCCAAGTAGGTTCTCGTGGAGAAATGTCAGTATCTAGAAGAAAGCAAATGTGTAGGAGTATGCATCAATACATGTAAACTACCAACTCAGGTATTCTTCTCCAGTCCAACTTAGTCGCGGTAGAACGGTTAAGCTTTTTAAGCTTTCAAACTTTCGGTATTGTGCTTTGACTAATCCCTGAGATTGTCGAATTCGGCTTTTTTTCTTCAGACATTCGTTGAAGACTACATGGGAGTTCCTTTGTTGATGGAACCAAACTTCAAAGATTATAGTTGCCAGGTACATCTTCTTTGTCCCTTCTCTAACAATAGACATATCAACTCTAAACTATTAGGAATGTTATCTGCCACTGGCAAAAGATGACCCCATTGATTATGTAATCAACTATGTATAACTTTGTAATTTAATTTAACTCATTAGTAATATTGGTTAGGAGATGGAATCAAAACGGGATACTGATCAAAAGAATGGTCCCAAAATAAGCTTGAAAAATTTCAGGATTTAGCTAAATAGATAAGTTCATGGATTAACTTGTCATCGATTGGTTTTTAATCAAAATTAACATGTTGAGTTCTTTTGAATATTCCCATTTTATCAGCATTTTCATTGACCAGTTAATAACCATGTTGGGGGTTTCTCTTTATTGTGTGTATGTACCAATCATAACAGTTTAAATTTGGAGTTGCTCCACCGGAGGATGATGGCAATGTTAATGAACCGTGTCTTGAGATATGCTCAATCGCCAGCCGCCGGAAGTTAAATTCCGGGGAGTGTCCTATGGCGTAAATCTTCGTTTTTTTAATGAAAAGGAATATGTACATGCACCGGACATGATACCACAAGTTCAGTTTTTTTTCACAGATGTAAATTGTCAAATTATTTAGAAACTAAGTGTTAAATTTCTATAAAATGAGAACTAATTGAACCTATGACATCTCTAACGATCCTAAGACGATGCAATGTACATGATACCACATGTTTGAGTTTCTTAAAGTATATTATTGCTAAAAAAACATTTGATCATCAAAATGTTTATAAAAAAATATATTTTATAATTAAAACTTAAAACTAGCTTATAAACATATCAAAAGTGAAAAACATTATATTGGCAACTCAATCAGAAACTAGGTGTTAAATTACATTACGTAAAAAACACATTAAACATATGATACCTCTAACGATTCAAAGTAAATGCAATGAATAGGATACCACATGTTTGTTAGATTTGTTTTATAGTTTTGTAATTTAACACTCAAGTTTCTTAAATTAATTGCCAGAAACATTTTATAACCAAAAAGAAATAATAATAAAATATATAGAACTATATGTAAAATTTGGGTTAACTCCTAAAGTATAAATGTAGAGTTTAGTTTTAAGTTCAAACTCATAAAGTCAAACGAGTAGTAAAAGAAGATGCCGACATACTTGAAGTATTGGGAATTTACTTAGGATAACTTTCCATAGGCTGCATTGAATAACTCGGTATCTGAAAAAGGGTTGTCGGTTGAGGATAAACAAAATAATGAAAAGGATTTTGAGATTATTTACCATATTCTCCATCTAGAGAAGCAACAACAAAACCTGTTTCACATAACATAAGTGTAGATCTCTAATTATCACCATAGTTTCACATAGTTCTTTTCTTTGACTATGTTCCAACGAAACAACTCCAATGCCAAGAGCTGATGTCCAACAATCCTAGGAAAGGAATATATAACAACTTATTGTGATATAAGTGTACAAGTGTGAGGAGCACAAGTGTGAGGTTCAGGATTTGCTTGCACGACGATACTTCTGCGGCAATTTATCTCTGACTCGGACTGATCTCATCTCATGGCTTGAAGGAATTATAGAGAGCAAATAGGAAATACGAGTTCCGGAGAGGTACAGAAGCAGAGACGGATTTAGGCGTTAGTGTCAACATCAATGAAGCCGTTGGGTAATTTATTTTAAATTTGTCAATACAGTAGTTGAAACTCAACTTATAGTTGCAAATTCAGCTTTTAACATTAAATGAAGAAGTTAGTATATACAAGTGATAAGAAAATTATAGATCGCATAATAACCATTTACAACTCTGTCCTTAGTTAATTATTACTAAGAACATAAATCTTCTGAACCGTAGTAACTCATTAAGTTTTCCGGTTTAATACTGGTTTCGTTTTAACCTTTAACGGATGAAAAAAAGTTAACACAGAAGCCCCTTTTGAGTATAACTGACAGTGACAGTGACAGTGACGCTGACGCCTTTGTTTGCTACCGTTAATGTTCGTTTCCGTTAACAGCGGATTTTAGTGTGCGTGGGCATACACGCTCAAGTGCGCCGCACGCTTCTCTTATTTTTGTCGCGCATTCAAAAACCGAAACGATCAGAAAGAATAATTAAACATAGAATAAAAATAAAATAATTAATTTCTGAAAAGAGAAAAAAAAATTAAAAAAACGAGAGAGAGAGAGAGAAGGGAGCTTCTTCTACAGTACTAAAAGCGGAGTGAAGACGAAGAAATCTCCGCCAACGGAAAATTTTCTGGAGCTGAAAATCGTTGGTGACGATGTCAGATTCTCTTTCTAGGGTTTTTGGAGCTTTGTTTATTGGTGTAATCATATTTTACTTCTAGGATCCACCATCGAAAACCCACTGAAGAGCTTATTCGGGTTTAAAGGTTTTTTACGTTTCGTTTCTTCTTGGATTTCGTCTTCCGCTGTGAGTTTCTGTTCTTGCGGCGAGTTTTGTGTAGATCTGAGGGTTTTCAAGCAAAGAGAAAGTGTCGGTGATGTCGATTTTCTCACTCGCGAGCTCTTCTGGTAAATTGACGCATATTCATTATCTTCATATACCCTCTCATCTAAGTTTAGTAATCTAGATTTTAAGGAGTTATGAAATTGGTGGAAAAAAAATGGTTGATGTTTTGGATTTCTAATTTTGTCTTGTGTGTGTGGTGGAATGAGAAGAAGTTAAGTCTATGGGACCTATTGATATCTTACTTACTTTGTTTCTTTTCATCTGTTAGGTCGTCACTGATTTTGGTTAGTTTCGCGTTTAAGAAAAATCCAGTGGGAATGTAGTATGGGTTTTATACTGATCGTGCTCAAGGTTTAGGTTTATATTTTCTAAAAATGGTATTCAAGATCTTTGCTCTGGACCCATATCTTAGATAACACAGGCTAAAAAAGGCAAACTTAATTCTTACTGATTTTGATTTTTTGACCATGCCCTTGTATCTTTTCATGAAAAAAAGTTAGTAGCTTAGAGACATTCTTTGGATATCTTGTTCTGCTAACATTAACATCTGTTGAATAACTACTTTCAAAATGGTTACAATTCTTACCCATCTCATGGACTAGCTTTAAGTTCAGTTTTTTCTCTTACCTGTATCTCACTGTTTCTAATGATATATCAATCCCAGGTTCGCAAAAATGTGTCCTAATAATGGCGTTGAAAGCTTTGGTTTGTGTATATTGTGTGGTTTCTCTCGTCAGTATTCAGTTAGCTGATGCTCTATATGAAGGACTACCAATTTCACCAGCTGTATCACCTTCGACTTCACCAGTTATCCCTGATCTGCCCCTACCTGCTGAATTTCCTCGGTTTCATAGAAAGTATTTCGCACCACAGCAAGCAGAAGCACCTCAGCGTCCTCCCCGCTATAGTCGATTGGTCACTTCTGTTCATCCCCCTACCAGCTCACCTTTTTCCAAACCTTCCATGAAAAGGAATGCTCACTCTCCTGGAGCTGGCTTGGTTGATATTGCTCCAACACAATCTAGTAGTGGTGCACTTCCTGATGACTTAACTCAGCCGCCTTTGTCCCCTTCCATTTCAAGTAAGTCTGTTATTCTATTTCATTATTAAATCAACATTATCCCTTTAGGAATAATTTAACTTAAGTTCCCTTTTATTTCCCATTATGATTTGGCATTAGTCTAGCAGTAACATGGGAGTTCAATACTCATTGTGTTTACTTCTTGTACTTCAAGATTGTTGCAAACCAGATATGGTGCTGAAACGAGGAAGTATCGGTTGCCACTGCGTGTATCCTATAAAGCTGGACATCCTTCTTTTGAATGTTTCAGAAACTCCTAGCTGGAACATGTTCCTGAACGAATTTGCTTCCCAGCTTGGTCTCCTACCTCACCAAATCGAGCTGATCAACTTCTATGTGCTAAGCTTATCAAGGATGAACATTTCAATGGATATCACACCTCATTCAGGAGTTAGTTTTTCAGCGAGTCAAGCATCAGCAATAAACTCTTCGCTTATCAGCCACAAGATTCAGTTTAGCCCTACTTTGGTGGGAGATTACAAACTTCTAAACCTTACTTGGTTTGAGGCCCCTGCACCTTCTCAAGGTAAAGTACTTTACTTAAATTGTATCAGGGCAAGAATTCAGCTGGCTCCTCAATCCTACACATTTGAGTTCACATCTGCCGTCAAAGTTTCATTAAGTAGACTGATATAGTTTCTCTGTTAGCAGCATAACCAGTAGCATCTTCCGAATTCAATGCTTCTTTCAGATTATATCACCATGATTCCTTACATTTGCATTAAGATAGGTCTTAATCTATTTGCAGCACCTATAGTGGCATCTTCACCTCACAAAGCACCATCACAAGGATCCTCAGCAACTACGTCAGTAAATTCTCCTGGAAAAAAGAGGCACCCCAATCTTATCCTTATCTTTGCTATAGCCACTGGTGTGCTTATCATTGCTATAATCTCTGTGCTTATTATTTGTTCCTGTGCACTCCGAGAAGAGAAGGCTCCTGATCCTCACAAAGAAGTTGGTATGTACCTCTTCTCATAACAAGGTTTATGTTAGACAATCTCAGTTCGGAATACATGAATCATGTCAGAAGATACAACCTCATGTTAGAAAGTTAGCATAGATGTGGGAAAAATATCAAGTTTTCTATTGGGTTGAAATTGTGTCTTTACTTGTCAACTCTGGATCTATTTTTGGCCTTACATAAAAGTTATCAGACCTTAGGAATCCAACAAAAGGATCGAGAAGAATGGGGATACATTGATGATAATTGTTGTCGATGTTGCCAGTGTGATTTATGCTAAATCGTGAAAATTAATGTTAAGTTCTTGTTCTTATTAAAACTGGATCGCATCTTCCTTTTTTTCAGTCAAACCGAGGAACCTGGAAGCTGGTTCAATGGGGGATCTCTTCCTCACCCAGCAAGTACACGGTTTCTGTCATATGAAGAACTCAAGGAGGCAACTAGCAATTTTGAATCTGCTAGCATTCTAGGGGAAGGTGGGTTTGGCAAGGTTTACAGAGGCATCTTAGCCGGTGGTACTGCTGTAGGAATTAAGAAGCTATCAAGTGGAGGGCCACAAGGCGATAAAGAATTCCAGGTGGAGATTGATATGCTAAGTCGTCTTCATCATCGTAATCTTGTGAAACTTGTGGGTTACTATAGCAGTCGAGATTCTTCTCAGCACCTTCTTTGTTATGAGCTTGTTCCAAATGGCAGCCTCGAGGCTTGGCTCCATGGTAATATATACTCTTCACTTCCCTTACTTCCTACTTTATGTTCTGACATTACCAGAAGTAGTTATTGTATACGGATATAGAAATATATCTACAAGAGTGATTTATTTAAGTTGATTTTTTATGCTCCAGGGCCTCTTGGGTTGAACTGCCCCCTTGATTGGGACACCAGAATGAAGATTGCACTTGATGCTGCAAGAGGACTCGCATACCTTCATGAAGACTCGCAACCATCGGTTATACACAGAGATTTTAAAGCTTCTAACATACTCCTTGAGAACAACTTCAATGCTAAAGTTGCAGATTTTGGCCTAGCCAAACAAGCTCCCGAAGGCAGGGGTAATCACTTATCTACCCGCGTTATGGGCACATTTGGGTGAGTTGCTTATTTCTCTTAAAATTAATCATATACAACTTTAATTCTGAGTCGCCTATCGAATCCGGAATCCGTTTTCAGGTATGTAGCGCCTGAATATGCAATGACCGGACACCTACTCGTCAAGAGTGATGTTTATAGTGATGGGGTGGTCCTTCTCGAGTCGTTAACTGGTATAATGCCTGTGGATATGGCACAGCCTTCTGGCCACGAGACCCTTGTCACGTGGGTAAATAATAAAATTCCATGTTGACTACCAGATCTTCCGCATTGTCTAAAATGTATCGTTAAAAGTCTTGAATGTAAAAAATGTGATATTGGATGCAGACAAGGCCAATTCTAAGAGACAAAGACCGATTAGAAGAACTAGTGGACTCAAGACTGGAAGGAAAATATCCAAAAGAAGATTTCATGAGAGTGTGCACAATCGCTGCAGCTTGTGTTGCACCTGAAGCTAGCCAGAGACCAACAATGGGTGAAGTGGTTCAGTCACTTAAAATGGTTCAACGGGTAATTGAGTATCAAGATCCGGTATTAAACACTGCTAATAAAGCTCGGCCTAATCGGAGACAATCATCAGCTACGTTTGAGTCAGAAGTAACCTCATCTATGTTCTCTTCTGGTCCTTATTCTGGTTTAAGTGCCTTTGATCATGAAAATATTACACGAACAACTGTTTTCTCTGAAGATCTTCATGAAGGCCGATGAAACAACCCATGATCTAATTCTTCTTCTTCTTATTCTCCCTTATTTTTATTTTATTTTGTTTCTCCCACTGAAGGTTAAAAAAATTCGAGCAGAGAAGCTTTGAGTTTGGGTGGGACATTATCACACAGCTCTTTGGATTTTGCGTTCTCCTTTTCCGGAGGATAAAATTTTTGTACATACACATGTTTCGTCTTTAATTAATTAGAGTATTATTTACCATAATCATCAGATTTTAAAATATAAACTGAAGATATATGCACACGTGTAAACACTGTTCATAAAAACGTGTGGCTATCCTTGTTCATCCTTGTTAACTCCGGTTGCGGGAAAAAAAGGAGAGAGTTCAAGTGGAAGAGAAGCGAAAAGCTCGAGGAGTCATCCATGGTGACAGATGATAGCAACTCTTCTGGAAGAATCGGAGTCAGATTTTCTTTTCAATCTCCTCGTTTTTTATTTTATTTTTGAAATTATATCTGATTTTCTTCGTGTCGCATGATCATTCGCGTTATTTTTTTTTTTTTTTCTGATTGCTCATGGAATCTGTTCGATTCTTATCAAATTATCTTCTCTCTGTCAGTTTTGTGCCTTTTTACATTCCTAAATCGAATTATGGTGAATTCTTTTGTTATACTGTTTAAAGGATTAGTGTTTTTCCTCGTTGATTTTTGTTATGAATTTTAAAAGATTTGTTGGGCTTCTAAATAGAAGTCATATGTAGATGATGATGATGATGATGCTCATAGTCTCGAGGGTTTAGAGAACAGATTGAGTCAGCTTAAAAGGGAAATTCAAGGAGAAAGAGTTAGGTCTATTAAAGTAAGGATTTTGTTTTTGCTATTTCTATTACTACTACATGTTCTTTATTATTTCTACTTATTTTCTGAAATCATTGATTCGTTTTGATTATTCTCCTTGAAATGCAGGAGAGATTTGAGGCTAACAGAAAGAAAGTGGATGCTAATATTTCTCCCCTTTCATCTGCTGCATCGAGCCGGGCTACTGCAGGGAATAATGGAAATAGTGGTATGTTGACCTCGAGAATGGAAATACCACTCTGCAAGTTAAATGGTTTTTCTCATGGTGTGGGAGATAGAGACTATGTTCCTACTAAGGATGTTATGTCAGCAAGTATCAAGCTTCCCATTGCTGAGAGGATACCACCGTACACTACCTGGATATTTTTGGACAGGCACGCACTTTCTTTTCTTTCTTTCATTCTCTTCTGTAACTATCACATAGTTTTGAGCGCAATTGTGGTCGTTTGTTTGACTGACTATAGGAGTTTCATATGATCTCCTCATTGAAGTTGATTCAATATTCTCCATTCGTAGATTCGTTTTGAATGTATCAATTAGAAGCATTTTTGTCCAGTGTGGGCTAAATTGGAGATAATGGTTCCATTTGATTCGGATTAGAACTGCAATAGATCACGACTCTCTTCTCTTCTATCCTTTCACCTTTAATTGCTGATTTTCTGTCTTGCACTGCAATATTGTTTTACTTCTCATTTTGTGTTGGTAGCATGCTATCTGAAATTCAGTTGATTAATAGACTAGATCCCCAATACAGTTTTGTTGTTACATGTTGTTTTTCTTTCTGAATATATATCTTAACAATGCAGAAATCAAAGCATGGCTGAAGCTCAATCTGTAGTTGGTCCGAGACACCTCTACTATGAGCAACATGGTGGTGAGACACTAATATGTAGCGATAGTGAAGAAGAACCAGAACCTGAGGAGGAAAAGCGTGAATATTCCGAGGGTGAAGACTCCGTTATATGGTTAGTTTTGCAGAGAGGGTGAATCATGGACTGTTAATCGATTTGTTGATGCGAAAGAAAGATGACATATATAAAATTTCATTCTGTGAAGACTCTTCATTAGCAATAGGTTTGAAAATTCCCTCACAATATTATGAATTTCTTAATAACCGTGTTTGAATTGAATTGGCAGGTCGATTGGGGAGGAGTATGGCATGGGTGAGGAAGTGCAGGATGCTCTTCGCCAGTTCCTCAGCTTAGATGCTTCAGACATTCTGGTGTCGTTTTTGTCACCTTGTTCTTGTGCTTTATCTAATAATGTTTTTCTGGTCTTCTTATTCTTCGTCACTAATGGTGTTTGACTTTCCTGTCTGCTGCAGGAAAGATACAATGAGCTCAAGTTGAAGAATGAGCAGAATGTTGAGGACTTATCTAATTCCGGATTCAAGCTGGGAATATCTCTGGAAAAGGGCCTTGGCACTGCTCTAGATTCTTTTGATAATCTTTTCTGCCGCCGTTGCATGGTACTTGGATTGTTCTTTTGTGACAGAGAGATAATGTATTACTAAGTCTTTGTTAATCATGTTTATCCTTGTTTTGTTATTCTAACAGGTATTTGATTGTCGTCTGCATGGATGTTCTCAGCCTTTGATTAGTGCTGTAAGCTTGAACCAGTCTTTACTTTCTTTAGTTGTATTGTTTAAGTTCCAGTGAACAACATAACAAGAGGACTTTGGTTGACAGAGTGAAAAACAGCCTTATTGGTCTGATTATGAAGGTGATAGGAACCCTTGCAGCAAACATTGTTACCTCCAGGTCTATCTCTCTATGTCTCTTTACACGCTCACAGAAATGAATATATTCGTAGTTAAGCAGGAATTTTTTTTCAGTTTAGTGTATCCCCTTAATAAACTATATCTGAACAGTGAGATCATAGAATTGATGTCATCTGTACTCTGACTAGGTTGAGGTTTAGTATGTATGTATCTGCTAGAGGAGTGATCTTTCATCATACAGTTGTACGAGAGCATAGTCTTGTTTATGTATGAGTTTCTCCTTGTTCCGGAGTGTAATCACCATCATTCTTATGTTAATGGTTTTAGCTCAAGGTGGTCAGAGAAGTAACAGGAGGAAGCAGTAATGTTCCATCTAAAACGGTAGAGAAAGCTTCAGAAGAGGAATGCAGCAAGGCTGTCCCCTCTGATGATCCTCAGGATGCTGGTAGTGGTACCAATCTGCAAGTTGAAAAGACTGATATTGGTTCCAAGAATTTGGATTCATCCTCTGGTGTAGAACAAGACCACAGAATTAGGGGAAAGCGTGAGGTCTCGAATCTCGAAGACGCCAATGATCTGCCTAATTTATCACACAAGAAACAGAAGACCGCAGCCTCAGATACAAAAATGTCATTTGTTAATCCTATCCCTAGCTTAGATCATGCATTGGATAGCACAACGGGTGATCAAGGTGGAATACCTGATACCAGTAAAGTAAATAGAGACGCAGGAGCTGATGTAAAAGAAGTAGCTGAGCCTATTCCAGATAATTTGGTCCACGATGGTGGTTCCTCAGTTTGTCAGCCAGAGCATGGTAGTGGAAACAGAGCAATAATCATTGGAGAAATGTCTGAGACAAGTCAACCATCTACAGAGTGGAAGCCTATTGAGAAGGATCTTTACTTGAAGGGAGTCGAGATATATGGGAGAAACAGGTAAACTGGATCTTGGTAAATTATTATCTTCAAACACAACACACGTATTTACATCTGTATGTTTGTCCATGCTGTTTCAGTTGTCTTATTGCAAGAAACCTGCTCTCTGGCTTGAAGACATGCCTAGATGTGTCCAGTTACATGCGTGAAAACGAAGTTTCTGTTTTCCGGAGATCTAGCACCCCAAATTTGCTGTTGGATGATGGCAGAACTGACCCAGGGAATGATGTAAGCTCTTGATCTTCCTAGGTTCTTTTTCTTTTTAAGTTTTCTTTAGTCGCTATCACTTTGGGACTTGGTCTATAAAAACTTAGCTTACCAGGCTGATAGGTTACAGATCTAATCCGCAAGAAAGAAGTTCTGATCTGGAAAATCCAATTTCCTTACTTAATTTTCCCTGAAACTACTTTAGGCAAGAGAAGCGAAGTTGACTATGAGTTGGCTTAGACAGTGGTTATTTTTCTGGCGATATTCTCGATATTATCATGCCATGTCTGTCAGAATCATATTTTAGTTTATACTATTCTCTTATACTTTACTTGACAGGATGATGAGGTGCCTCCAAGGACAAGATTGTTCCGTAGGAAAGGCAAAACACGAAAACTGAAATACTCTACAAAGTCTGCTGGTCACCCATCTGTCTGGAAAAGAATAGCCGGTGGCAAAAACCAGTCCTGTAAGCAATACACGCCGTGTGGATGCTTGTCAATGTGCGGAAAGGAATGCCCTTGTCTAACTAATGAAACTTGCTGCGAGAAATACTGCGGGTATACAAGCAAATTAATGTCAAAGGAAACAATTGGGGATGTCCTTTAACCTATCTGTTTATTTAATTCAGGTGCTCAAAAAGCTGCAAAAATTGTTTCCGAGGATGTCATTGTGCAAAGAGTCAATGCAGAAGCAGGCAGTGTCCTTGCTTTGCTGCTGGCAGAGAATGCGATCCTGATGTTTGCAGAAATTGCTGGGTTAGGTAGTCAGTTTAAATCCAGATCTCTTGATGTGCCGCATACAAATCAAATCTACTATTTGATGACTAATTTAAAAAGACTTGCTTATTTACTCAGTTGTGGAGATGGTTCTCTAGGGCGAAGCACCAAGAGCTGGAGAAGGCCAATGTGGAAACATGAGACTTCTCCTGAGGCAACAACAAAGGGCATAATGTCGTCATCAAATCAAGTACTTACATAAATTTACGTTTTCATTGTTGACAAATCTAGTTTCTTGTGTGCTATATTTACCAGCTCCTCTTGGGAAAGTCTGATGTCGCTGGATGGGGTGCTTTTCTAAAAGGTAAGCATGTGAACCTCTTCCTATTCAACTACTGTTTCTTAGCTCTTCTATCTGTGTCAACCACTAAGTAATCTGATCCTTATCTGATCATCAGAACTCTGTCAGCAAAAATGAGTATCTCGGAGAATACACTGGCGAATTGATTTCACACCGTGAGGCGGATAAGCGTGGGAAAATATATGACCGGGCAAATTCGTCCTTCCTCTTTGACTTGAATGATCAGGTGACTAAATCTCTCACCCTCTTTCTGATGTTTTCCTCTTGAACGTCATATATGTAAGTACGTTTTTAATATTTGCAGTACGTCCTCGATGCTCAACGCAAAGGAGACAAGCTGAAATTTGCTAATCATTCAGCAAAACCCAATTGCTACGCTAAGGTACTAAAAAGCTTATCTTTTCATATCAGTTTTGGTATGACAAGACCACATGATCTTTTAGTAATTCTACCTTTTCTTTTGCCTCGTGTTACTCAAATGATTCAGAAGTTCCATTTAGAATGTGTACTGGGTTGCGTTTATCAACAATAGAGGAACAAAAAAGAAGAATTTAGCATTCTGTAGAAAACAAAGCGTGACATGATCAAATCTAGCTTTGTAGATTATGATCAAAAGATATTCGTCTCTACAGTTTTTATATGTGTATCCTCTCTTGATGTGGAAAGAGTTTTATTATGTACACAAGAAAACATAAGGGTCTTGTTTTTTGTGTTGTAGGTGATGTTTGTGGCAGGAGATCACAGGGTTGGAATATTTGCAAACGAACGAATAGAAGCGAGTGAGGAGCTTTTCTATGACTACAGATATGGACCAGACCAAGCACCAGCTTGGGCTCGCAAACCTGAAGGCTCCAAGAAAGATGATTCAGCCATGACTCATCGTAGAGCCAGAAAGCACCAATCTCATTGAGAGGTATAGTAAGGATCTCATAGAGATATCTCTTTAAATTAAAATATAGATTTATGGGAGGTGGTGATATCGAAGTTGGGTTTATTTTTATAAAGTTGGGATTTCCTTTTTAACACCTAGTTGGGACTTTGTATAGATAAAACAATTTATGAATTATTGGTAAACATTATTTGATGGACATGCAATCAAAAACAAAATTAGTTTTGTTTTTGGTTATAAAGAATGTGGATTATTGTTTGAGTTATTAATCACTGATCCGGAGATTTCAGAGGAGAAGTTGGAGATGGAAGCTCTAATCTAAGACAATGCCAGACTCAATTGCTGAAGATGACCCCAGTCCCAGATGAGTGGTCGGTTTATCTAATCTTTTGGAAGATTATAGATCGTTGTGTGCTTGATAAAAGAATTACAATAACTTAACCGAGCCGGACGGTTTTCATTACAGACCAGTTGATTTATGATTTTTTTAACTTTTTGTTAATAACAAATTCCAGATTAATAAAAGCTTAAAAAAACGATGAATTAACACATACATTATCTGGATTAAATCTTCGTTCTCACATCAATTTTATAATGGAGATCAGAAAAAAGTAATCACTACAAGAAAGAGTTTGTCATTCCCGGACCAGCCACTAACCGGTTTCCGGTTATCGGAGTCCACAGAGACGGGTTTAAACACAGGCTTGGACCAACCAAGACGTGGTTCGAATCGGATACGTCTCCGTTCACTTTGTAGGTGACCACCATCGGCCAAATCCAACACCTCTCTCCTCATGTCTGAACTATGCTGTTCAAATTCACCATCAATTGATTAGTTGGATTCCTTTTTCTTTCGCATTTCAATTCACATTTCGAATCTCCCAAAGCTAAAACTTAGCTTCCGGTAACAGGAATTTTCGTCGCCGAAGAAAAAATGGCTACGGAGGCGGCTCCGATGGACGAGAAGGCGAAGAGAATGAGAGATCTATTGTCGAGCTTCTACGCTCCGGATCCTTCCATCTCTACGACTGGTTCCTCGATCAGCGCTTCTTTCGATAACATCAACAGCACTTCCTTCGATGCTGATCAGTACATGGATCTCATGGTTAGTCTTCGTTTCTTCTCCTTCTCTTCGCTGACTATTCGTGAATCGCCAACACAAGCGTCTGTAGCTCGTAAATTGTATCAATTATTGAGTATTTCGATTCACTGAGGTTAGATTTGGCTCCTTGATCTCGGTGTCAGGGGTTAGTGAGAAAGGTAGGATAGTTTCAGATCCGAATAGTATCTTCTGGAGCGTGAAAAATAGTTGGCTAGTTTTGAATTGTACACTTTGGATGAAGTTTACAGTGCAAGGTGCTTTTAGATGACTCTTGATCAATGTGTCGCTGGTGTTGTTTATTTCTATGCTGGAATTAATGATTTTCCTGCAATGGTTGATAGTTCCTGATTTGATTGGGTTTATGAGGTTTCTGTTAAATGTTGTGCCAGTAGTGTGAGCGATCTGATTGAAAAATATGCAACTAGCTGGTGGTTTTATTGGCTTTTGCAGATTAAAAAGTCGAATCTGGAGGTGCTTCTGCAAAGACATGTTCAAATGGCTGCTGAGATTAAAAATCTCGACACAGACTTGCAAATGCTAGTCTATGAAAATTACAACAAGTTTATCAGTGCAACAGATACCATCAAAAGGTACTCGGAAAAACCCGTGGATCGTTTAAGGTGTTAAGTGTGTGATTCTCTTAAAACTTCTTTAACACCTTTTTCCTGTATGATTTGATTACACTGCTCAGGAGTATGTAGATACTAAATAAAAATGTTGTTTCTTTACCTTGGTAGGATGAAGAGTAATATTTTTGGGATGGAAGGCAATATGGACCAGCTTCTTCAGAAGGTGTTTTGAACACATTGGATAACATGTAGTTTTGGGTTTTCCATTTGAACATCTAACTCATAGTATGATATCCCAACTGACTTCTGCAGATAATGTCAGTGCAATCAAGGAGTGATGGGGTCAACACTTCTCTTTTCGAAAAAAGAGAGCATATAGAGAAACTGCACCGGACACGTAATCTTCTTCGTAAAGTTCAGGTATGTAATGAGTCATTGTTGCTAGCTCATTTTATAATTTATGCTGTATCATCACCTGATCATCATAACAGTAGTGTACTGCTTGCTATTGCGAATTTACTCAAACTTATATTTTGTTAAAAAGAGCAGTTTATCTATGATTTACCTGCAAGACTCCACAAATGCATCAAGTCAGAAGCCTATGGCGATGCTGTCAGGTTCTATACTGGAGCGATGCCAATTCTCAAGGTTTATATCTGTCCTCAGATCACTTTCCTATTTGTTTTAGGATCCCTTTATTATATTGGGGCATTTTTCTTTCTGAAGATATATATGGAGATAGGTTTAACAATAAGAATTTCTCATTCTGTTCAGGTATATGGTGATACGTCATTCCAAGACTGTAGACGAGATTCAGAAGAAGCTATAAAAATCATCATAAAGAACTTGCAGGTGTATCTTTCGGTTCTAGTAGTCTATAATAGTCTGGATTAATAAAGGTCTACATACTGTTTTATCAACCATAAACAAATAACTGGTCTTTTTATGTGTTTGTTATTTATTTGGATTCTTGATGTGAGAAATTTAATTTGTTTTGTTCAACAGACAAAGCTATTTTCAGATTCGGAATCTATACAAGCGAGAGCTGAAGCTGCAGTGCTTCTTAAGCAGTTAGATGTCCCCGTTAGTTCTCTCTCTCTTAGCTCAATTATTTGGTTAAAACATCTATAATTTGGGTGAAGGTTGTTGTGACATAAATTTGGATTTGCACGGCCTGCAGGTTGATAGCTTGAAGGCCAAACTGTTGGAAAAGCTGGAACAATCCCTTGATGGTCTTCAAATAAATTCTGAGGAGGCAAGAAAACTTGCAAAGCAAAATGATTCATCTAATGATGCGGAAAGCAATGACCAACATCCTGCTAAAATTCATGAGGTAAACATAGACTACGTCACTTCCTTGTGTTTTCTGTTTCTGATGATTGCAAGTTGAAACATGATAAACTGAGTGTATTTATTAAGTACTTTGAATATCAGCATCTGCTTTTCTCATTAGCCATTACTTTGAGAATTCTTTTCTTTTCATTCTTTTGTTCTTACAGACTTGACGAGCCTTTTTCTGCACTTTCAATATTTTAATGTTTACCCCTTTTTCTGACAGGATGCTGTACGTGGATTTTCAGAGGCCATGCGTGCTTATCGAGAAATATTCCCGGACTCAGAAGAAAGACTTTTCAAACTCGCAAGAGCCTTAACAGCAATGTAATGCACTTTTCTTTGATATTGATCCATAAACTGAGACTTTGGTTGTGTCTGACCTGCAGAATTTTTAACACTTACGGTTGTTAGGCACTTTGAGAGCATGGAACTATATATAAGAAAACGGGTTTCTACAGAAGATTTTCTTGGAATTTTTCGTGAGTACAGTGATTTTCCTCGTGCTATTGTCTCTTATTCCATTCCATCTGAAAGCTTTGATTAAATCAGTCTAATCACTGTATACCTTGTCTGATTTCTGTTGGGAAAAGGAATTATATGGGAAGATGTGGTACTTATGGACGAGGTGCTACCTGAGGCTGCACTCTCTGATTTATCTGCAGAGGTTGATCCTCAATTCTTAATTCTTTAATGTGGCTCTACTTTTTGCTATGATGTATAGAACTATACATGATTACTAGCACTCGTCATTTCAGGCTGCCCAGGTCACTCTTAAGCAATATGTTGCGAGGATGTTTTCTCATCTTCAACAGGATATATCAGGTTCGCTGTTTCCTAATTTCTACTGTATGCAGAATTTTTTAGTAAGGGAAAAGAATAAAAATGTGTATAGCTTGAATAATTCATAATAAGTTCTGTGACATGGCCGTTAAGTAATTTAAAGAGTAGATTAATGTCGTCATGAAGTTTTAGTCTTTGAAAAAATCAGAACTATAATGAGGTCTACACATGGCAGATACTCTCTTGAAATTCGGTATATACCAAAAGGAAGCAGTTGAGGGGGAAGTCTTGAAGGTTGTCCTGGAAGCTAGCAAAAAAGCGGTGCTACAAGGCACCACAGATATATTCCAGGCACATTCCTACTTCTGTTATTTATTATGATGTTTTTATCTTGGCTGTCATTTCCTCTGTATATTCCATGCTCAAAAACGCGTGTATTTGTTTTATCATTCTAGGACTTCCGTCAGCTTCTTGATGAGAACACTGGAATATTTGTGAAGATGAAGGAATTAATCATAGGTTGGATTCAGAAAGGATTTCAAGACTTCTTCAAGTCACTTGAAGCTCAATTTCTAGTACTTTCTGGAAAAACTAGCTCATCAAACGATACTGAAGAAGGTTTGATAGAGGGAAAATCGAGTGAAAAAAATTCATGCCGGTCTCATCCTTGTATTGGCGCAGCTCTCTGTCTTCATCGAACAAAAGGTCATCCCGAGAGTTACTGAGGTAACGAGTCTTACAACTGGCTTGATAATTAAAGTTTAAACCAAATTGGTAGCAGAATTGAGAAATTTGATATGCTATTTTAGGAAATAGCTACTTCCTTCTCTGGTGGAAATTCCCAAGCCTTTGAGAATGGACCTGCTTTCATTCCTGGAGAACTTTGCCGGGTCTTCCATGCAGCCAGCGAGAAACTTCTCCAGCATGTATGAATTAAACTCCAAAACAAGAGGTCGTTTACAAAAACTTAACATCAACTAACTAAATCTTTTCATATTTCAGTATATAGACACAAGAACACAGAAGGTATCGGTTTTACTGAGAAAAAGGTTCAAGACACCAAACTGGGTTAAGGTATCACTGTTTTCTTAGAAAAGCATTTTACCAGTCATTGTTTTCTAAATATTCCAAATATTCTGCAGCACAAGGAGCCACGAGAGGTTCACATGTTTGTCGATATGTTTCTTCACGAGGTTTGACAAACTCTTCTCCTCTCAATCTGGAAATTATAACTAAAGAACATGCAATAACTAATATTTTTTTTTGGATTTCTGCTTCACAGTTAGAAGAAGTTGGTAAAGAAGTGAAACAAGTTTTACCTCAAGGTACTTTCCGTAAGCACAAGAGAACAGACAGCAACGGAAGTAACACTACAACCTCATCACGAAGCAATACACTCCATAACGATAAGATGACACGGTCGAATTCACAAAGAGCTCGTAGTCAGCTTTTCGAGACACATCTTGCAAAACTGTTCAAGCAAAAAGTAGAAATATTCACCAAGGTTGAATTTACCCAGGTAAGAACGAAGCAATAGAGTTTCCCTTTTAATCATATCAAATACACACACTCGTCATCTCCTGATCTATATTCTTTGTTTCATGCTAAATACTTGCAGGAATCTGTTGTTACTACGGCAGTAAAACTCTGTCTGAAGAGTTTGCAAGAATATGTGCGGCTCCAAACATTTAACCGGAGTGGGTTCCAGCAGATTCAGTTAGACATTCAGTTCTTGAAAGCTCCTTTGAAGGAAACAGTTGAGGACGAAGCTGCAATTGACTTCTTGCTCGACGAGGTGATTACGCCTAAATCTTCTTCCTTTGCTTTTAATCTGTGTCTAGCTTTTGCAACTGCTCATTCACTCTCCGACCGTGTTGTGTATTTTGTATTTACAGGTGATTGTTGCGGCTTCGGAGAGGTGTCTTGACGTGATACCATTGGAGCCACCGATCTTGGACAAACTTATACAAGCTAAACTTGCTAAATCAAAGGAGCACAACAACAACAACACAGTGTCCTCTTAAAATTGTCATTACTCAAACAAAGTGTCATGATTTTACCAATTTTTTGATAACAAGAAATTGTTATGATTATGTAACTTCTAAAACTCTTTTGTGTTAAACCGTTACCTTATACAGTACTTTTTTACTTTGGCAAACAAATAATACTAATTAAAAGTTAAAACTTATGGTTAAACATAAACCGCTTCACTATATAATATGCGTGAAACCCTAAAATAAACTACCTATTATCCTTAGTTAAATCAATTACATTAAAACCCTAAAATGAATTGGGTGTTAAATAAAAAATATTCTCAATCGGTTTGGTCGGTCGAGTCTCGGATTGTATATAAACATGAGTGTCCTTGAAACTTCCTTCTAATCTCAAAAGCTAAAACCATGGCCACTGCGATTCTTCTCTCTTCTCAAAACTCTCTTAACCATCGATTCGATCATCAAACCCTAACCCACCGGAACCCTAATTCTTGCCCTCGCCGACGCAAACGAATCCCTACGGCGTCTCAACCTACGGTGGTTAAATCTCCGGCGGCGAATACCAATCTTGTTATGGGACAAGTCAAGATCCTCAAGCGCGGCGAGACATTAAGCGCGCTTCGTAACAATAGCTGCAGCGATCGAGATAATACTAGACGACCTGTTTTGAAGATGAATGATGTTGATCTGATTGTTACGTCGACTAATAGACTTGGACCTGAACCAGGGACTGTGATGAAACAGATCGGAGCTTTTAAAGGAGTGGAGAACTTCGCCGGAGCTGGTTGCTCAGTTTCGCCGTCTCCAAGCTCTGTTCCGATTCCATGTTTTTTGGGGAAGAACAAACTCTTTGTTTAGATCTCCAATGGAAGATTTTGAAAAAGAAGCCCTAAAATTGCAACCGTCTCTTCGATCCTCTTTTAAGAGCAGATTTTGAAGAATCCTGAGACAAGAGCTCAAAGAATAAGAAGATGGCAAATTATGATCACCAACGCCAATTTGGCTGCTCAAATTCGAATTCTGTAATGGAGTTTTTTTTTGTGTAACAGTCACTGTGACTCTTCTCTATTAGCTTTTGTGTTTTGTTTTTTTACTTTTGGATTTTGAAGTCACATGATCACATCTCTTTTATGCAATAAAGTCTTTAGAGTATATATATAACATTAAGGGTTTCTTGAAAGAGCAATAATGATGACAAAAACTAATCTTTCTTCTTCACTAACAAACACATAATCAAATTATGTTGCTCTCAGCTTCAATGTTCGTTGCAGGTAATACTTTTTTCCAGAACCAATGTTTACTCCATAAGAGTGTCATCTCTTCAATTGGCACTCCTTTAGTTTCAGGCAACAGGAGATAGACAAAGATGGTCATTACAGTCACCCAACCAGCAAAGAAGAGGAAGATTCCAAACTTGAATGCACAGAGTAGACCAAGAAAAGCTTGAGCTATGATGAAAGTGAAGAGGAGATTTACAGCAACTGTGATACTCTGTCCCGCTGAACGAGTCTCCAATGGGAAGATTTCGCTCGGTATGGTCCAACCGAGAGGACCCCATGACCATCCAAATGCTACAACAAAGAGGCAAATGAAGATGACTACAATGATTGAGTAACCTTTTGATAGCTCTTGATTGTCTCCAAATTTCACTCCCAAGATCACTGAGACTATGACTTGACAGATTATCATTTGTATTCCTCCGCTGATGAGAAGAGCTCTTCGTCCCAATTTGTCTACTAATGCTATAGATATCAATGTTGAGAGGACAAGAACAGCTCCTGTTAAAGCTGATGAGTATAGAGATGCGTTTCCTCCAAATCCCATAGTCTGAAACAGAACAGGCGCGTAGAAGAGAATTGAGTTTATCCCTGTGAGTATCTGAAACGTAGGCATGAAAATCGCCATAACTAGCTGAGGCCTATGTTGTTTCTTCAGGATGTTTCTGAAAGGATTTTTGATTGAATTAGCAAGCTCACTTGCATCTACCATGTCTTGAAGCTCGGCATTTACGTTTTTGGTTCCTCTTAGTTTCTCCAAGACTCCTCGACCTCTCTCTATCAATCCTCTTTCGATCAAACTGTTGGGAGTCTCGGGTAAGAAAAACCCGCCAAGCGCCATAAGCAAAGCCGGAAAAGCAGCTAAACCAAGAGAGAGTCTCCATCCCCAAGGCTTAAGCTTTTGAGTACCGTAATTGACCATATTCGCCGTGAAGATACCAAGAGTTGTAGCTAACTGAAACATCATGTTTAAACCACCTCGGAGATGAGTTGGTGCCACTTCTGATAAATACAAAGGAACTGCCTGAAAGCAAAACCAAAGCAATCTACTTTGATTGGTTTATCTCTAAAGCAAGTAACTTTCTCATAAGAGATGAGATTGGTTTATAACCTGGTTTCCAAATCCAATGCCAACACCAAGCATGATCCGTCCCGCAAGAAGCATAGCTAAGTTCACAGCTCCAGCATTCAAAGCAGCTCCAATAAGAAAGCTGATTCCACCACAGACAATACTAGCACGCCTTCCATAGTTTCTAGTGATGGGTGAAGCTACTAGAGTTGAAACCAAACCAGCCAAGTAGAGTGAAGAAGTGAAAGCGGCTAAGCCTTGATTATCATATTTGCAGTAATTACTTTCATGAGCATGCTTCTTCTTCTCATATACCGAGTGGAAAAACTCCTCAAGAAATTCATCCATGGACGTAACTCCACCTGTGAAACTCATTTCAGCCAAATTTGAATTTAGAGTTACAAAGTTTCAGAATTTAGAAGAAACCTGAAATTCCAATGTCATATCCAAAGATGGATCCACCAATGGCTGCAACAAGGCAAGCGATTATGACATAACCAGTGACTTTTCCTTGGTATTGTTCTGCTCTCTCCTTAGCCACACCGGTCGGACCAAACGATCCTCCTGCCATTTGCTTCTTCTTCTTCTTCTTCTACTTTGATTTGTTTCTAGAGAGTTTGCTGCAATGGTTGACTTTTTGTTTTTACTCAAATTCCAGAATCTGAGAGAAAATGAACAAAAAAAAAGTATATACTTTTACATCTTCACATGGCTTATATTGAAGTTGGTTAGGTTTAGAGAATTGAATGTTTATTTTCCTCTTTTGGGATTGGTGATAATTGCGTGTGGATTCGTGTTTGGATTTAAGTTCGAACAATTATGTCATTTTCTTAAATCCTTATCTTCACACACAAATTAAATACTTAATGCAGATTTGCACTTCTTATTTTGATCTCTATTTTCACAAAATTTTCATGATCGTTGGAATTTAATCAGAATATTCTATTATTTTAGAAGAAAATATAGCTTTTTGCCAAATGTCATTTTAGAAAAAAAGGAATTCCAATCTTTTTCTTCTTAAAACCTGGAAAATCAAAATCGTTTCTCATCTATTTTTCAACAACTTGAACAAAAAGTTGGTTTCAAACAGAAAGTAAAAACAACACAAGATATGTGTGATGATCGTCGTAGGTTGAAAAAAAAAACAGATTCTTCGGATTCTGAAAGAAATTGGGAATAAAAAGGTAAAATTAAGAAGACTTACAGGAGAAAGAAGAAGAAGAAGATGTGACGACTTTTTGTAGACTGAAATTATTCACACTTTCGTTTGCTATTTATTTCATCAATTTTATTAATCGCCTAAGATAAAGGCGATGTTAAAGATGTTGTTGACCGAGTTTGATGAAAGCCAAAAAACATACAGTCGAATAGAGACAATATACAAATCAAAATCTAAGCTTTTATTTAAAACACACAAATATGAATCGTAGCAATGGATTTGAGACATGTGTAAGAAGTTATCACACAGTAGTTTCCACCGTAAGGAGGGTGACGAAGATGACGATGTATCCACAATTTTTAAAAAGAGAATTTGCATATTGAATCTGAGATAAATAAATAAATAGAGAACAACAAAGTGGCTGTAGTTTAGTGGTTAGAATTCCACGTTGTGGCCGTGGAGACCTGGGCTCGAATCCCAGCAGCCACACTTTTTAGTCTTTTTAATCTCCGATAGGGGTACTTTCGACATTACAGAGATCATTACGATATCATTAGATCTGGACCGTCCATTCACCCCCGCCATTTCTCTCTATAAGTTTCCCGCCTAATCTCATCGTCGTCTACAGCGCTTTTACCGCCCAATTTTTGCAGTCACTGGTTCATTCAATTGTCTTCTCTCAGTCTTCCTCTTCGACTCTTTCTCTCTAGATCCAAGTTTCAGCCATGAAAGACCTTGATTTCGACGCCGACAAAGGTAATCTCTCTCTCTCTGCTTCGTTCTTCCTCCTTTTTTTTCTGTGGGTTTTGATTTTCACGTTTTCTTCCTGCAGCGCTTGCCAAGGAATTTCTCGCGAATTTCGCCAACGCTAATGGCGGAGCTAAGTACATGGAGATTCTCGTGAGTTTCCTTTCATTTTATTTACCAAAAAATTATCTTCTAGGGTTTGGTGAATCTCCGTCAGTTAGGGTTTTACTGGATAAATTGAAACTGGTTTCTTCAATTGATCCAATCTACTGGGAATTAGCGTATTGTGAATTTATTTCCGCCATTTTGACTGCCCTATATGATTTATGTAGCAAGAGGTTTCAAATCGTAAGATTCGAGCTATTCAGGTGGATCTTGTGGACTTATTCAATGTGAGTTTTTTTTTTTCCTTTCTTGTTGTTACTTTTTGGATTGTTGCAAAGGCAAGTGAACTTACGCTCATCTCTTTGCTGTTGCAGTATAAAGATTCCAATGAAGAGTTTTTCAGACGGGTGACTGAAAACACCCGCCGATATGTTTCCATTTTCTCCGCTGCTATTGATGAGTTGCTACCTGAACCCACTGAGGCATTTCCAGATGATGATCATGATATACTGATGACTCAGAGAGCTGAGGATGTTACTGATAATTCAGATGTTTCTGATCCTCATCAGCAAATTCCTTCTGAGATTAAAAGATTTTAGTAAGTTTACACCGCTCTTTGATTACTCTTTTCTAGCTTTTGACAATGTTCATTGTTTGTGATTTTTATTTCTCTTGACTCTATTTAGGTTAGTGGATTGTTTTCCTCTTAAAAGTTTGCTAATGATTTTGTTTTGATTCAGCGAGGTTTATTTTAAAGCTTCTTCAAAGGAACGGCCATCTACAATCAGGGAGGTTAAGGCTTCACACATTGGGCAACTTGTCAGGATATCTGGTATTGTGACCCGCTGTTCGGATGTCAAGCCACTGATGGCTGTTGCTGTATACACATGCGAAGATTGTGGTCACGAAATTTACCAGGTACCCAACTGTGTTTGCAAGATCCTAGTTTCTTTTTATATATATCTCTAACTACTAGTTCTGATTATCCGTCTATTACGTGCTAATTCAGGAAGTTACATCTAGAGTCTTCATGCCTTTGTTTAAATGCCCCTCCAGCCGCTGTCGCCTTAACAGCAAATCCGGAAATCCTATTCTTCAGCTCAGAGCATCAAAATTTCTAAAGTTTCAGGAGGTTCTGTTCTTGTTGATGAGTGCCATTTATGTGAATGCACTGATATCAGACTAATGAGTGAGCAAAGTTCAATATTTTGCAGGCCAAGATGCAAGAGTTAACTGAACACGTGCCCAAAGGGCATATTCCGAGGTCAATGACTGTTCATCTAAGAGGAGAGTTGACAAGAAAGGTTTCTTGACCTCGGTCTCATGCTATTATTGTAGTCTATTTGTTCTCCTTTCAGAATCAGTAGTGGGGTTGATTAGGAATAGTCCAATGAAATGTTACTGTTCGGCTTAAAACCATATGTTGAGCAGTCTTTGAATGAACTGAATACTATAGATTACCGGGTTCAACAGCTCCTGACAAAACAGTGAACACTGTTCTAGAAATCTTAAATTTTCATTAGATGCGTAGTGAATAACTTTGTATGGTGCAGCTTAGCAATTGGAAATTTAAGAGGAATGCCTTCATTTTGCTATACCAAGACTAAATATATCGTGATTTCAGCTTCGTGTACTATAGTAGAATTGTTAGTTTCTTACGAAATTTCCTTAAACCGTTGTAGGTAGCACCTGGGGACGTTGTTGAATTCTCAGGGATTTTTCTTCCCATTCCTTACACTGGGTTTAAGGCACTTCGAGCTGGCTTAGTAGCGGATACCTATCTCGAAGCAACGGCTGTAACTCATTTCAAGAAGAAATACGAGGAGTAAGCCGTTGCTACACCTTTACACTTAAGAAATATCTGATTTAGTAACCTATTCAATGTTTTTGCCATTTTCTTAAGTTATATAGCAGCTTTGGTGTGTGCACAATATCAGAAAGCATCTTAACCTTTTATTATGATCTACAGATATGAGTTTCAGAAGGATGAGGAAGAACAGATTGCACGTTTGGCTGAGGACGGTGACATTTACAATAAGCTGTCGCGATCCCTGGCCCCTGAGATTTATGGACATGAAGATATTAAAAAAGCTTTGCTTCTCCTTCTTGTGGGTGCTCCTCACAGGCAGTTAAAGGATGGGATGAAGGTGAACTCTCCGGTCCTCTAATCTTATCTTTCAATATTTCCATAATGTTGTTATCTTTTGATGATAAAGCCTATACACTGATCAGAAAGGAGTTGTTTACTTTAATTCGTCTCCAACTATACCGTTTTACATCTTTCCATCCACTTTCAGTGTCCATAGTCTTCATTATGGAGCTTTATGATTTACATTTTGGGTACAGATTTTCGGCAATTAAAAAGCACATTGCACTTGATTGGAACATTTTATTTGTGAAGACAATTGTAATAAATACATTCATGAATTATGTTTGCAGATTAGAGGAGATGTGCATATATGTCTGATGGGTGATCCTGGAGTTGCCAAAAGTCAGCTTCTCAAGCACATTATAAATGTTGCTCCAAGGGGAGTCTACACGACAGGCAAAGGTAGCAGTGGAGTTGGTCTAACCGCTGCTGTTATGAGAGATCAAGTAACAAATGAGATGGTTTTAGAAGGAGGAGCACTGGTGAGAGACAATGATATTTCGCTTTGGATATCTGAGAAAATACGATATGTGATTTACAAGATTTGTACAATCTTTATCTCAGGTGCTGGCTGACATGGGAATCTGTGCAATTGATGAGTTTGATAAGATGGATGAATCAGATCGTACTGCAATTCATGAGGTCATGGAGCAGCAAACTGTAAGCATTGCGAAAGCTGGGATTACCACGTCTTTGAATGCTAGAACAGCTGTTCTTGCCGCCGCCAATCCAGCCTGGTAATTTACCTTTTAAGATATGAATTAAAAAGAAAAAAAAAACTTATGAAAGGTGTGGGATCATTGCTATTGGCTATTGAACTATGTATCTTTGTGTTTTATGAAGGGGACGATATGATTTGAGAAGAACTCCAGCTGAAAACATAAATCTTCCACCAGCCCTTCTTTCAAGATTTGATCTTCTGTGGTTGATCTTAGATCGAGCTGATATGGACAGTGACCTTGAATTAGCTAAGCATGTGCTTCACGTGCATCAGACAAAAGAATCTCCTGCGCTTGGCTTCGAGCCGCTGGAACCCAATATCCTCCGGTAAGTTAAATCATTTCTATCATATAGTTTCTTATTCTGCAGAGTCACAGGCTCTAACATGAGCATATCTGGTTTTCTAGTGCATACATTTCAGCTGCGAGGAGATTATCACCATACGTTCCAGCAGAGTTAGAGGAATATATAGCAACAGCTTATTCCAGCATCAGGCAAGAAGAAGCGAAATCAAATACTCCTCATTCTTACACAACAGTGAGAACTCTGCTCAGCATTCTGCGCATATCCGCTGTAAGTAGAATTTTATTATAAAAAAAAAAAAAAAGACTTGAAGTTAGGGAACTAGGGTTGGATTTAGTTGTGGCACAATTTGAGTAAATGACTTGCGTTTTGTTTTGTTTTATAGGCACTAGCAAGGTTGAGATTCTCAGAAACAGTGGCGCAAAGCGATGTTGATGAAGCGCTAAGACTAATGCAGATGTCGAAAATATCACTGTATGCGGATGATCGACAAAAAGCAGGACTGGATGCAATATCAGACACATACTCAATCATAAGAGACGAAGCTGCAAGATCTAACAAGACCCATGTGAGCTATGCAAATGCTCTTAACTGGATCTCCAGAAAGGTTAGTTACTTCATCTTCTTCTTATTCATATGGATGATGATCACTGAGACAAGAGTGATTTGGGTGTGTAAACAGGGATACAGTGAAGCTCAGCTAAAGGAGTGTTTGGAGGAATATGCAGCTTTGAATGTTTGGCAGATTGATCCCAACACCTTTGACATCCGTTTTATCTGAATTCCTCTTGTCTTATTTTTAGTAAAACAAATCAGTGACACCACAAAATTGGCTACCAACTATGTCTTGTTATGTGTGCTTCTTTATTTTCTATACATTTCTTAACTTAAATAGAGACAGTAGTAGAGGTGACTTGGTCTATATCACACATTCGCAAAGTTTTGTTTTCTTGTGGGTCAAAGACTCTAGCAAAGATATTAGATTTCTTCTTTTTTAGAAAAATATATTAATCAAGTTGAATGTAATTAAGATTGGTTAATTTCGTTTTGATTAAGTACTACATGATTATCATATATTTCCGTTTTTTAATAGATCGGTTCAGTTTTTCCCGGTTCTGGATCGGTTTAGAATTGATGGGCCATATGGTACTTTAAAGCCCATTATAGCTATACCTGGGCAAAAAGCCTCTGACGTCCATAAGCTTAACGGCATGAATGATTGCGGATGACACAGAACGAGAGAGAGAGTATTAGTGTCACTAAGGCGTTGTTTCCCGCCATTTCGCAAGTTTCCCCGGTGTATTTCCCGGTGAAAACTCCCGCGCAATCTGAACACTCCTTAATTAGCTTCCCATCGATTCACACTCTCTCATTCTCTTCGCCGACTGTCTCACTTCCCTCCTCTCCCTCCAACTATTCTCTTCGCTAATCCCTCTCCGATGGCGCCGTCTCGCCGACAAATCAGCGGAAGATCTCCGCTGGTGAACCAGCAGCGTCAAATCACTGCTTTCTTTGGGAAATCTGCTTCATCTTCTTCTCCCTCTCCATCACTCTCCAATAAGAAAACCCCCAAATCTAACCCTAACCCTAATTCTCCGTCTCCGTCACCATCTCCACCTAAGAAAACCCCCAATTTGAACCCTAAACCTACGTCTGATCCTCCGGCTCGTAGTCCCAGCCCTGGTCCGGCGACTCCTTCTCCTTTACAGTCCAAGCTTAAGAAGCCCCTCCTCGTCATCGGACAGACACCTTCGCCTCCTAAATCGGCGGAAAATACGTACGGAGACGAGGTGGTGGGAAAGCAAGTTAGGGTTTACTGGCCGTTGGATAAGAGATGGTATGATGGTAGCGTGACATTTTATGATAAAGGTGAGGGTAAGCATGTGGTCGAGTATGATGATGGGGAAGAGGAGTCTTTGGATTTGGGGAAAGAGAAGATTGAGTGGGTGGTTAGTGAAAAATCAGGAGATAGGTTAAAGCGATTGAGACGAGGCGCTTCGGCTTTCAGAAAAGTTGTGACGGATGATGATGATGATATAGAGATGTGTAATGTGGAAGAAGAGAGAGAAAATAAAAGTGACGGTGATGATTCTAGCGATGAAGACTGGGGAAAAAACGTGGGGAAAGAGGTATGCGAGAGTGAAGAAGATGATGTGGAGTTGGTTGATGAGAATGAAATGGATGAAGAAGAGCTGGTGGAAGATAAAGATGAAGAAACTCCTAAGGTAAATAGAGTTTCCAAAACTGACTCCAGAAAGCGGAAGACCATTGAAGTAACGAAATCAGGTGGTGAGAAGAAAAGTAGGACTGATAAAGCCATTACCTTGAAAAGTTTTAAGGCTTCTGTTGTGGAGCCTGCAAAGAAGATTGAAGAAGGTAAACCAAAGAATCTCTTGTTATAACCATATCATTCTTGTTTTTGCATTTTTGGTTTGTGATATGTCTCTTGCACTGACTTTGGTTTCAGATAGTGTTTGTTGTTGGTTGCTAAATTTTCTCTGTGTCTTACTGTAGCTGATAGGGTGGTCAAGGGTTTGGAAGATAACATATTGGATGGGGATGCTCTGGCTAGATTTGGTGCTCGTGAATCTGAGAAATTCCGCTTCCTGGGAGTGTAAGTCTTTCACAATTTAGTTCCATCTTAGAGGCAATTAGCTGGATGGTTAGTAGAGAATCTAGAATATGTACTTATTAACTTCGAGGTTATCTAGATCTACATAAGGGTAATTTGTTTCTTAAGCATTATTTTTTCTACTTGCAGGAATATCTCTAATTTTGTTTTAACTTCATGATCCCTATTTTAGCTAAAGTTTTAATGTGTTTGTTCTTGTGAATTATTTCTGATGAACAGAGACCGAAGGGATGCTAAAAGGAGACGCCCTACTGATGAGAATTATGATCCAAGGACACTCTACCTTCCTCCTGATTTTGTGAAAAGATTAACAGGAGGCCAGGTAAGAGCACATGGAAATCTGTTCAGGATAATTGTGAAACTAATCAACTTTCACTTATTTGATTTTGTGACCTTTTTCAGAGACAATGGTGGGAGTTTAAATCAAAACATATGGACAAAGTTGTATTTTTCAAGGTAGAACGATAATTACTTATTTAGTTAAAACTTTTTGATTGATGGGAGATTCTAGGATAAGTGGTCTTTCTTTTGTCGCAATCAGATGGGTAAATTCTATGAACTTTTTGAGATGGATGCGCATGTAGGAGCCAAGGAACTGGATATACAGTACATGAAGGTAACTGTTTTGTTATAACTCATGACTTGTTGATGTGTTTGAATACATCTCTTAAAAATGTGCAATAACCAAAAGATTTGACATCAAATCATGCTACAAAGGTTCTTTTCAGTGGTGTTATATAACAAATTTCTCCTGTATTCTTTCTAATGTTTCTCTCTTTGAAAGCACCTGACATATACTTTTGTTTTATAGGGAGAACAACCTCATTGTGGATTTCCAGAGAAAAATTTCTCCGTAAATATCGAGAAATTAGTTAGAAAGGTTTGTTTCCAGAAACATAGCAACTCTTTTATTTCTTGTTATATCTGGAGAAATTATATTCATCTACTTTGGGTAGAAACAAATTTGATTGAATTGAATGAAACAGGGCTATCGGGTTTTAGTTGTAGAGCAAACAGAAACACCTGATCAGCTGGAGCAACGCCGAAAAGAGAAAGGTTCCAAGGATAAAGTATGTCTCACTATGAATTTAATTTAGTAGGCATCACCAGCTTCAAGTCAATTAATTTTTTTGCTATCGAAACTAAAATTTGTTCACCTTGGCTGATGCCAAAGTAGATAAATTATGATAGGGAGGGCTCCTAGTGATGTCACTCCTGTTCTTGTAGGTTGTGAAGCGCGAAATATGTGCAGTTGTTACAAAAGGTACGCTGACAGATGGGGAGAGGCTATTAACTAATTCGGATGCATCTTACCTAATGTCCTTGACGGAAGGAGGAGAAAGTTTAGCTGAGCAGAAAGCAGAGCACAATTTTGGTGTCTGCTTGGTTGATGTTGCGACAAAGAAGATAATGCTGGGGCAGGTGAGTTCGAGTCGTTGAATTGATTGAAAGAAAAGCAGTGCCTGGTTGCACTTAGCATATGCATAACATTTCTCGAATCATCTCTCCTAGAAACTGTCTTGGTGTATGGTTTTTTTTTTTTACTTTTCTATTCTATTTGATGGCTTTCTTTTTTCCATTCCTACCAGTTCAAGGATGATCAAGATTGCAGTGCATTATCTTGCCTGCTCTCTGAGATAAGGCCGGTGGAAATCATTAAACCAGCTAAGGTGTTGAGTTCTGCAACAGAGAGAACAATTATTAGACAAACCAGAAATCCCTTGGTAAATAATCTGGTTCCACTTTCTGAGTTCTGGGATGCAGAGAAGACCATTGATGAAATTGGAATTTTCTACAACCGAATCAGTTCTCAACCATTGTCGGCTTATTCTGGTGAGGGAAAGATTCTAGGTGATGGATCCCTTAACAATGAAAGTTGTACAAGCTCCCTACCAAAAATGTTGTCTGAATTAGCAACTGGAGATAAGAATGGTAGCCTGGCACTCTCTGCTCTTGGTGGTGCCATTTACTACCTGAGACAAGCTTTCTTGGATGAGAGTCTGCTTAGATTTGCCAAGTTTGAAGCCCTGCCTTACTGTGATTTCAGCAACTTTACTGAGAAACAGCACATGGTTCTTGATGCTGCTGCTCTCGAAAACCTTGAGATATTTGAAAACAGTAGAAATGGAGGCATTTCAGGGTAAAATTTCTCGATCTTGCTGTGTATTATCAAACATAATTGATGTGTTCTAAATCTGTAGTGTTGTCTGTAGAACGCTGTATGCACAATTGAATCAATGTGTCACTGCGTCTGGGAAACGGTTACTGAAAACATGGCTTGCAAGACCTTTATATAATGTGGAACTGATCAAGGAACGTCAAGATGCTGTAGCAATTCTGCGGGTGAGTCTTTAAACAAGTTGCTTGATTTCATATGCTGCTGGCATGTGGTCTATGGGTTATGAGTAATCGGATGCATATCTCTGTTTCTAACTAGACAATAACATGTCATCTTGGTTTCCCATTTAACCCTTTTTCATTTTCTGTTTTGCAATCCATGAATCTCTCTTCAGAACTACACTTTTCCCATTATGTGTGTTCATTGCTCAATATCATGTTATACCACTGTATCTCACTGTTTCCTATACTTTCAACTAACCATCTATTCCCGGAAATTATTCCCTAATATTATGAAGCTTACTCTGCTTCTTCAACATGCAAGGTCAATACTCTTGTTTACACTATCCATCTGACAACTCTGTATATTATGGTACTTTCCCTACCTTCAGGGTGATAATCTTCCATACTCGTTGGAATTTCGGAAGGCGTTGTCCAGACTTCCAGACATGGAGCGGTTGATTGCACGTATATTTTCTAGCATGTAAGGGATTAGCTGGATTGAGGAGTCTTTTTCTTATAGTATATGTCTGTTTTCTATGTTAAATAAATTATAGTATATGTTTGTACCAAATATTTACTAAACATATTTGTTAAAAACTCATTGTGTTACATGTTACAGTGAAGCTAGTGGAAGAAATGGAGATAAAGTGGTTCTATATGAAGACTCAGCAAAGAAGCAGGTACAAGAGTTCATATCAACTCTACGTGGTTGTGAAACAATGGCAGAAGCATGCTCTTCTCTCCGTGCTATCTTGAAGCATGATAAATCCAGGCGGCTGCTTCACTTACTTACTCCTGGTATCATCACTATGCTCCATATATACATTCTTAGACTAGCAGATAGCACAGCATCTTATATCATGTTTATGTCAGGTCAAAGTCTTCCAAACATCTCATCCTCCATTAAGTATTTCAAGGATGCTTTTGACTGGGTAGAAGCTCATAATTCTGGACGTGTAGTACCCCATGAAGGAGCTGATGAAGAGTATGATCTTGCCTGCAAAACAGTAGAAGAATTTGAGTCCAGTTTGAGAAAACATCTGAAGGAGCAATGGAAATTACTCGGAGATTCATCAGTGAGAATTACTTCATTTTTTTTGTTGTTACTCCTTAAATGGCTAATCAAATAAGGGTTTTCTGATCAGAGCTTTGGCGATCTTTTGTCTTCTTATACAGATGAATTATGTTACAGTTGGAAAAGACGAATACCTCTTGGAAGTTCCTGAAAGTTTAAGTGGGAGTGTTCCTCGAGATTATGAATTATGCTCATCCAGAAAGGTAAAAATTGTACCAGGTTTCACATTCTGAAAAAAATTTGCATATCACTTTCATCTCAACAAGTCGATATGATGGTCTTACTTGAGTCTTTCTGTCTCACATTTTGTGATTGTTCCCTTCGTGATCTTAATCTTGCTGGTAAGAAGATATATAGTCTTCTCATAATTGCTGGTATATTTACTACATAGAGGCCCTTGATTTTAAAAATGAGATATTCTTACTGTTTACTCTCTTTCAGGGTTTCTTTCGATATTGGACTCCTACCATCAAGAAATTATTAAAAGAGCTATCACAAGCAAAATGTGAAAAAGAATTG
Source organism: Cardamine occulta (assembly GCA_028015245.1). Taxonomy (NCBI): domain Eukaryota; kingdom Viridiplantae; phylum Streptophyta; class Magnoliopsida; order Brassicales; family Brassicaceae; genus Cardamine; species Cardamine occulta. Next base: position 877,016 of record CM051393.1, on the reverse strand, counting down.
GCTCTAAAGAGCATTACACAGAGATTGATTGGACGTTTCTGCGAGCATCAAGAAAAATGGAGACAACTGGTTTCTGCAACAGCTGGTATGGACAAGTTCATGTTTTATAATTTTCTATCAAGAAATTGTCCAGAAAATGTATTTTTCTTAGTCAATTCCTGTTAATTGCCGCCCAGGTGTTAGCTTTATGGGTCATTGTTTGGACTTTGGACCCTTTCGTTCTGAGCATTTGTCAAGCTAGTTAGAATCGAGTTTGATTTCACACTTTCTAAACTAAGTTAGAAGTAGACATGCAGAAGAACATGAATCTTAGGCAGAGGTATAGTTCAAATACATCTTACAAGCAAGAAATTGTTTGGGTAGAAGATTATTTAATAGAATACGGCTTGCAAACAAAGTATGCACTTAGATGTTTCTGTGCATAAGTGACATGAGTTGATTCTATTGCAGAGCTGGACGTGTTGATCAGCCTCGCTTTTGCAAGTGATTCTTACGAAGGAGTAAGATGCCGCCCTGTAATATCAGGTTCAACATCTGATGATGTTCCACACTTGTGCACCACTGGTCTAGGGCATCCAGTTCTAAGGGGTGATTCTCTAGGCAGAGGCTCATTTGTACCAAATAATGTAAAGATAGGTGGTGCTGAGGAAGCCAGTTTCATCCTCCTCACAGGCCCTAATATGGGTGGAAAATCAACCCTCCTTCGCCAAGTTTGCTTGGCTGTAATCTTGGCTCAGGTAACGCTATCATTTTAAAAACTTTGAAGGCAATGGACCTTGACCCATTTGATGTCAATGAAAGAGACTCACGCAATGATGATCTTTTCACAGATTGGAGCTGATGTCCCAGCAGAAACCTTTGAGCTTTCGCCTGTTGACAGAATTTTTGTCCGGATGGGTGCAAAAGATCATATTATGGCAGGACAAAGTACGTTTTTAACAGAACTTTCAGAAACTGCTGTAATGTTGGTAAGTATGTTCATGCTGTTTGCAAATTGATTACATGAAGCTTTCTTAGATTAATGTGAAACTTACCAGTTACCACAGTTATTATTCTTTTGAGTGTTGGTCACATGCTTTGTTAGACTATACTAAATACCAACAAACACATTGATAAAAGGTCATATTATCATTATGTGCAGACATCAGCTACCCGAAATTCTCTGGTGGTGCTAGATGAGCTTGGACGAGGAACAGCCACATCAGATGGACAAGCCATTGCGTATGTTGAATCATTATTGTGTATTTTGTTGTCGGGTCTTACTGTTATTGTTCAGTTTATTTAAAATATCCTAACTATATTTACAGGGAATCTGTACTTGAGCACTTCATAGACAAGGTGCAGTGTCGAGGATTGTTCTCTACTCACTATCATCGTCTCTCTATGGATTATCAAACCAATCCAAAGGTATTGTGAAAAGTGTCTGCTTCAGATTCTGCGTTTGAAAGACTTGAGACTATCAATCATCTGATTGTTTGTGTACATTCTAAAAGTTCTCAAAAACCGATTGCTCTTGATATTTTTGGATAGGTCTCACTTTGCCATATGGGATGTCAAGTAGGAGAAGGAATTGGTGGAGTAGAAGAAGTTACATTTCTCTATAGATTGACGCCTGGTGCATGTCCTAAAAGCTATGGAGTTAACGTTGCTCGGTTAGCCGGTAAAAACACTTCGAATTCACTTCCCGCTTTGTTTTCCTTTTCTTTTCACTTCAACAGAAGCATTCACTCATCATATATTCTTGGTTGAATCTCCATAGGTCTTCCAGATTACGTACTTCAGAGAGCCATGATTAAATCCCAAGAGTTCGAGACCTTATACGGTAAAAACCAAAGAAAACCAGATCGTAAGATGGTAACAATGATAAAGCAGATCATCAGAAGTGATGCATCAGATCCTAACTACTCAACTTCAAAGGACTCATTGTCTGAGCTACACCACATGGCCAACACATTTCTCCGATTAACCAACTGATTTAACTGCTCTACGCCTTTCTGTTTTCTCTTTTTTTTTAACCCTTAAAGGCTTAAACTAAGCTTGGCCGATGAGCTTTCACATGTTAAAATCTGAAGCCAGAGTCTGCCGAAAAGTTAAAACAACGATGTTTTGAGGTGTGGTTTTAGCTTCAGAATCTTTTAGACTCTTGTATATTAAGATCGGTCAATTTTGTGAATATATTGTTGAGTACGATCGGCAGATTCTGTTTCTAAGCAGCGTTGATTACATTTTTATTACTAGAATTTATAAAAACAGGTTGCTAATTTGATAATATGGAAAATGATAAAACGCGAATTAAAAAGTGGATTTTCTTATGTAAATTTACGTGTTTTATTTTACTTTGTAATGACAAAAAACAACGAATAGATGCTTTTTCCGTGAAAATAATGAATTAGAAAGACGAAAAAGAAAAAAAAAGTTAAATTGCGGGTTTAAGCCAAATGTTGCTGTTGCTCTTCTTCTTCCAATTCATCATCGTCAGAAGAGCTCAACGTATCTTCTTCAGAATCCTATTTTTCAAAAGTCAAACATTACCAAAAAGTCAACAAATATAGAGAGAAAGTTGAAATTCCACATTTTGGCATGAAATGATATAAAGCGTTTTGGACTTCGTGATGATATCAAAGTCAAAATTCGTTTATAAGATTTTTCTTTCCCATGATCACAAATCTTTTCAAAACGTGGTACCTACAAACTATTAATTCTTACTCGCATGCGTGAATGTTAAATATTCACTTCTCACAAGCATTTTTATTTGGAAATATATGGCCAAACATACATACTATTTATTTTTGGGAAAATAAATAAACTGGGGAACTTACAGGATATTGGTGACGACGTAGAGCTTTCTGAATAGTTGCGATTGTCCGAATTATAATAAACATTGGCAATAAAATCCCAATGGCCTTTAATGTTAGTACCTGCGTTCATATTCATCCATTCAATTCAAATATATTAAAATACTACTGAAACAAAACAAAATATTTAAAGTTTTTTGTATTCTACTGATTGGTCATTGGTATTTTGAAAGGAAGAGCATTTACCGTAAATATTGAGAATGGATACTCTTCGGTTCCATAAATCACATCAAATGTATGTTTCATCAGCAAAAACACTGAAAACTGCAAAAATAATAATGTATGCATTAATTTAATTCTAACAGATATTTCAAAATTCAAATACTAACATTAGTTTGAGCCTTGAGGTATAATATGGTTTTACGTTATGGTTTCCTTTTACTAGCGTCCAATTTTGGCATAAACTCAAAAAACTTGACCAAATTAAACTATGGAGGAGAAATAGCATAATGCTTGAGAAAAAGGGTAGTAAAAGACTAAGATTATAAAATAGTGACAAAAGTTTTATAACGGTAACATGTACATTTCTTTTTAAATATGTTGAAGAGTTCTTTTTTCATGGTGGGAAAAGAAACATTATAATATCCATACGTGAAATCACATTTATAAGATTTGCCACATAACTACGAAATAGATTTGGCCAAAAAGCTATGAACAGTAGGTAGTGGTTGCCATATCTATTTCAGAGCTCCCCTAAACTATGGACTTTTCCCCATCTCTAATCATTTCTTTTAACTAAGTTATTTTATATCATATACTATAATCACTTTCTACCCAAATTCTGGTAATTAACTAAAATTAAAAATAAAATAAAAATGATCAAGAGAGACAACTTACAGTGAAAGTTAATGATCTGCAAAACAAAGCTCCTCTATCAGCAACAGAATTACACTGAGAAAAATCGGATTCTGCTATAGACACTAATCTTCTACTTCTTCTTCGTCCATTTTCTCTGTTCCATTTAAATTATAAAAAAACATTATTATTTCCAAGTAGAATATGAGTAATAAACTATTTGCAAGCTAATCTCCCAACGCGCAACACAAGGAAAGAATCAAGAAACCACGTCAATGGGTCAATTATTTTGCATAATTCAATCTATATTTTTTTTTTTGGTATAATAATTCAATCTATTTTTCTTTCTTAACAAATATTTTTACCTGATTGTGACTTCTTCTTCTATCATTTTAGATTGTTTTGAAACTGCTGTATATCCATTTCGATACACCTGCATGATTATTAGATTCGTAATTTCCATTATTTGTTTTGTCATTATAACTCAGTTTTGCTAATTGTATTGGGTCCCAAAAAAAAAATGAAACCCAATTATCATTTTTGGTTTCCAACTTTATTTTATGTTTTAATTCACTGAATTTAGAAAGAAAAGATTTTTAAAAGTCGTAAGTTCACAAGTGATTGCGACAATCAAAGTTTATTTTATTTCATTTCCCCTAATTTATCCTATTATCTGTCTGAAAATTATTTGACGACAAAAAAACAACACGGAAGAAACAGTGACGCAATAAGCAATTCGAGAAATAAGAATTTGGAGACAAGAAAATATAAATTATATGAAAACAGCGAAGCGCACATCTCAGAAACATAAAAAGTTTTTCGAATCATTTCAAAACCACGAAAACAAAAGATCGGATAAATTCATAATTCTGGTTAATCAAGAAGCAAAAAAAAAACCTGAAGACAGATTTCACAAGTCGTGTTTCCTTTTTCGTCGCACCAACGTTGTATACAATCTCTGTGTGCGAACTGATTTTAAAAAAGACAATCTATTAGTTTCAAATTTCGAAAAAAAAAACACAGAAAAAAACGAAACAAAGAGAATTAAAATTCATATAATAAGTTTTTCTTTTGGTATTTTACCTTTACAGTGCCTGAACAAGCACAAGGAACTTCGAAGAAACTTTCATCTTCTTCTTCGCGACAGATTCTGCAACGCGAGATTCTCAGTTTCGAGTTCGTTTCTTCGATGAACAAAACCACATCTCCCATCTCTCTCTCTCTCTCTCTCTGTTGATTCTTCTATGGTTTTGAATTTTCTGGAAATTTCTTCTTGGCGCTGTTTTTTTTTTTTTTTTTTGAAAAGCTTTGCTCTGTTTTTGTTATCTTCTGAAGAATAAGAGCTTATGACAAGAGAGTCTGCAACTTTATACACAACTTTTTCAATCAAAATGTATGTGAATTCCCAGTTTTACCCTTACTTATGTCTCTTTTATTCAAATTCCAATAAAATTATTTTCCCTAGCTATATATTAACATGTGTTTTATTTTTCTGATTACATACATTTAGAGGGACTATTTTCTCATATGTTCCTTTGGACAAAAATTCGGCCCATATGTCCCTATTCTTTTTTTTAAATAATAAAATTACGATTTTACTTTTAATGAAATCTGATTATCGACCAAATCGAATTATATAGTTGTAATTGTAAGAGATACCAAGAAAAACACAGTAGCTCAGATGGTTTAAACTTACGGTCCGCGCCCAAGCGCCCATGGTTCGAATCTGCTATTTGTGATATAACTAGTGCAACTTGTATTTTATTTGGTACAACTAGGATAGTTGTACCAATTGTACCCTAGTGTGTGGTACAACCCAGTACAATTTTGAACAATTGTTTGAGAAATCTAAGTAAATATATTTATAATTGTAAATAATATTAAGAAAAACACAATAGCTCAGATAGTAACAACTCTTGTACAGAGGTTGAGGGTTCGAGGTTTTACAAATATTATAAAAGAGAAAGGGTATAAAGATTGAACAATGATATAACAAAAAATTCTTTTACTTGAGTGGACCATTGATCCCATTTAGAGAGTATATCATTTTGTTTAACTCGTTACATCAATTTATAATAACTTACGTTAACACTACACATTAGAATCTACTTGGTTTACAAAACGTAAGTATCGCAAACAAATAATTTACGAGGGATGATTCAGTCTGTAAATAAATTATGACAGACGAATTATAAGAAATATACTAAATTTCAAACAAATAAAAAGAGTTTAAACCAACTAGTTGCAGTAAATTAACTATAATACTTGTGGCTTACATAGTGTTATTGAATTGATCATTTTTTAAATGTTTCATATATGGATTAGTGTTTTACTGTATCTCAATTGTGTGTTTTAAATACACGTTTTACTCCATTCAGTATATTTGTTTTGACATTCCTTAAAATTAACTTTAATTTCATTTTGTTTATCTCTTCACGGTATGTTTGATCGAATACTTTTAAAAAATATGAGTACATATTAAGTAATGATCCATATGGCACAGCTTTTGACGTGTTTCAAGAACCTTTTTGGTTTTAGTGTTTCAAGAGTTTATTATAGGAAGAAATAACTGTGGGGTTTTATAGTATTTTCCATAACATAACGTCCAATCATATTGTAACGTGATTGACATCAACAAAAATATAATACAACTGTTTAAGAAACTCAGCAACGGCCAATAAAAAAAATCACTTATGTAAGCGCTGGAGAAATGATGATTATTTCAAATTAAGATGGTTCAGGTAAAAAAGGTCGTATAATTGTCAACTATGAGATCACACAAGTCAACATAAACCTCGACTTTTCTCATTTGTTTCTTTATAAAAAAATATATTAAATGGAAATCACTTTGTATTATATTAAATTAACTGTTTGATTTATTTATTTATTTCAACGAATTGGTTTCTTCTGTAAGTATAAGATTGTAATACATGTCCCCAGAACTTATTATTTACCATTTTTGTTTCGGCGTTACAAAGCTTCAAATCACTGTTGTCTTTGATCTAAAACTCAATTACCCTTAAAGCAGAATAATACATTCGGTTAGCTTTCACTTCATTAAAACTTTTTCTTGTCATTTCTTGCCCTTTTTTGTAGTATTGCATTTATATATATTGGATTAATTTATGTCAAACCATAGGATTGACTGATTCAGCAACAAACTAAATATACATCCACCACAATAAATGCCATCAAATTTCAATCTCGGCTTGGAATTGTCGATTTTATACATTCTGGCCGTGGAAATTAATTTTGTCAACTAGTAGTATTCTCACTAATTAATTATATCAATAACACGAAAAAAAATTAAAAATTAGAAGCAATCTCATAAATAGGTCAAAAACTCAACAGCAGAACAAACAAACAAAAGAAATGTGATAGTATTCTGATATACAAGGCTTAAAATAATATGTGAAAAACTGAAAAATAAAGCCGATTGAGATAAACTAAGTTTGTTTAGGTAACCTTGATATATCAAGGCAGCCAGTGACTAGTGACTATTTCTATTTATGAGGAATTATTTGTGACTATAGATGTGACTTATATATCACACAATACAATACATAAGAAAATAGAAATTCGAACTAATTTTGAATATGAAACTTACGAGCATCTATAGTGGAGGTCTCTAAAGAGAATCTACTATGATTAAAAAATAAAAATAATGAAAAAGTAAGAAAAAGAATAAGAAATCTCTAAAGTGAATTTCTCAAATGAGAGTATTTGAGAGAGCTTATAAGTGATATAAAAAGAAAAAAAATATATTAATATTAAAATAATAATATTTTTTTTATTTGAGAAACTATATGGATGATGGATCTCTTAGCAATATGAATGCTCTAATGCTCACGAATTCTATGATGGCTTTATCAACGGTCGCCTGTTCAGCAGCTGAGTACACCAGAAATTTAAACTCAGCTGTTATTTATTTGCTATTTATTTTTTATTTTTTTGTTAACCTGTTATTAATAAATAGTGTTCCTGAATTTTTTTTGTTATTCTTGAAAAGGGAAAATAAAGTGAGTGAGACCCATAATCCATAAACCCAAATGAACAGACCATTAGATAGGACCTTCTTCTATTATCATTAATTTAACCAAACACATATTTTTTAAAAATCATTGTCAAATTTCCAATTTGGATTATGCTTCGTAGATGATCCATACTCTGATGTTTTCTATTTGAACCGAAGACAAACAGGTATATACACAATATCAACATATCACGACAATAGATGATGATCTCATTTATTACAATATTAGTTATTATGTAATTATTAGTATATTACATAACTCTTAGCTTCTTTTATACGGTACACTTGGACGATGACATTTATGCTTATCTTATTTTTTATTTTGGCGATCTTATCTTTCTACGTTGCATTTTTGTTGGGATATTATCAATTACTAAAACTAAAAGGAAACATCTAAAAAATAAATATTTAAAAAATCGCCGACTAATCATTTTCTGGTAGATTCTTGCAAATATCATTATGCACATAAATTTTGTTGTTCAATTTAAACTGCTCCGCCAAAAGTATGAAGATATATGAATTGAGTTTTAATTAAATGCGTCACTAATAAATGTAAGCAACACCAAAATATCGACAATAGTAACATTAGCCATAATCTATATGGATCCCAAAAGATAATTTTATATATTGGGCTTATTGGATCCTCTCTAATTGGGCTTAGTGTATAGTTTAATGCAGACGGCAACGTTGTGGATCCGTTTGTGATATCAGAATCCAGACTGCTTGCCGTTTTTTTCCTATTTCGTCTCTTTACTCGGCTTGGAAGCAAAATTAGAAACTTGACTCATCTCTCTCTTTCGATCATAGAATCGGAGGAGGATCGAGAAGTGATGTTCTTGGTAGATTGGTTCTATGGCGTACTGACTTCGTTAGGGTTATGGCAGAAAGAAGCTAAGATCTTGTTTCTGGGACTGGATAATGCTGGTAAAACCACCTTGCTTCACATGTTGAAAGACGAGGTTCTCTCTTCACCTTATTATTCCGATTTGTTTCGATCCAATTGGTGTTTTTGTGATTCGATCTCCAATTTTGCTTAACTGATCTAAACCGAACCCGGTTGAATTGGTTAAACAGAGATTGGTACAGCATCAACCGACACAGCATCCAACATCTGAAGAACTTAGCATTGGTAAAATCAAGTTTAAGGCTTTTGATTTGGGTGGTCATCAGATTGCTCGGAGAGTGTGGAAGGATTACTACGCTAAGGTATTTTTAGATTTCTCTACAAGGAGAGATAAGTTTCAGATTGAGTATAATCATATGAAATTCGAAATTCAATAATAAGCATAGAAAAATCAGAATCACCAAACCAGATTATTACTGTTGCAGGTAGACGCGGTGGTGTACCTAGTGGATGCTTACGACAAAGAGAGATTTGCAGAATCAAAAAAGGAACTTGATGCACTTCTCTCAGACGAATCTTTAGCCAATGTTCCATTCCTAATTCTAGGAAACAAAATAGACATACCTTACGCTGCATCAGAGGACGAGCTTCGTTACCATCTCGGCCTTTCCAACTTCACTACCGGAAAGGATAAAGTGAATCTAACGGATTCAAATGTTAGGCCATTGGAGGTTTTCATGTGCAGTATCGTTAGGAAAATGGGTTATGGCCAAGGCTTCAAATGGCTTTCTCAATACATCAAGTAACACACTAGTAGCTTCTCTTTTCATTTAATCAACCCTAAGTTTTTCTATTATAAGTATGTTCTTGTAAGAAAACGTAGCTTCTCGTTTCTTGTGGTGAATTTTTTTCACATTTCTATCTTTAGTAATTTATTCTGGATATATTTGTTGAAATAACTTTGTGAAGTTAGTTAGCTAACCCAATAGAGAGACATGCGTGGTTGAGCAGATTTTTTCACGCATAGTCAATATATAAATAATATAAGTTCAAATACGTGTTTACAAGTATAGATATAGATGTACTACTAGCAGGAAAAGAATTTCTCGACCGTTGGACCAAAAACATTCAAAAGAAATCAAACCATCCGTGAGCTTATTACCCAACAAACCCATCAAAATTTTCTCGATCAATACAATATTTGTTTTTGTATATGAATAAATTAATCATTAAAGTAAAAGATGGAACCGTTTAACGAACTCAATACAAACCAACCCATTTCATGTGTTGTGTATATAATTTACACGCACATAGAACTAGACATACTTATAGAGGATCTGAGAATGGGTAACGTCGCTGGTTCCGGGAAGTCGGATGCGGCGGCGATGGCTACCGGAAAAGTTGTATTATCCGACGGAAGAGTACAAAACTTTGAGGAAGAGACGACGGTGGCTGAGATTATGCTTGATAATCCGCAACACGTGGTAGTCGAATTTGATCCCTCATCGATATCATTCAACAATCGTTACCGGAAAAACAACGACGCAAAAACGGTGAAGAAGAAGCTGGCTCCTTTGCCCGCGGACAAAACACTCGAGCAGGGAAAAATCTATTTGGTGCTTCCTGCCAAAAGAAGCGGTGGCAGCGCCGCCAAATCATCATCATCGGCGGTGCTGACGTCAGAGGAGATGCGTAAAATGATATTTAGCGCGACGGCAATGGTAAGGTCATCGTTTAGCTACTATGAAGGGATTCTTCCTTGGTTTACCACTAGAAGTTATAAGAACAATAATCTGGCCACCGATGCGGTGGTTGCTGTTACTTCGGGTGGAAGATTGGAGGCGGAGACGGAGGAGGAAGGGAGGCCGGAGTTTTTGAGCCGGCAATTGTCGGGAAGAGGGTGGAAACCAAGCTTGGATCCTATCAAAGAGAAGAAAGCAAAGAAGAAAATCCTCCATCAACGGTTCTTGTTCTAAATACGGCGTCGTTTTATTGATATCCTTGTTAAATATTTTGTTTGTGGTTTCTTTTTGCGCTAAATTTGTGTAAATCGTTTCTTTACGTGCGTGTGTGTCTGTACGCCGGTCACGAGAAACTCACGTGAATCTCAAAACCCTCTTTTTCGTTAACTCTTGATACTGGTAGACTTGTGGACTTGTAGTGTATTGTATACTCTGCAAAGCCCAATTCTTATCTCTTTGAGTCGATTCGTTGGGTCGAGTTTATACGTGACCAAAATTTATGCAATGGCATTATGGGTTCGTACGTTATAATAACCGTTTTCAGAAAAGTTTGATTACCAAAATAACTTCTAAAGAAATATAGGAGATGTTGCATGACTTCTTCTTGTTAAGTAAAATCTATAAATTTTTCAAACGTGCGTGTATATATATACTTTGCATAAAGCAATGTATATGAACAGAGCAAAGTATCGGTAAAAGAAAATTGCAGAGTATCAGGAAAAGGGTAATTCCTGCATGTTAAAAAGTTGAGCAAAAAACAGAATAAAATTGTGGTAAAAGTTAATTAAATGCAAGTTACGTTTTTCTTTTTTATGTGAGAACTCAGAACTCTATTTTGCTTATAATTTGATGAAATTGTAAAATAAAACTCTTATGTCTAAAAATAAAGAAGTGTCCTAAATTTATGGAGTATTGGTAAGACTGAGAGATTTGAGTAGATGACTATTTTTTTTTGTGAACTTCTATATGACTTCCTTGCTAAGACGTTGTCTATGGAATCGTGCTACATTTTCTGAAAATTAAATAGAATTATATTCCAAGAAACTAAATATAACCATGTAGATCTCAACTATAGCCTATAGGAATAAACGCACTAATCTAAAAATAGTAATTAAAATATACTATCGTAAACTACGATGTGGGTGAAATTTGGATAAGGGAATCTTTGGGGCTTCACAACAAGTTTTATCTTGGACACCAACACGTATTGAGAATCGAAGACCTTACCATTAATCTATAGTTTTAGTTAACTAATAGTCTAATACTACTAGCTTAGATAGCAAGTTGCCATTAGATGAGACTCATTGGAAGGGTGTTGTAATATTTCACTACTTTATATTTAAATTAATTAAGTACACAATAGAATGGTCATGTGGTCAAATCCATACGCACGTAGCTGTCTACAATATGAATAGAACGAAATTAGTGGCAACTAATGGACCACTCACGACATTGCATTCGAATTCTGTAAAGTTTAGTACTTAGACTACATATTTAACTAATGCACTCCTTTCATAATTAGCCTTCAAATGTGTTGTGCTTGTATGCTTAAAATATTATATACATATTTCTAAATACACAAATTAAAAAAATCGGTTTGCAATACCAATATGTGTATTGAGTTTACGAAATATATCTGCTAGGAAATTAAAACGTTGTGTGTTCACCTAAACGCAAAAAATATAACACCCATAAGGTCGTTAATTATCATTATCCAATTTTAATTAACAGTTTGAATTTATACTTCTTGTTGATATGAAATGCGCATAGTGATCGCAATTTGAACTTCTCTTTTCCGGTTTTAAAAATTAATATAGCATATTTCAGTTTTTGTTTTTTTTTTTAGCATGAAAACCTTATTTAATGTACAATTAGCATTTTGTAAGCTCCCACCAAACAACGACTACTCGTTCCTGCAGAAATAAATACAATAAGAAGGGATCCATTATCCAATGAGGATGGAAAACGGTTAATTTAATTTAATTTTTTTTCAGTTTCATTTCTCATTGTTTTTATTTTCAATCAGTATTTGCCATTGTTATAGTATTATTTATATACTTTATATTGACATGTGTTGCACAATTAGTTAATTTAGTTTATTGCCTACTAGGAACAAATATACAAATCGAAAAGCTGATTAAAATGAAAATGAATAGCATATACGGAGGATACAACATATAAATCATTTAGAGATATTTCTTATTTTTTCCCATTACCAATTAAACATATACATAATTGGTATACGTTTTCACAAATTTCCCTAAAAACGGATAAATCTTTACTTACATCTTCGTTTACGGAAAGAAAAAAGAAAAAGAAAAAAGAAGAAGGTTTCCATTACAAAACACACCATGTGTTTGCTCACTTGAAACATTAATGACTTGCTCTCTTCTAATTCGGCACTTTGTATCCTCGACATTTAAAATTTGATGTAAATTTCTTTAATGATTTGAGAAACCCACCATTTAGTTTCATGTCATAATTCTTTATATTATTTCCTTACATATGGATCTTCGATGCCTATCTATATATATTACCAACACTAACTAGCAACCTTAGCTGTATATCCCTGAGACAAATTTATTACGGAAGAGTTGCATATATTAAGAAACAAATAAATAAAATACTACTTAACAATTTAGGAGAGAATACGGAGTACTATAAACACAAGATTCACAAAAATAAAGTTGTTATGTATGTTAATTAATCTTTCAAATAAAATGAATATGGATTTTAATTAACTATATAGTGTATATATATATATGTTTAAGCTCGGACATGTAGTTAATCCAAATATATATGATCAGCTAGAATTCTCAAGTTTTGTGAAAATTTAAACAGAATTTCACATTGAAACTAATTTTTTTTGGGGTAAAATTATCTATATTTTTGTACATATCTATACATATTGTTTTCCACTGGTATATCAATTCCACAATGTTACCAATCCAATCAATTTTAAAACCACAAACCGTTAAAGACAAAATCGAGTTTACAACCATAACATTTGGAGTATGTAATTGTCTAGCGTGTGCATCAAATCAGAACCGAACATCACTGGAAAACATCGGATCACAAGATACCCAAATATATAAAATAAAACAAAATAGTAAAATACATATTATTAAGCAAAAGAAGAAAAAGAGGTTAAGAGCTGGAGACATGAGCTATGAAGACATGTCCGTTTAGAAAGAAACCAAACCAGACTTTTTGATACATATATAGAACTTGTCATGTTATTCTGCAATTATGTCATTCTTTGCTGGCCCCTTTTCATATATTGGAGCCCAATTCTAGACTTCATTATAGAAAACGCATACATAATCATTTATTGTTCCTAGGATAAGACAAATAAATACACATAAATATAGCATGATTTTGTGAACACCACAATTATCAGTCGTGGTTATTTTTTTCAAATAAAAATATTCCAAAAATAATTGCTAACGTCTGAAAGGGAATCGAATCATGAACATAGAATATTTGTTTTTGAATGACCAATAAGAATATGGTTAGCTCATAGGATTGTACTTTTCCAACATTGTGGCACAATTAATTAGTAAATCATAATTATGAAAATATATAGATTACAAATCTCTAAGTAGTTGTTTTACTTAGGAGTTGAGGACTTAGAACTTAGGAACGTATATCATATAATTATACTTATTTTATCTTGTGGTGCCTATAATTAACATAGTCGTTTTCCTCGGAGTACTCTACCAAAACTGGTTTTGGTCTAGAATTGTTTTTTTAATATATGTTGGGTAAATAATTGTTACAATGTGCAAAATATTTATAAATAAACAAAATGGCTTTAGAGCACTAGGTCAAACTGTTCTTGAAGTGACTCTTTGTACTAGCTTCATTTATTTTAGTTACACCCTATCGGAATTGTATTAACTCTTTTTGGTTTGAAAGAGTATAAAATTATAAGAACAAGTCAATATTGATAGAATCCTTATGATCTAAACTAATATATATAGAGTTATGAGTACGAGACAATGACGCATTCCTTGACATTTGTCTTCAACAAATGAGGGATGATGGTGAAAATAAAATAATCCCCCTCGAGACCCCTTCTATATACTTATATTGTTTCGCTTTATTCTCTTCTACTTTTTCAAACAATGCATTATCGATTATTTTGTGTGATGAAATATTTAGATTAGGCATTTATCCTTCAATGATTCACTAAAATGTTGCATTTTGTTTGGCCGAGTTTAATTTAGAAATTATTGTATGCCATCGTATAGGAGAATGCCACGTTGAAGCTATTACAAAGTTATATTCTTGGCGTTAACGCAACTATTTCTTCCTTCTACTTATTGAATATTTTTCCCTGCCACCAAAATATATTGTGTGGTTAATTTATTTCCCTTTCCTTTATACTTTTTTCTTCAACAGAAACGATATACCATTACCATATATATATATATATATTTTTTTTTTCTGATAAAGGGATTTCAAATTATACAATTGATAGAGTCTTACAACATGGAAAAATATTATATAAGAAATAGAAGGATACTAAAAAGATAAGCAAACTCCAAAGATTAGAAAGAGGAACCATGAAGATGCCGATTGCCCACACCTCGAAACAGCCGATGGCATAGGGAGAGAAGAGCCATCTAATATTCTCTACGTAGACTAGTGACCATAATGCCGATAGGACAGCTAATCCAAGAAGAGGGCAACCGAACCACTTGAACACACCCATCAAATGCAAAGAAGGCGAACACACAAGAACCACCAAGGACACCAAACCAACACCAAGAGACAGCCCGGAGAAAGAGGATGGAAGAGAAAGGCGCAAAGTCCTAAACATGAGGAGAACCGAAGACTGAAGATGGGGTTTCACTCATCCATGAAGGAAATGGTGGTTGTAGAACTGCTAGGAAGGCTTGCAACCTTGAAGGAATTGATGAGAAGCCAGCCAAACTAGTCATCGAGCCCAACAGTCGATGAAAACCCCAAACCCAAGCAATGCTCCAAGACCAATCAAGAGCAAGCTAAGCCGCCACACGACAGACCCGAGTCCCACAAGCTAAGAACTTGATAACACAACCTACCAACCACAGACCCCAAAGCTCCAGCAAACATAAGTAGAACCCTCGGCAAGCGAAGAATAGACTAGTAGGGCCTAGTAAATCGACGAAAGAGAGAACCACCTCAACTGGCGACGAGCGAAGCAAACTGGAGAGGGCTGAAAACACATATACCAAGGAAAAACTAGAGGGGAAAGAGGGAGCTTTCCGAGATGAGAGCCACGACAACCCCGAAGCCACTAACCACTGCAAACACAACCAGAGGAATGGAGGCACCCTTGACGAAATCAAACTGGTCTGAACGAAGAGACACCATGCATCATACGAGCTCGAAAGAGAGAGGCTTCTAAGACGAGGAAGATGGGGAAGAGAAAAAGAGCCCAAAACGCGAGCAAAAACAACCCTAAGCCGAGACAACAGAAGGACCACAGGAGCAACCGGATGACACACAGAGGAAAAGAAAGAAGAATCAAGTCAGGACCCCTCTGAACCAACCCACAAAGCGAAGCACCTCTTCACCAGACAAGAAACTAAGCTCAAACCGGACTTATTCCGAAAGCATACACAAGGATGAACTCAACCCAGCGCAGAAGAACCAACTAGCACGAGAAGAGCGGAAGACCTAAGCTAATCGAGACCGAAGAACCGCTACCTAACTTCACCCAAAGGAGAGCTAAACAAAGAACCACAACAAAACGAGACAACGGGGTCTCTTTTCCGGCGGCGGTGAGAGCCACCGCTCACCGAAAAGGGAGATCGAGATTTCGGATTTGTTTCTCGTTTACAAAGATTCATTATCATCTTAGAAAATGTTATTACTTTGTTTTGGGTTTAAATGGTACTATTGTTATATGACGAAAAAGAGGGCATTGCCAAAGCTAACGAAGTGAGTAAATTTTCATGATCTTTTAAAAATAACCAATCGATAAAATTATAGGGTTTAAAATTTAAATTTGATTTTAACATAAAAAAACATTGAAATTTGTTTCCTCTCCTCTTTCGTTTTTCTGGAAAATTTACCAAAAAGAAAAAATTGAAAAATTTATTGCGTCTAACCTCGAGCGGTATAATTGTTGCGTGCATGAGATATCAGCAGCAACTGCAAAAAGCAAACCCGTTAGTTGGAGAACATTTACTTTTGTACCTTTGTAAATTTATTGTATTTATACACACATATATATATATAGATAAAGCTCACTATTTTTTGGTATATACATTTTTTATTTATAAAGTTATATATTTAATACTTGATAACATAATTTGGTATCTTGATTCCGTTACACCTTAACGAGTCAATCCCCGCTATTAAAACTGTCACGTTCTAAACAGAGATAATTTTACTTTCATTTTAGAGAGAGACTTTAAAGCCAACCATCTTTTGATCTATCTTGTAGCCATATGTACTCCTTATTTGTATTCATTGGAAAGTTAAACATATTTTTATTAAATAACAATTAAATAAAGCCGAAAGTTTTCCCCCAATTAAGAAAACATTAACATTTATGTTTTTGTTCCGCAACTCGGTTCCATATTTAAGACACTTGAATTCTTCACATGATTTTAAAAATCTCTCTCGTCTCTCGTGTTTTCACTTTTGCTCTCTCTCTCTCTCGTTGTTGTGATTGTTTAACGAAAGAGAAGCACAAGTTACGGCAATGGTGGTTAATGGCGAAAAGAAGCATTGGTGGCTCCGCAAGAAGAAGGTGAGTAAATAAAAAGCGTTCATTCATCTTCTTCTTCTTCATTGATCTGATAAAAATAATAATAATGAAAATTGCAGATGGTGGATAAGTACATGAAAGAAGCGAGGAATTTGATAGCGAGTCAAGATCCCAAGGACGTGAAATCAGCTCTGAGTCTTGTGGAATCAGCACTCTCAGTCTCTCCTCGTTACGAATTGGCTCTGGAACTCAAAGCCAGATCGCTTCTTTTCCTCGGTCGATTCAAAGACGTCGCTGATATGCTTCAGGATTACATTCCCAGCCTTAAATTGGCCGGTGAAGACTCCGGCGAGCTCTCGTTTACTTCTCGAGAATCGGTCAAACTTGTCAACCATCATCATCACTCATCCTCCTTCAAATGCTTCTCTGTATCCGATTTGAAGAAGAAATTCAGTAAAAACTGCAACGAAGAAGGCCAACAATGGAGATATTTGGTTTTAGGTCAAGCTTGTTGCCATTTAGGTCTAATGGAAGACGCAATGGTCCTTCTCCAAACCAGTAAACGCCTAGCCACCGCTGCTTTCCGCCGTCAGAGCATCTGCTGGTCTGACGATAGCTTCATATTCTCCTCCTCCGACGGCGCTTCCGAGAGCATCGCTCACTTGCTATCTCACATCAAGCTCCTCTTACGACGGCGCACCGCCGCACTCGCCGCACTCGACGCCGGACTCTTCTCTGAATCAATCCGCCATTTCTCCAAAATCCTAGAAAGCCGCCGTGGCGCGGCCAAGGGATTCCTCGCCGAATGCTTTATGCACCGCGCCTCCGCCTACAGATCCGCTGGCCGAATCGCGGAATCCATCGCCGACTGCAATAAAACCTTAGCCTTAGAACCGTCGTGCCTCCAAGCCTTAGAAACCAGAGCCGCGTTGCTCGAATCCATTCGCTGTTTCCCAGATTCCTTACACGATTTGGAACACCTCAAACTCCTCTACAACTCCATCTTACGCGACCGGAAACTCCCCGGTCCGGTTTGGAAACGG
This sequence comes from Cardamine occulta, assembly GCA_028015245.1. Classification (NCBI taxonomy): domain Eukaryota; kingdom Viridiplantae; phylum Streptophyta; class Magnoliopsida; order Brassicales; family Brassicaceae; genus Cardamine; species Cardamine occulta. Next base: position 858,998 of record CM051393.1, on the reverse strand, counting down.
CATAACGTCCGGTACAGAGAAATCCCGGGAAAATTATGCGTCTTGACCTCCAAAATCCAGCAATTGAAGCAGAAAATTGCAACCGGAGAAATCGGAAACGTCGATTACTACGCTTTGATGGGGATCAGACGTGATTGCTCCAGATCAGAGCTGGATCGAGCTTACTTATTACTCAATTTAAAGCATAAACCGGAGAGATCTATGTCATTTATCGACCGGTTTGAATTAACCGATGAATTAGACTCGGTTAAGGACCGAGCCAGAATGTCTACTCTATTACTATACAGATTGATCCAGAAAGGTTACTCCGTCGTCACAACGGAACAAGACGCAACGCCGATTAGAGCCAACAATAACACAAATGTCGTGAAAGGAGTGTTTAGCAGAGATTTGACAGTGGTCGGGACTTTGATTGCACGGGCCGGGTTTAATCAACCAATTCCGGTTTAAATAGTTGCTGAATTTTCTGTGTACAAAAGAAAAGACACATCACATTGGATGAAATTATAGATCATAAGAATTTTGTCTGCCCGATAATTTTTGGACCTTTCTCTTTTGTTTCTTTCTTCTTTATTCTTCACACAAAACCCAACAAAAGTAATCCGTAATCTTATTAAAAAATTTACATATTCACACATTTTTATTTTTATTTTTTTATTTAGCATCTAATTTGATTTCTTACTTTCTATTCCCTAACCGAGTTTACAAAACTATATTATAATGACTTTACAAATATTAAAAGATTGATTAATGTGTTTGTCTTTGTGACCTCATTTGGAAAGAACATATTCACCAAGTATAAATACGAAACCTATTATTTATATCAAATAATAATCACTATAATCAATCAGGAGTTATGTATTGCTACCATTTTTGTTAGTTGAAAAGCAAGTGTTATTTTTCAACTGAAAGTTTTACTGTCTAAAGAAACATAAATAAATAAATATAGTATGGTTTCTTTATAAATATGGTATCACATGATCTTTGTTGATACCATTTAAAGAATTATGCATATCTAATGCAGTTTTCCTTAAGAAAAAATATCTTTAAAGTTAGTCTTTTGGTTACAAGTGGAATACTTTATGAAGCTATGCAAGTTATAAATATTTTTTTTTTTTTAATTTAGTTATAAATATTGTTGAGAAGTGAGACTGGTGAAGAGGTTATAGAGACCACAGCATATTTGATTGTCTCGTCTCTTTGTTCCTATGAGTTGTCGTGGACTAGTTTGCATTTCATTATTCTTTAAACAAAAAGTTTAGAAAATTAATAATTTGTTATATAAGCCATCTCTCAACAAACGAATTATCAAATCTACTAAAATTAATTTCTTTTGCTTTTTATTTGATTTTGTCTTGATAATAGAAGGGATTTCAAGCCAAAATCCAAACTAATCACATGACATATAGAAATCTGGATTTTCTTACCAATGAAAAGGTATCCGGATGACCAAGTTATTAAGCATTACAAATTATGCTTAAATTATAACTCTTTTTATCAATTTGATTTTCTAACAGAAAATAATAAAATTTCAGTTGACCCGTCTATAAATATGTTCGAGATTTTAGTTGTTGTCAAATGACAGCTATGACATCATACATAAGCAAAATATAATTATAAAATTTTGATATTTTTTTTTATAAATAAAACTATTTAGAGCCCGTGTTGACTTGAGTTTCAGGAGACCACAAGCTAAAAAAAGTTAATGGGCTGTTTTAAATTTGTCAAAAAGAAAAAAAAATTTAAATTTTCTTTTTGTTTTGTTTTTTAATGTTAAGATTTATACCAAAAGCTATTACATCCTACTTATAGTTTACTTACATACCCGTTCACAATTGAGAGATATCCATGATGGAACCAAAAGATGTAGTTTTGTGCGATAGATCTTGAAAAATTACAAAGGGTGAGACAAACAACCCAAGTAGTATTCTAGAAGAGAGGGAGAACGCGAATCCTGACTGGGATAAGAGAGTAATCGGGCCCATAGAATCCAATTGATGTTCAGTTTGATGGCTGGAGCGGTGGTGGACGTGTCTAAGAAAATTCAAGCATTACGCTCTTTCCAAATAACATAGATAGCCAATTAGAGGAGCAGTCAGATGATCTTCTTTGCATGCCCAATGAGAGCCGAAATAGGTGGTGAACTCATTGACCAATGAGATGTATCTGCCAGCAAAAGAGAGGGATTTGGCATAATCCAACTTGCAAGAGAAATTCAGATTGACCTTGCAAACAATTTTTAATTTGTCAAAAAAGAAAAAACAAATTACACTAGAAGAAGGCATGTTCGTAGGCTTGAATTCGTGATGTCTAAGTATAGAAAATATACTTTTGCCGCTAGACTATGAAAAATCTCCAAGAATCAAAAGGCCGAAAATTTTATATATTGACATAAAACTGCAAGTAAAAGCTTGCATGGCTTGACCTGATCGGGCCTGGTTAGATTCAAGGATACGTATTTTATTTGATTAAAAAGTTTCAATTGCAATTGGATTCAGGATATAACGAAAAGGGTTAAAGGGTTAAAAAAAAAAAAAAGAGAAACAAAATATAGCCAATTGAAAACGCAGACCATTTTAAGATCCACGCATTTTGATGGCTATCAGAAAAGTAAAAGTTAATTTTTTTGTTTGTCAGGCGACAGGTTATTATCAGAAAAAATGAGAAGAAAAGGTTAAAAAATTTCAAAGAAAGCATTGACAGAAGTCCAATCAAATGCACGCAAAACGAAGAAACTAGCAAAGGACAAAATTTTCTTCTCTTTAGACATGACATGTCGAAAGGAATATGAATGTATAAATATATAGAGATATAATTTATTGCAATTATATTGCTGCCCATAACGTTGGTTCTGCTTTGATTTTTTTTTTTTTTGTTAAAAAGGTTAAATCAGTATATGAAAAAGAAGAGTTCAGTATATGATCAAATTTTACTTGAACGATTTCATAAATTGAAACTAGGAAATCGTACGGTGGAAGAATACTTAACATAATTAATTTTGATGATTACTTGGATAGACATATTTATTTATATATAGCACAATCAATTTATTTTGTCTACTATATGTTTTCGATGTTCATCAACCCATACCATCGTCAAATGACTTGTACAAGTTCAACATGCAGTTTTACGAGATTAATTGCCGATGAACCTAAACACATATATCCTCGCTACAACTCTAAGCTCCATGAACTGAAATCTATCCACGGGTCCGGCTATTTCGTTTATAGCAATATCGTGTGAGGTTGGCCCTGCCCCTAATGCATGAAGAAGTTTAAAATAAGTAAGAAGAAAGTAGAAAAGAAAAACAAGAAACAAAATAAACAATACCTTGTATCATTCTTTTCTTCTTCCAATAATACAAGATTATGAAACTTATAAGAAAGAGTCCGCCGACGACTACTGCCACAATAAGTCCGATGATCCAAGACTCTAGACCTTTGCTTTTTTTGCCATTCTTTGTATTCTCTACACCAACAAACGAAAACCTTGATTATAAAAACAAAAAACAAACGAAAATAATAAAGAATGTTTATTCCTTAAAGTTTTTCCAAAAAAAATTGGTAATTTTCTGATAGATTGATTTCACATCTTACTCACAGCCTTGTCATACATACAGTATTGGTGTCTTGTTCCTCAAGTGGCTTTGATGATTTTCATAAGATGGTATTTTGTTCTTTTAGTTGGGCATATTGTAGTTTGAGTCCTCACGGAATTGTTGGTTTATGTTTGGTTATGAATAATAGATTTCAGTTGGTTATGGATTGGACTGTTAAAAGTTTGGGTTATGGATCTTCTTTTGTTTTTATTTAAAGCCCAATTAAAGATATTTTGGGCTGCCTTGTGTTTAGTTGCTTTTTATTCGCCTTACGGCATTGTTGGTTTCTGATTGGTTTTAACTTTTGACAAGTAGTATGAATATAGATGTCAGTTGTTAATTGTTAGTGGTTTGTTTGGATTTATATGCATCTAAAACTTAAAGGTTTGATTATTCGAGATGAACATGGATTCTTCAGACTTGCGGGAAGTACTCGCCTAACTCAAGCGGCATCACCCCTTCAAGTCGGGCTATTGCATTACTCCATGCTTTACAATCAGCATGGTGTCGAGGCTACCGAAATGTAGACATGGAAGGAGATTGTAAGAATCTATATGAAGTAATCACTAAGCAATCAATTGACGTAAGTATTGATAGCATAGTGATAGACATCCGCAGTTGGGCGGATCGATTTTCAAGCATCAGTTTCTCGGTTGTCCCTCGAGAATGCAATAAGATAGCTGATAAGTTGGCTAAAGTATCGTCTCAACAATTATGTACGTCTCAAGTTTATTTTTATCCTCCTATTTGGTTAAGGAGAAGTTTATGTAATGATTCGATGAATAGTTATTAATATCAATAACAATCAGACGTTAAAAAAAAAAAAAAACTTAAAGGTTTGAAGAAATTGGCTAACCCGGATCTTTAGTGGCTACTCTGATATAGAGGTCCTGACCGCCGCCGGTGTAATTTCGCATATTGTGGAGTTCTGTATACCAATAAAAACAACGGCTCTCACCTTTTTGGATTTCGATGTGAGCAAACGCCGTACAATTACAATTCTGAAAGCATTCCTTCTTACAGCCTTCAAAATCCGACTTGAAACTGAATTCTACTTTTTCTGGCAACTTGAAATTTTTAAGACGCATAAACGTATCTTGTTTGCAGTCCAAAGAAGTCTCCCTCACACATCCATTCCACTCAATCTCCATTTTCCTATTGAGCCCTTGGATACAGTTACACACCACCAAGGCAACTTGAACTTTTGTTTTGACCAGTCTCATTGATTTCGTAGAATTAGCTTCAGACACACACAAAAAAAAAAAGGTTTCTACAAGTAAATAAAGAATAAACAAATTTTATATAACTTAAATTGAGTCATGAGGTCTGCAACTTTGTTCATGGTTTCTTGTATTTTCATATCACTCGTTTGGATTCATGTGCAAGGTAATAATATATTAACATCCTTCTTCGTTTTGATTGGTTAAACTTAATTATTATTATAACGAATTGCTAAAATTGCTAGAATGTGGAAGCTAGGGCTAGGGAGTGTTATGACAGCCATAATTACACTGGAAATTGCACCAATCCTTCTAGATGCATTCAAACGTCAAACACAGCAAAGTTTGGAATAGGAGTAAAACCTTTTCAATGCCGGTGCGGTGTAGCTTTTAAATTATTTGGAAAGATAAGATTTTGCAATTGTTGGTATCATTGTTAATGAGTTTCATTTGTAAACGGCAATGCTCATTCTAGCGTATGTAACTATCCTTTCCTTGCTAAGTCTTATTATTGTTTCATTGCTAAAATATGTTTACAAATTAATAAAACATAAACATTAAGCTTTAACTGCGTTTCACATCCAAAAATCTGATTAAAACTGTCTTTATCTGCATTATGTTTCCCTAATTACACCCAAAAAAAAAAAAAAAGTCTCGGGTCCCAAACTGGGAAGCTTCCTTATCTTCTGCTCGTTTTGTCATTTCCTAAAGCTTTAAACAGTCATAAAATTAAGGATCAAGCATCAATGTGTTAGGGTCCTAATCATAATACAATTACCAACTCTTGGCTTCTAAAAGAAAAAACTTACCAAATCTTGGCCGAAAAATCGATCCTTTTGCTTTCAGTTTTTTACTCTGTCCACTTTTTAAAGGTTTCAAGTCTTTACCGCTACGCTCACCTGGGGTAAACCCCGAGGCTCTACTCACTTTTTCGTGGTACACAGCCGGGGGTGCAAGCCTTAATCGAGGCAAGCTCTCTATCTGTACCAATCTCTGATCTTTCTGAAGATTGGTTAGTATTTCAAACTGCAACATTAAAAGAGTTGCAAACTTTTTAGTTGATTGCAGTGAGGTTTCAGTTTTAGAATTATAAACATCTTACCCGTGATATTTGCTGGCTATGAGAATGATGGCTCATTTCATTCTCGTGCGAATAAGGCGAAGCGCGTTGTGAAGACCCAGTGTTTGACGAAACTGTGCTTATCAGTCCATAATCTAGGTAGAACGATTTATCTTTAGAAGAACTTTGTGTGGTCTTCTTGGGCATACAAACAGGACAACCTGATGAAGAGACATGAATTGATGACCATGGTGATGACGCCTCACTCTCTGACGGTTCACATTGAAGATGTGTTGCGTGGCCACAGTTGAATACACGTACACGAAGAGCAGAAAAGGTCTTGGTGAGAGGACAACTACATATACAACAAATAAAACTTCTGGGAGCATACCCGTGAGAAGCACCTTTCTTGAGTAAGCTCATGGTGTAGAATGTATCATCTTCGATTAAGCACTTTGCAGTATCCTGTCGCGGTTAAGAAAAAAAGTTTTAATACATTTGTAGAGAGATGCACATGATTACAAATGATTAGAGAGACGCAGGCAGGTACATACCAGTATTCTCCGTTCAAAGCCATATGTTCCAAGCATTCCCAATATTGTAAGTTTAAAATCACCAAACTCTTGAGAACCGTTGTCAGATAGGAGTTTTGACATGATTGTTGGAAGACGCACATATCCTATCATTCCTTCAACAATCTCTTTGATAAATTGAGATATGATCTTCCTGAGGATGTGTGTACCCGCCGTATCAGAACTTGGAATCCTCCAGTTAATTGCATTGTCTGCTTCACTGACATCAATGTCCAATGATTTAACACCACCTACAGGACCTTTCTTTATTTCATCGACGTTCCTCGGTTCCCGATATGGATCCATCAACGGTTTACAGAAGCTGTGTGAAGCATGAAGGGACAAATTATGATCAGCATATGCCTGTATTAATAGCTAGGAGCGCTCGCTTAGGCTTGTTAACTCCAACATGATTTTGATTGCATATGTTAAAAGTAACTATGACGTGTGTATTATTGGCATGATGCGAAAATTGATTATTACTGACCAGAGATTCAGATGTATGATCAGGCTTACGTGTCAAGAAAGCGAAACCAAAGAATCTCTGACTCCTCAGGATTAAGACGAGGAGTATTGCGTTGACACAATCCTATACAGGCTTTCAGAACACCTTGTATGTCATGTACCTGAAACATCATAAACATCATAAGCACCATATAGAGCACATATTCTTATTGTGAATATATGTACGGACCTCCTTTAACTCTAAAGCACCACCGAATTGTTCCAAGCTGGCTCCTTCGCTAGCACCCAATTTCAATTCTGACATTAGGCATTCCACTGCATTTTCAAGCTCGACAAATTTTTCATCGAGTCCAGAGAGTGTAAGTGACAAAGCACTTGCTGCATCACCCACTCTCTCCAAGAGAAATGACGCTGCATCTACAATTCCATATTCCTGGCAGAGACGTAGACAGTGCTCTACCCTGTAGCTGTCAAAGGTTTCCAGAAATCTCAAGACTGACTTCGGTTCGTACTTGCACAATAGCTGTAGAAAATACACAGAATCAACAGCGTTGAAACAATTCCATGATTCCAAATAATCCCAAGGACCCACTAAAAAGAGGCAATTAAGAACAAGCCGAGCTAGCAATCATATCACTTTTTCCAGACAAACAAATTTCTGTTGTAACAAAAGCAATGGGTTTCAATCTTGCAAATTCTGGAAAATAGTTGAAAGCGCTGTATAACATTCGCAAGATGGCGAGAAACCTAAGACCTGTTGCGGACAAAATTTCTCTTACTGGCTTCTGTAATTACAGTCACAAAACCAAAATAATGTTTCCAGAGGCAGACTTCCAAGAGAACTTATCTATTAGACAGCTACCATTTGATATAGAAGAGCTAAGGGATGCATTTGACTAAAAAAATAAGGAAGAATCGAGAGTGCAGAGAGAAATTCAATTCACCCAAGTTTTCATAAGTGATTTACCTCCAAGTAAAGCTCAATCATGTCATCAGTCACATTGACTTGATTATCTTGGATGAATTTGGGAAAGCCATTTAGTCCTTCCAAATAGATCTCAGCCTCTTTGAGCATATCCCTTCTAATGTTTTCACCCGAAATATCTACAGCTTCATGTTTTCTTAGACGAGAAAAATCAAGACTCCCAGACAAGTGAACCTCAATGACAGTCTTGAGATAAAGGAACAAGCTTCTTGGATGAGAATGGAGCTGCTCTTGAATGTGTCTAATGCTGTCCTTCAAATTATCAAAGATCAGGTAGAATGTTCCCTCTCTGCAAAATGCCAGCAATTCAATATTATTAGAGTCCACTAGACCTTATCAATAGAGGGAGAATAAAATCCCCCTAAAGTTACCTGCTCAGTTCAAGGAGCTCGGGAATCCTAGAAATTACTGCAGATTGAAAGGCAGTGAACTCATCTCCACTCAACTGTGACAGCATGTTGTTCACATAGCAAAACGAATGTATGGGTTCATCTGCCTCTTTCATGTAGCTATCTAAAGCAGCAACGTATCGTCCACCGATAGTATGAATATAGCCACAAACCTGGAAATTGGAAACCATAAACAGAGATCAAGGAGAACATCCTAAAGTAAACATTGCAAGCACACTATAGAGGAATGATGAATGTTCTACCAAGATGATACCTGATAAAAATGTGCTTTCTCACAAAGCTGCGATACATAGGTTACATCCCAATCAGTCTCCAGTACAGCTTTCAGAAGGTTTAGTAATTGGTTCTCTCTCATCTTAGAAGACACGCTATAAGTCGGAAGGATATGATCTGATGTTAAGTAGTCTATTATCTGTGCCAATACGCTCTTGGGAATACTAACTCTACCACGTGCTGCATAATACGCAACAAACTCAAATAGATGACTTGTATCCTCCTTGGAAGGCCAATTTTTATCTGATTTTGAATCATTTGGATCACCAGATTCATCAGCCTGGCTCCCATCAAGAACATGAACTAGAGCATCTATCAGATTCTGGATCAGTATATTGTTATATCTAACTTCGGCCAGACTTCCATCAGTCTTGGACTCTAAACTTTCTTCATTGGACTCCAGCAAATGACTCTCATGATTCACCATTTCATTTTCTACAAATGCATACCTTAGGACTTCTAAAGTGGCTTCAGTATCCATCTCTAGCAGATGGTAGAGGTTCAAGTAAATCCATCGAGATGTTACACATGTACTAGAATCATGGGCATTTGATTTCTCCAGTAGAAACTGAATCAGCTCGGTCCTAAGGGATGGCAAGCGTGTAGGATTTAGAGTTCCATGTCCTGCAGATAAAACTCAAAATAAGATCGTGAAAGGAAAATGCCTCTATACGTTTATAGAGGTTATCATCGGATACCATACTCTCGATTGTAGATCATAATATGATGTGAAACCATAATAGAATCCTACCTGGTGGAAAAGCCAAACCAAGAAAGCAGTACTTTAGATAAACAAGCATCCGATACCTGAAAAAGAAACAGAGTTAAAAAAATACTTGTCACTTATGTCTCTATAAACAATACCTTTGTTTAGACAACAAATTATATTGCGCCATACAGCAAATTAAACCTTCGTTAGACAAAAATAATATTGCAATTAGCTATATGCATAAGTGAGTTTTACGATTAATTTCATGTTAGATGGAAATGAATGGGCCTTTTGAATTCTAGGTTTTCCTCTAGTACTCTCAAGTTTAGTTTTGCACATAAAGATTTATAAAGCCAGAACAAAGTGGAACAACTTAACATAACCTACCCAATGGCTGTACCCCTTTTTTTCTCACTGTTCCGTAAGACAATCAAGAGTTCCTCCAGAGGTGATCTGAAATCATCCAACCCTTTGTTGAAGAGATAGAGCAAGGCCCCATAAAGCCCATGCTCCCGGCAAATTCTAACAACCTAATTGCCAATGAGAAAAATATCAAAATTCAACCATAATACTAATCAACATCAATTTATCAAAGAAAAAAAGACCAAATGGGCCACATGAAATTGTCTACAAAATATGACCTGATTGAAATCTAAGGAAGAGATATCCATGTGAAGAACACACTGCTCAATTCTTCGTAGCCATCCTTTCCTACTATAATGTTCTACCAGCGCTTGCATAATCTGAGATGGAACGCAAAATCATAAAATAAAAAATAACGGCACTCTTGAGAAAATATCTTATTATTGCACAAAAGATACCTCTGGAGGAAGTGATCCAAGCATATCCCTTAAAATATAAGGCTCCAAAAGCTCCAAAAATGTATCTAGACTAGCCAAAAGTAGTTGCCACAATAAATAAGGAGAAAATATAATGTCTCATTAGAAACAAGGGAACTAATAGTCATCAAGTGATTTAAACCAAGCAGATTCCAAAGCATGTGTATACCTCACCTGATAAACTTAAGGTATCAAAATACTACAATTAGCATTGCACTCTCTCTATCTGAAAAGTATTATGCTGTTTGATTTGGCAAACTATACAATTACTTTGAACCTTTAATAGAAGAACTAAACAAAAAGTAATGGAGATTGGAGACATAAATGCAAACACGTAGCACAACACTTATGTGTATGTATTACGAAAATAAGCATATGTAAAGAAAAAACACTAACCTAAAGGAGATACCATCATAAGATATTCCAAGATCGGTAGACCCTCTCTAAGGATTTTAAAAAACCAGAGAAACATAAATAGAAAACCTACAGGGAACTAGTCACAATCCTAACGTAGTACACATCTTTGAGGCATTTAAATAGTTCGAATGATACTGAACCCTGTTTCTTAATAAAACGTAGCCCCAAAAAGGAAGTTGATGGATATACAAATAGATGTAAAATATATACCTCTTTGTTGTACAGCCACAAATCTGGAAAATATCTCATCAAAGAGCAAATCCATCCTGTTAATATGAACACAGAATTCAACAGCAACACCACCAACACGATTGTATTGTTCTTCTATCTCTAGATTGACATTATTGGTTCCACTGCTTGGCTCATGAGTTACTCCTTTTTTTTCAATCTGATTGGAAAATGCAATTGAGATATAAGAAAATACTTCATCTACATAGGAAAGTAGCAAGTCTGCTAAACTGGGTGCTATGGCTTCCCTTATGGCGTCCACAGTTTTAGGGAGATCAACAACCCCATGAGCTTGACCATTAAAAAGTGACATTGCCATGTTAAAAGCACCCATCCAGTCACCTCCTCTCCTTAACACATCAACCCGCTCCTTCCACGGCAAAAGTCTGGAGATAACAAGATGTGCAGTCCCAAGAATATATACTGAAGCCCCTCTGACGCCCACAGAATTGTGATATGCTTTCTCAGGATTTCCAAAGACATTCGTAAAGTATGTATGATAGGAAACCAGGTCATTCCCTGAAGAACCATCCACAGAAAAGTTTGTCTGGTGAATTACCATCCCATCTCTTGTGAACAGATACAGATGGCCCGTCACGGTTGGGATCACCAGCAACTGAATATGCAGAGAAAATCAGAGAACTCATGAATATGCATTTGCTTAGAAATATATTTATATTGGTATACACACCTGGTCATCCAGCCAAACCACACCAATAGCTGGACTGTCGAGTGACCATTTGGCATATTCCTTAAGGTCTGATTTTACCAACTTAGCAACCTGAACTCTACGATCCCAGGCAATGACAAGAAAAGAAACCCTATCTTCTGCCTCCTTGGAAGAATTTTCTGCAAAATTTTACTTAAATAAGTTTAAGTAAATCAGTACAGTTGTACAGGGAGAAGAATTACCCATTGAGCATTTCCAGGCAGTGTATGGCATGGAACCCTCCCGAACCCCTTCTGGCCTAGGAAGTTGGGCATACACCTCCAAATTTGGAATGAGCTTTACCTGAAGAAAACAGAAGAGGATAATTTCCAGAAGCGTAACCAGTAAATTGAATATGAATAAATATCTGGAGTATTTACCACTAGTCCAGTCTGATAGGTGACAAATATGACAACACCTTCTTCCACCGAAGTTGAATCCTCGTTAAAGAGCTTCCAACTCGAATCAACCCCAACAACACCTCCCATCATGCTAGTTATACTGCTGGATGGAACAGCAGAGTTACCCCCCTTAGAAGAGACCAAGGAGCTTCCAAAAATTTCATCAGGCAAAGGTGATGCAGAGAGGACCGTTCCATTTTTGTGTCCATCAAGAAGACACTGATGCAATGAAAATAAGGTGTACAAACCCATTCCTTAAAGTTAGTAGGGTTGAACAAGAAACCAGTAGAAAACAGACACAAAATCACTAGTAAATATGACTGTACATAATACTAAATTTACCTGCGTTTTTACTGAGTACATGTTCAAAAGCAGAGTCCAAGAAAAAGTGTGTTTGAAAACAACACCCTTTGTATCACTTGTAATAACTTTAAATTGGCGAGAACCCTGAGAATCACGGCCTAGAAAAAAGACGTATACTACTGGTGCAGTATGTTCAATGATCACTTTTGCTACCGACGCTCTCTGCACGTCCCAAACTGTAACATGTCCGTCACCATAACCTGCTAGCAGGAGGCTTCCTAGCTGATTGAAGCAAAGGGAAGTAACCGGGGACTGGGACCTTTCTCCTTGTAAACCAAGCCAAATCATCTAAAATTTGGTAAACATAAATATTAATAATTTGAGCATATATCTAACCTAAAATCCTGTACAACTAACCTAGAAATGGACATAAGAAATGATGTAAAAGACAACCTTTGATTCCATTTGATCTGCAGTATCAGAAGAATATATACTTGGTCTAATGACGATGACCCCCTTGGACGTACCCACTGCAACAAAATTAAAGTGAACAGCCAAAACCAGAGGAGAACCATGGTCTCGCTTAAACGCCTGTGATGAAATGGTTGGGCTTATGATATTGTCAGCAGCAACATCAAAGTAACCTAAATTCGTGGAACCGATCTTAACACCCTCAAGTCTCATTGGCTGAGCAGCAGCCCCTTCCTCCCAATGCAAAGCAGTATATGCTTGTTTCTTCTCAAAATCTTCAGCCAAGGCAAGCTGCGATTTTAATTTCTCTCTTTGTTTTTCCAAGTCACCAATCCTCTCTTCTACAAGCTCTGAAATGCCAGACATTGAGCTTCCATCATCAGGTGCCTCTTCTTTAGAATCCGGTAAAACTATATCACACTTAACATCTCCAACACTTGAGTGCTCAACATTGCTTACCTTAACATCATTGCCATCAGAATCATTCAAATGATGAGACTCTGAAGACTCCACCAAAGAAGCGACTAACACTGTGTCAGGCTTAGCGTTAGCCTCATGGGGATCAGCCAAGGTCTCAGTAAAATCACTAGCTTGGAGTTGCATTACTTTAGTTTCTTGACTAACAACAACCGCCACTCCATTATCCTCATCAGGAAAATCATCCACTAGTTCCTGATCATCTTGATTTGAAACAGATTCTCCAGCGCCTAAAACCTCCTCACTCCTACTGCTACCTCTCCTTGACTTGATGATAGCAGCGTGTGGTGTAGGAACCAATCTAGAAGCAGCCACAGCCGCCGCAAGCGCCGCGCCGGGTTTCACATTCGACCGCACTCGTGCGAACAACGAGGGCAAAGGCAACTGCCTCGTCGGAGGTATTTCAGATTCAATGGATTCAGGTCTGACGGCAGCGTTTGTAAGTGCTTCTGAGAAGCGGCGATTCGACGGAGGAGAAGACGATGCAGATGAAGAACTGGAGGCGTTGAGGATTTCGTCGATTGTACGGTGAGGAACGGAGGAAGAATCCAAATCGGATTCTGAGTCTGAGTCCGATATGAGGAACGAATCGAGGTCGAGTTCCATGTGAACTTCAAAGTAGCCAGATTATTCAACTCTCTAACTGACGGAACTGAGCAATCGGATTCTTTACGATTAACTGATAAATAATCCAACTTAATTTACCATTTTGTCATTCATTGTTTTTTCAAAGAAACAAAAAATGGTTAAATTTGGCTATCTAGACCATTCGAAGCACAAGGAAGCCCAGATGAAGATAGTGTTGGTATTGGTAAAAAAAAAACAAAAACAAAGTGGGCTTTGGTGTAAGGAAGCCCAAATGAAGATAAAGTTGACCAGATGTTTGACTATTAAACGTAAAAGGCCACGTGTATGGTTGTAGGTAACGACCACCCTGGTCCATCACGCGCCTGATAATGTCTCTGTCCTTGTGTCTGGCTCCATGCACGTGATAGCACGAGACTTCACAAGTTCGGTTTGATTTTTTGATTTTTTTTTTTAAGATTTGGCAAATAAGCACAGCTTGAAAAGCTGTCATTTTCGACTAAAATAGTTGGTTTAGTTTACGTAATATAGCTGAATAAAAATATGATAATGATATCCAGCTTTTTTTTTTCTTGAAAATATGAATCACATTCACAATCGTTATCCTTCGTTATTGAAATATATATTTGTAGTTGAAGGTATTCAATAATCATGCTTATAGGTCTTACCTACATTGTTTTTTTTTTATATATAAAATGATAAAATCTATCTTCAATGACTCATTGTTCGTCGATGTATTTACGATTGACACGGATTTTCTTAGAACCTGGTGATAAAATAAAATTACTGTTGAAACAGCAATAGCTTGTTAGTTACAAGATGAAACATAACTCAAGAAAACAATTAAGACATATTTGGACAAAATTATCAACGAAAAAGATAAATGGGGGAAACAAAAAAAAAAAGGATCGATAAAGGCTATTGCATTCGTATTTTGGACATTTATATGATACTTTAAAATCACATTTAAGTAATCGGTATTATGTATTTGGATCTCGATTATCATTTTGTTCCAAATATAAAAAAAATTATTGAAATTTGTTTTCCTTTGTGCAATAAACAAAAGAAATAAACCAGCGAAATTCTGTTTTTCAATTCAATAGAAAAATGAAGTGGAGAGAGTAAATGAAGAGGAAGAGTGATCGCTGTCATGGTCGCAGTTAAAGAGGCGGTCAGAGTCAGAAGTCTCCCTTAAGCAACCTTCCAAATTTATTGATATTTCTGTTTCCCAAGATCCACCAACCAGTCTCCTCTCTCTTCTTCGCAAGCTTCTAAACCAAATCTCATCCTCTAATACCCAAAAAACAGGAAGCTGATTACTGCAATGTGTTGACCAAATCCCATGGGTAAGAAGACTGGTTCTTCCTCTTCTTCTTCTTCTTCCTGGCTCACCGCTGTCAAACGAGCCTTCCGATCTCCGACCAAGAAAGATCATAACAACAATGCTCTCCGTAATGAAGTCGAGGAAGATGAAGACAAGGTTCGTCTGTTATTTTATTCTATTCAAATACTTACTACTCTGTTTTTTGTTTTATTCACATGCTCTGTTTCTGCAGAAGAAAGACAAGAGACGGTGGTTATTCAGAAAATCAACGAATCTAGAGTCTCCGGCGAAGACTTCCGTCGTCGGAAGAGACGCTTCTGCAACAAAAACCACGGAAACACCGACGATCAACACAACCGCTTCGTCCTCTGTTACAGAACAGAGATTCGCTGCATCGGAAACTCCTCATCTTACGAGACGGACTTATGCTGCAAGAGAAGATAACGCAGCTGTTGTAATTCAAACTGGTTTCAGAGGTTATCTGGTGAGAAACTTTTGTTCAAATTATACAATACAATTAATTAGTAATTATACAGTAAATTGTGTTTTTTTGTTTCCTGTTTTAATAGGCAAGAAGAGCATTAAGAGCATTGAAAGGACTTGTGAAGTTACAAGCACTAGTGAGAGGTCACAATGTGAGGAAGCAAGCAAAGATGACATTAAGGTGTATGCAAGCTCTTGTTCGAGTCCAGTCTCGTGTGCTTGACCAACGTAAACGCTTGTCTCACGACGGTAGTCGCAAATCTGCCTTCAGTGACACTCACAGTGTTCTCGAATCTCGCTATCTTCAAGACATTTCAGATAGAAGATCCATGGTTAGATCTACTGATTGCTCTGTTTCAGCAATTAGCTATAAAAAAAAGCTAAGATTTTTTTTGTATATATAGTCAAGAGAAGGAAGCAGCATTCCTGAAGATTGGGATGAGCGACCACACACGATTGAGGAAGTGAAAGCAATGTTGCAACAAAGGCGAGACACTGCATTGAGACGAGAGAGTAAAATTAGTTGTGTTCAACAGGTAAACGAAAGCTTATCAGTTTGTTTTAATTTCGTTAATTTGATTTGGTTTTTGGTGTGTGATTTCGTTTGATTTCGATGAAAGATTCGGAGAAGGAGAGAGGAGGAGGAAGAAGAAGGAGAAGAGAGGCCGAAATGGTTAGACCAATGGATGGCTTCTAAACCGTGGGAAAAGAGAGCTTCAACGGATCAAAGAGTAGCACCGGTTTACAAAACCGTGGAAGTTGATACTTCTCAACCGTATCTAACCCGTGGTTACTCGAGAACCGGTGCGAGTCCAAGCCGTAACCAAAGGCCTAGTTCACCATCAAGAACCAGTCATCATTACCAACCATCACACAATTTTTCATCAGCTACACCATCTCCAGCTAAATCTAGACCGATACAAATCCGATCGGCTAGTCCGCGGATTCAAAGAGATGACCGGTCAGCTTACAATTACACATCAAACACACCTAGCTTGAGATCCAACTATAGTTTCACATCAAGAAGCGTTTGTACCACCACTAGTACTACTACAAATGCTGCATTGCCGAATTACATGGCGATTACGGAATCCGCAAAGGCTAGAATCCGGTCTCAGAGCGCACCGAGACAACGGCCTTTGACACCTGAGAAAGACCGTTCCGGGTCAGCTAGAAAACGGCTTTCATTTCCGGTTCAGCCGCAGCATCCGCAAATGGACGGTCAGAGTTTAAAGAGTCCAAGTTTCAAGAGTATAGGAGGTTCACAATTGGGTGCATTGGAGCAACAATCAAATTACTCTTCTTGCTGTACTGAGTCTCTTGGTGGTGGTGGAGAGATCTCACCT
The DNA here is from genome assembly GCA_028015245.1 of Cardamine occulta. Lineage (NCBI taxonomy): Eukaryota > Viridiplantae > Streptophyta > Magnoliopsida > Brassicales > Brassicaceae > Cardamine > Cardamine occulta. The sequence continues at coordinate 842,123 of CM051393.1, read as the reverse complement.
GCTTCTACTAGCGATTATAGGCGATGGTTAAGATGATTCGAAATCAACGGTCATGATCTTTTCCAAAGTTTTTTTTTTTTTTTTTTTCATTTTTCTGTCGACAAAAAAAGAACAATGACTTTTTAGTTTGTGTTGATGAGCTTTGAGATTGGTGTGTAACTAAAGTGTGTGGATTTGTAGCTTATAATTGAAAATTGGAAAATGTAATCTTTTCCCGTTGATCTCTGTATAAATAAATATGTTTTAACTTTTTTCTTTTTAGTTTTCAATACTCTATTCGAACGAATGAATAAAATCAAAATACATGTTTTAAATAGCTGCGCTTGGGATGTGAACAATAAATTAGCTAGCTGTCAATGATGTTCAGAATATTGATTAGTTATATGGAACTTCAAAATTAATTTTTCTGTGGCCCCTCTTTTTAAAAAAAAAAAATGCAAAAGTGAAGTTGTAAAACCATAAAAACACGAGCAAAGAACATCACCCATGTGACATGATTCCAACACTATCAGTCTTGTCTTCGACGTTACACACAACTCCATATCCACCTAAAAATAAATGCTTTTATATTAAGGTCAATTCAAAAATTTTAAGTTAACTAATTTGTATTAGTAGTAGTATCAGTGGTGTGTTTATTACTTGAGGTCAATTCAAAAGATACTTTCAAAAGAGACGAGTAATAGTAGCCAGACGCGAAACAGCAGCACGCAGTTATCATCTTCCCGAGAATAATGCTTAAATGGGCCTAAGGGAGAACTACGGAGCTAGGGACCCAATAGAAACTAAAATGGGCCTTAAAAAGCGTTGTTTTAGGGTTGTGAAATGTGTGTGCGTAACATGTGATCATAGCCCAGGAGTGGTAAGAGCACCGGAGATGGAGAAATAGCCGACGAAGTAGAGAAACAGTTTTGGTCGGATAATCTCAACACAACCGAAGCGAAATCCCTAATTCACCCGAAATACCAATTTCCCATATTATCCGATTCGAAAACAAACACGGTCTGGTATGCCGAGAAAATTCTCCATTTCTACTTTTCTTATACATTTGTTTTGGTTGTTTCGTAGATTTCTCTCTCATCTTCTTCGATTTTGTTCCCTCCCGAAATAAAAGGATAAACCCTAGTTTCTCAGCCTGTTTCAAGTTTCAGATTTTTACCTTTATTTCTGAGCTGAGCTGGTGAGTAATTTGCTTTCTGGGTGTCGATTTTCTTTGGGTGTTTTTTTTTTTGTTTTCTGGAGAGATCTCTTATTTGATTGGGAGCTTCGGGTATTGCTTAATTCCTTCTGTTAACAATTTGACTGCTTTATAGCTTGAAATTTGGATCTGGAATCTAAATACACTTTTTCAAAGTTTTGATATTTATCGCATTTACTTTCTTAGCACTTGTTTTCATGGTATTTGCTTAATCAACCTCAGTTCTTCTGTATCTCTGCCTCTTAAAGATCCTTAATTTCGTTTATTGAACCATCCTTTCTTCTCCACTTGAACATCAAAATTCTACCTATTCAGTGTAGAAGGAAAACGAAAAAAAAAAGAAAGAAAAAAGAGCATTTCTCCTATCACCCAATTCTGCTTCTCTTTTTGTACATTATATAAGCTTTTTGGTGTATGGTCCTATAGTATTTTGTCACAGTGATCACCTGATCTTCCTGGTTAAAAGCTCTAAGTATGGTTATTGGATGACCAGATATATCGTTTGCAAGAACGTCATGTCAGACGCTCGAGATAATGACGACCGTGTGGATTTCGAGGAGGGTAACTACAGTGAGATGGAGGATGAAGTGGAGGAGGAGCAAGTAGAAGAATTTGAAGAGGAAGAGGAAGAAGAGGAGGATGATGATGATGACGTTGGCAATCAAAATGCGGAAGAACATGATGTGGAGGATTATGGCCATACTAAAGGAGGGGATAGGGAAGAAGGTCAGGAGGAATTAGTCGAAGATGACGATAACCATATTGACATTGAGACAGCTGACGATGAAGAGAAATCAGCATCTCCTGTTGATGAAGAAGAAAGGGAAAAGTATTCCCATCTTCTTTCACTTCCTCCTCATGGTTCTGAAGTTTTTATTGGCGGGCTCCCAAGGGATGTTGGAGAAGAGGACCTAAGGGATCTATGTGAAGAAATAGGCGACATCTTTGAGGTTGGAACTGCAATAATCTTTTGTGTCCAATTTAGCATGATCCTCTTTGTTGATTCTGTATTTACAGCTGACTTTTAACTTCTTTTCTATTAGGTGAGACTAATGAAAGATAGGGACTCTGGTGATAGCAAAGGCTATGCATTTGTAGCCTTCAAAACTAAAGACGTCGCACAAAAGGCCATTGAGGAGTTGCACAGTAAAGAGTTTAAGGCAATCTCAACCACTAACTTTAGCTTAACTTATCAATCATTGCTAGTGTATTTTGTACTTATAATTACTTCTGTTTAACCTATATCTAATTTCTGTACAGGGAAAAACCATAAGATGCTCTCTTTCCGAAACTAAAAATAGATTGTTTATTGGTAATATCCCAAAGAGCTGGACTGAGGATGAGTTTAGAAAAGTCATAGAGGATGTTGGTCCTGGAGTGGAGAACATCGAGCTCATAAAAGTAAGAAGATTTAATCAGTATGATTACCATGCTTGATCTTGCTTAGTTCCCTTACTAATTATCTTCTTGGTGCCTGTAGGACCCAACAAATTCCACTCGTAACCGTGGTTTTGCATTTGTATTATACTATAACAATGCATGTGCTGATTATTCAAGGCAGAAAATGATAGATTCTAATTTTAAGCTTGAGGGTAACGCTCCAACTGTGACTTGGGCAGACCCTAAAAGCTCTCCTGAGCATTCTGCTGCTGCTGCTCAGGTATTCATTCTTTAAATAGAGTGTTTAGTCAATCTGCACAAAATCTTCTCTCCTGGCAAAGTTTTGACAATCTATTTGTTGCTAAATACTCAGGTGAAAGCTCTTTATGTCAAGAATATTCCAGAGAATACCTCAACAGAGCAACTAAAGGAACTCTTTCAGAGACATGGAGAGGTGACTAAAATCGTTACACCTCCTGGAAAGGGTGGAAAACGTGATTTTGGGTTTGTCCACTATGCTGAAAGGTCTAGTGCATTGAAGGCTGTCAAAGATACTGAGAGATATGAAATCAACGGTAAGGGTTTTCACTCGTCTAGCGATTTGTCTCTAATGGTTATGTTCTTTCATCTTAAGAGATGTTATTGAGTAACACATCCCACAAACTTGCAAACTACAGGTCAACCACTTGAAGTTGTGCTTGCTAAACCTCAGGCTGAAAGGAAACATGACACTTCTTATTCTTATGGTGCTGTACCGAATCCTGCCCCCTTTGTGCATCCTACGTTTGGTGGTTTTGCTGCGCCTCCTTATGGTGCTATGGGTGCCGGTTTGGGTATTGCCGGTAGTTTTAATCAGGTATATATGATTCTAAGAAAGAGCTGATTGTCATCTGTAAGTAGTCTTTATCAGCAATTCTTTTCTTTGTTTTTGTGTAATAACGTTTAGTTTGGATTTTGCATTGAGCAGCCAATGATCTATGGTAGAGGAGCAATGCCAACAGGGATGCAAATGGTTCCTATGCTTCTTCCCGATGGCCGAGTTGGCTATGTTCTGTAAGTCAACAGTTCTTGTAACCAAATTTGTTCATCCTTATTTTTTCGATTCATATTTACATTTACTTGTAATATTGAAAAACTGATATGGGTTATTATGCAGGCAACAGCCTGGTATGCAGATGGCAGCACCACCACCACGACCCAGAAGAGTTGACCGGAATAATGGCTCAAGTGGAGGGTCAGGCCGAGATAACAGTCATGAACATGATGGTAACCGAGGAGGCCGAAGGTACCGACCCTACTAGCAACAATAGAGAAAATAAGAAAGTAGAAAAAGAAAAAGGAGAGGTGTATTGGAATTTGTTTGTAGTTTGTTTCTTTGGAGAACTTTAAAAGCTCTCTCCCATGTCTTATAAATGTGAAATCGAAACCTTACGGTTTCTGGTTTGGTTGGTATGGAGATTGCTGAGGGGATAGGGTGAGTTATTTGATCTTGTTTCTTAAATTTATGGGACTCTTTTCTCTTCTGAATAATACTCTTCTCACTCAACCCATCAGCTTTTTTCTTTTTCTTTTTTTTTTTTGCTTTTCTTTTGTCGGTTTAAATTTGAAAAGTCAGACTCAAATGTCCATAGTGAGTCGATCATTAATTGACTCTGCTTAAGTGAACTGGACCGAGTTTTTGGGATTGCACATTGCTTTGGCTTCACTTCACTGGCTCTCATATCAGATTAGGCGAGGAGCATCAATTCATAGGCGAAACTGAACATTTCATACGACCTCAGACTTTATACATACAAGATGGTACTGGGAAGGGATCGAAAAAACCAGAAGCAGATAAATGAATCAAATCAACTTCACTATCACAACAATGTGTTATTAAGAATTCATTTTGAGAAGAAAAGTTATCTACATTGGAGGGAAGTGGAAAAGCGATGAATGTGTTTCAATCAAGGGTTGATGTCAGAACGAGTTGGGAATTCAAGGCCTTGAAGTGAAGTTAAGCCCTCGAGATCGTCTTTAGAATACAATGGGAGGAGCCAAAACAACTTCTTCTTCCCAAAAACCTTAAGAAGAAGAAAACAAAAGCAAAGCAAAGACTTTTTTTTTTTATCAGTTAAACCAACGATCCATGGAATGATGAAAACAAAAGGACTCACCTGCTCGAAGTTTTTCTTCTTTCCTAGGTCATATTTCCATCTGACTTCTCCATTTTTCTCATGAACCTAAAAATCACGACGATGATTCAGAGAAGCGAGTCGTAATGTTCAAGCTTAAGATTGTTTGTAGAAGCAAACATAATAGACTTACCTCAACTGAAGTAGTGTTGGTTGAGAGAAGAGAAAGATGCATGACTACGAAACAAAGAAGGCTGAGAACGAACGCTAAGTTAAGAACTGCATCAAGGGGATAGAATCTGTAAGAAACATAAAGATGGAAAATGAGACGCACTTTCTGGGACAAAGAAGGCGAGAAATATAAGTTTTTACACTCACCAAACGCCAGAACGAGGGATGCCAGTTTACCCGGAGAAGAAGAATGTTTTATAGCTTGGCTGAAGAATTCAATAAAACTAGGAAGCAAGACTACAACGTCCAACATTGTCTCAAGAAAAGTATAGAACTACAAATCGAAAAACGGCGAAGAAATCAGCAACTCAAGTAATCCCAATGTCCACTTAACAACTTATTCAAGTACCAGAAGATAACAATTCGGAAGGTGTTTATTACCAGAAAAAGAAGGAAAAACTTGTAATTTCGAGCTCCAACACAATTGACAACCCAAACACAGTGATGATCCATCTTGAGAACACATCTTTGACCTGCACAAGGAAACATGAATCATGTAGAGATTTTCTTTCATTAAAACATAGTAAAAACAAATCGGATATCGCCTTACACACAGAACAATGATGGCAACGAGGCGGCTTAACATTCCGGCATTTAGAACAGTAACCTAAAGAGCCAAAAGCTCCTTGATCTGTGGAAGTAGTAGCAGCCTCAAAACTGTCACCTCCTAGTTCTCTTCTAAAATGCTCAGGAACAGAGCCTGGATCCGTAAACACTACAGTGAAGTAGCTCCACAACAGCATTATCAGCTGCAAAGGATCAACCAATCTTCAACAATTCACTTATGTATCCAAACTGGTTCATGGCTAATGATTTCACAGTTTAGGGGATTAAGAAGCAAAACCCTAATCTGAAATGATAGAACTTTAAATTACCAGGAAATGGAAAACAAAGACGATTAAAGCGGCGAGGACGGATAGAGCTCTATGATCGCCGTTGATCAAGATCGGCCACCATGTGCTAACGACGACGGCGTAGTAAGATACAGAAACGACGGCGACGACTAGAAGGATCATGAAATAGCCGAGAACTTTCAGACCGGAGCAGAACCGGAAAAGATTCATCTCCAGCCGGGTCAAAGGGATAATTGGGGCAGGTCTTCGGGTCCGAGCCGGGAATAACCGCCGTAAAATATCCGAAGCCACGGTGAAAAGATTACCTCAGAGATCGGAGTTTGCTTGGTTCGGAGGACGACGGTTGATTCTTCTATCTCCGATGGTACAGATTTAGACTTTAAAGAAACCTTCTTCCTTACATACAAGCTTCGTTATTTTTTTTGTATATTTGTTTCAAAGGCCCATTAGTATCCAGTTTTTAAACCGGCCTGAATTAAACGGCCCAAATGTGTGTTTTTTTTGTTTTTCCTTTTCCCTTGACGAAAAATCAGACAAAACGCCACGTGTACAATTCGGTGGGGAAGAGAGACAATTTATATTTTGGGGGACTTTTATGTCTAAAATTTCCAGAAACCTCGTCGGCGATATTCAAACAAATCAAAAAGTCTTAAATTTCAGGATAATCCAAAATATTCATTGAATATTTGCATCATTTGTCTTTGCATTGGGCTCTTAAAAACTCTATCAGTTTGTTTTCTTTTGTTTTTAAGGGTTTAACTGTTTTCAGTTGATTGGTGAATTAAAGATGCAGCAATCTCTACAGATGATTCCGATGGTTCTTCCAACATTTCCGCCCACCAACATCACTACCGAACAGATCCAAAAGGTTATTACTTTTTTTGTCTTGGTTTTAAGCTTTGAAATAGTTGTGTAATGATGTTTCTTGAGTAGTTCAAACTGTTGTAATGAAGTTTCCTATTTATGTAGGAGAGCCAATAGCTTCGTATGATTTGTCTTAAATTGTCCTTTTTCTGCTTTTAAGTTATTACTTGAATTGGAAAATTAGATTTGCAGTGATTTTGGTGTTATTTATCAAAGTGAAAAATAGACTTAGAATTTGATTATAAAGATGAAAATTTGACCAAAGTATATATCTTCATCGTTTGTTGTTGCTTCGTGCAGTGTCTGGATGAGAACAAGAAGCTAATAATGGCCATCTTGGAAAATCAAAACCTCGGAAAACTTGCAGAATGTGCTCAGTAAGTGTGAGATTGTTGTCTTCATACAATCTCGAGCTCTCTGAAGATGGTAAATGGAATTATTAATAATATACTTAGATTCTTCATTCTCTCAGGTATCAAGCTCTTCTTCAAAAGAATTTGATGTATCTCGCTGCAATCGCTGATGCTCAACCTCAGCCACCACTAACACTTGGACCTATGACTCCCCAAGCAGTAAGTTTCTGTTTTGATTTGTTAAAAGTTAAAAAACAAAAATCTCGGTTTTTTTACTGTTTGTATCTGGTTTCTGTAGATGGCTCCTCATCCGTCAGCAATGCAGCCACCACCAAGCTACTTCATGCAGCTACATCCACAAGCTGTGGGAATGGCTCAACAAATATCGCCCGCGATTTTCCCTCCAAGAGGTCCAATACAATTTGGGAGCTTGCATCAGGTTCATGATCCACAGCAAGTACAGTTACATCAACAAGCTATGCAAGGTCACATGGGGATTAGACCAATGGGTTTGAATAATAACAACGGACTACAACATCCAATGCACCACCCGGAAACTGTTCTTGGCGCAAACGACGGTAATTAAACCTCTTCTTTATTAACCTTTCTTCAGGGTTTTGCAGCGATTTGGAACGAGTTATCATGTTACTGATATTTCACTTCCTATCTCTACCAACAGCGGGTCCGAACAATACTCGTGCTGGAGGTAAACATGATGGGACCAATGTGAACCAGAGTGGAGCTGATGGTGGTGATACAAAAAAATGAAGGACAATGAATTGAAGTAAGAAAAAAAATATGTTTTTGTTGATATTAATTAGGTTCGGTCTTTCACAATGATAAATGAGAAACTATCACTTTATTAAGTAGTCTCTATTTAGGTTTTGAGAGAGTTGAGTTTCAGTTCCTAGGTGGATGTGGAATGGTGCACATCCACATGTATTGTTAAACGTTGTTGTATGGTAGCACCGGTTCGATTTGGTGTATGAACCGGTTTATACTCACGGTCAATTGTTTTCTACCTCCCGGTTTGTGTTCAATTCGAAGTACGAGTTTTTCTATCGAAAACACAACTGGAATTTTATTTAAATGTATACAAACCAAACGTACCAAAGCGTTCTCTTTCTAGTTAAAAGGTTAACAACAAAAACTGATTCTGTAAAAACATTCCAAACAAAAATAAACTCAAAATCTCCAATCTAAACCGGAAACACATCCATGTAAAACATATAGCCAAGTCGTGTTGGATAGATTTCATTTATCGTCAAAATCAACAACCTTAAAAAAAAAACAATGCATCAGGAAAAGCTTGGGCTGTGAATAATGTGTATCCATCAACACAAATTATTAGTATTAACCAGGCCAAACAAAACAGCCGATCCTTGGATCACACATAAAACGAATGAGAATAATGCACCACAAGTAAAACCAGTCTCTCAAAGTTATTCAGGACGGGACTTGACGATGAAATTTTGGCGACTGATAGGGTTCATCACGACGGGAGGACCAGCGGTTCTTGGCCAAGCTTGAAGTCTCTCTTCAGTTGCAGCCAACCATTCCTTGTTAGAAACAGTTCCTGGTGTAGTTCCTGAGAGTTCAAAAAAAAAATTAAACCGATTTAGCGTCATTGTAATATCATATTACTAGCTAACTTATGATGCTTTTATGAATAAAACTTGCCTCCAAATAGCTTATCATCAGAAATAACTTTGTCACACACATAAGCTACTACGGCAGATCCCGCAAGGGCACCGATTATGTAAGTAGCTCTTGACATTCTTAACCTGTAGTATACAGCGAGATCAAACATAACCAAGCTACAAAATCATACAATGAGATGCACAAAAGACAATAAAGTATACGGAATCAGCAATAGAAGCCAGATTCAAGTTTACATAAGAAACAATTGATTAAATTTTGGAGAAGCCACATAAATCAGATTATAGCTATAATTGAAATGAGGTTTAAAGGCAAATTCAATACTAATCAAGCCAACGAATCTCATAAAGCAATACATAATTGAGGTGCTGAATATTTTAAAAAAATCATAACGGAAACATAGCCTTGAAACCTAAATTGTTCATCTGAATAACTAAAATACGATCTAAGAAAAATCACTGCTACCAGCAAATCTCGTTTTATTCTTTCTTATTCGAACTAAAATTAACATATCTTCTAGCTTTAGATTTTTCGAGAGGAAGTGTGGTAATGATCCGTTGAAACATAGACGGAGAAGCAAAATAATATAGATCTCGTGGAAAAAAAAAATCGAAACAAACCACAACAACAAATTTATCAGATAGATCTGAGAGAATTGGTTTATCACACCAGAAGCATCGATTTGAGAATAGTGATTTACCTGAATGGATTCACAGGCGACGAAGCGAGAACGAAACGGAGAGGCGCAGAAAATTTCTGAGAAGAATCGTTCGTAGAGTTTAGGGAGGAACAGAAATAGCGATTTACTTAGAAATGACTCAAAAGGGCCACTTCGGATTATTTTATTCCATATTGGGCCTGATATGACTATTTTGGGCCCAGAAAAAATTTCGTAAATTTTATCCCACAAAGCATAAGAAAAGTTGTGGTACAACAAATGAAAATCACAATTCGCAAATCCAGTGGCGGACCTAGCAAACAAAATTTTAGGGGGTCAACTTATAAAAAAAAGTTAATATGTTTCTAAAACTATTTTAGTATCTTATATGTACATATCGAACAAAATTCCATTATAATTATCTTAAAATATCCTTTATCATTTTTCGTTGATAAGAAAATAAATACGATATTAGGTGAAACGATACCCTCCGCACAGCCTTGAGTCCTCAACAATCGATCCCCAGCAACTCTTACAACACCCGAGTGGTCCCCAGACAACTCTTGGATACCACTCCTCGACACCCAACTCGGTGTAGCAAAGTTGTGAGACGGTCTGGAGTCGAACAACACATGTGACTCTACCCCAGCCACATTAAAGGTCCCTAAACACGAAAAAGATTTAATACCAACCGCAACGCCAATTACATAGCGAGTAATTAAAATTAACAATCAAACAAGAACATAATTAAAAAAACTAACCAGTAATCGGTCTGCTACCGCTCACCTCGCCTGACTCCGCGCCTATAGTGAACACCCTTGGTGCTACAGCCGTCCGCTTCGAAGGTGGTGCCTCGATCCTTGCAATTGGCTGAGCAGATTGTCCTCAAGAGGGGCATGTGTGCTTCTATTGCAAGGAATCTGGTCACATCAAGCACACATGCCCCTCTTGAGGACAATCCGCCACACGATATCCTTGAACTCCACACCTAAAGCAACGGAGTCCAGAACCCGCTGCCTTGGAAGTATCCTCTAACTTCCTCTTCTACCCCTGCTGCTGACCCGACTTGCCACCTTTGCTCGGAGCCACACTCTGACTCTGAGGACGCCGCGGAGCCTCTGGCACTGCAGCCCTCAAACTAGCCTCATGCCTCATACCCTCCTCAAGTTGCGCTGCACACTCCACTAATTCAGACACCGACTCGAACTTGCAGACAATGCAACGGTTCTTGAAGTCGATACGCATACCTCGCAGGAAGGCACATATCAACTCATGCTCGGTATATGCACCCCGACCAGCAAACCACTTAAAACGGTTAAACTCATCCTCGTACTCCTGAACCGAACGACTCCCCTGTGACAAGTACAGAAACTCCCCTGCAACCTGTCCCGAGCCTCCTGCGGAAAATATTTGAGATCGAACTCCCCCCGGAACTCGTCCCAAGACAACACTACGCCTGCCCTCCTCGCAACAACACTCTGCCACCACTCACGTGCATCTCCCTCCAGATAATGCACCGCCAAGTCAACCCTATACTCCTTAGGGTACCTGATCGACTGGAAGTTCCTCTTCAATGTAGACATCCACTCATCAGACTCAATTGGTCTAGCACTACCACTGAAAAACTTGGTGTCCAACCTCTGCATGTATTCCAACGCAAACAACAACGCAAACAACCACCACCATCCGTAGTCCTACAACTATCTATGGTCCTACCACGCAAGCACTCACCTCAAAACCTTCAGAAATATGTCCGGAGGAAAATATGACGGCTCCTAGAACTTCCAGAAATCCTATAGACCTATTTACCAAAAATTTCCGGGACATAAAAATATTAATAACTAATGTAATAATATTAAATATTATTATTTAATATTAGAGTATTAAATCAACTACCCCAAAATAATTAACCAAATCAAATAACCTTAAACCAGCTCTAATGATTCGATTAATCAGCCCACTTCGAATTAATTACTCCCAAGCCCATTAACCCCCTAATCAGGCCCAATAACCCTCAACTTCACGTAACCATCTCCTTCTTCGCATGGCGGCTCTGCACTTCTAGCCGGAACCATCACCACCGCCAAAGCTCTAACCTCCACGATTCTTCTCCGGCCACGCTCTGGCTCGCCTCTCACGTTCCTCTACCTCTTAACCTCCCGCTTTGGGTCATGCCATGACGTCTGCAACTGTTCCAATCAACCAAAACCCACGATACGTCGATAGCGTTCACCTCCCACGGCGACCTCACAGCTCCACACGTCACCACCAACGCCATGCACCGCCGAGTCACCCGCGAACTCCGCCACGGTCACCATCACGATCGGTTTCCATGACATCACCACCACCACCACCCTCGGCTCTCTCTCTCTATTTCTCTCTATCTCTCTCTACACACGACTAACCTTAAAACAACTACCGTGACCACAACACCGCCGCCACCACAGAAAAACCCACACTACGACCAAACCAAAACGACAAGGGGAAAGAGCCTTACCGTGAAAGAGGGAGGTGTAGACTCGAAGCTTCTCTCTCAAGCAACCACACGATCCGATCTCCTTTTGACGGCTAGGTATAGTTCAACTCGACGAAGGAGGCGATACATACAAGATATACATATATGTGTATCCAAGTTTGCCTATGACAGCGAACAGTCCCTCCTTTTCCCCAAATTCACAATCGATTCCAAAACTTCTGAGATTATCAATTAAACCCAACGACGACCACTTTCCAATTGATCAATTCTCAATTGGGCCCAAACTTCAAAATTGATCAAAAATACCTCCGAATCGGGCCCAAAGCTCTCCAATTGATAAATTTATTCCAAAATTAGACTCAGGACAAGTGACAAAAAAATAAGTGCACTTTGGTACTGTGTTGTGAGGCCAAAACACGGAGAAAGATCATGTGGTGATTTGTAGGGATAGTAACAAGTCTGTAGAGCCTCGAAAGATAACAAACCGGCCGTCGGACGAGGATGGGGTCTACGGGCCTAGAAGGGACGTTGAGTGCTCACGTGCCCTTAGAGGACGTGGAGATACTCAGGGACGGTGGCGGTCGGGACGTTACATTAGGGATCAAAGAAAGCCTCGAACCTGAGATTAGGGGGTCAAAGTACCACTTTATAACCAATTGATCCACCAGTTAATAATTATTTTGGAACGAAATATCTAATATATATTTAAAGAATGTGAGATGAGGTAGGTCCGCCGTTGCGAAAATCACAGTATTGTTTTGTTTTTATAAAGCCTTCTTACTATTTAAAAAAATTAAAGAAATGGTTTGCATATTTCTTTCTAAGCCTCGAAATTTTATAAATGTATGTTTGTAATTGTTGATATGGCATGGAACCCATAATTATGTTTACTGAACCTGCTCTAATGTTAGTTGTGGACATTTTTGTTGTGTGGACCTCGTTATATCGTTGCATGATTGAAGAAGGGGCCATGTGAAAGATGACTATTTCTGACTTTCTGCCAAGAAATTTTAATTTCAAAGTAGAAATTATATTTATAGGCATGTGATAGTTTGTTACATAGCATAACCAAAAAAAAAAAACTAAAACCATGATTAGATTAAAAATAACACTTCACTTTTTGTTTCATTACGTCAATACAAATTGTTCCCATGTGAATGATAGATACAGAATGCTTCCTTACTTTATCAAATACCAAAACATTTTAAGCATTTATTGCATTTTGTGATTAGCAAACAAAATAAGAAAAGGACATAATGCAATTGCATTATTGTACCCTTTTATTGCAACTTTTTCTCTCTACATTATTGGTGTACCCTCTTTTTTCTGTGCATCGTGCTAATACCAAAACCCACACCCAAAAGGCCAAAACTGTTGTACATATAACATATATACTCCTATATTTAAACCAACCAATGTCTTAATAACAGTTCGCTAACAATCAAGTTAAAGCATTGTTAGTTAATTACGTAATTGACTTGACTTACTAGTGTTAACTAGCATTTTTTTTCTGCTGTTAACTACCTTTCACAGAAGGTACTGTGGTCCCAAGATTATATTTTGGACGAGCGTATGTCGAGTCAAGGTCTACTTACAATACAATTCCTCGTCTTCTATATCGTCTGTCTTCTATATCGTCTCTCTCAGACTAATGTATCCAATGTGACCAAATAATGAGTTTATTTTTCTTTCTTTTTAATAATCTTTATATGTATTAAACTTTTCTATATGGACCGTATCATAAAATACTTGAGAAAACAACATTCTTTTTTCTTTGGTCCAAAAAAAAAATAAACATCATAAGGGCATATTAAAAATATGTTGTCTCTTTAAATACCATTTTTAAAAACTGAATATTGTTGATGTAAGACAATGTATGTTTTTTGTTTAGCTGATGCAGTAACCGAAATAATGTAAAAAATATAACATAAATAGAAAACTTGTTAAAACAACCTTAATTGATAGAAGGTTTTACTAATACTGATCAAACAAAAGCATCACACAACGTTGTTGACGACAGTGTTTCGCTTGTTGACATCGAAAAAAACAAAAATTATGTGAACCTCTTTATATAGTTTCTAGATTGAATTCGGCACCGCATGTGATAGTTAATCTTCTATATCCATATATCATATATATATATATATACACACGTGATGTCTCTTTGTAATCATAATTAATCCTTCTAGACTAGTATAAACATTTCATCCCAAAAATATAAATTAACCAAAGCCATATTTTTCATGACATTTTTGGGTCTATATATGTTGACATAAATAGTTAAATACTAATGCTACGTTTTGTTTCTTATGTTAGATACCAATTTCTAAATTTAAGCACGAACACACATTTTAATCATCGCACGAATTTACATTAAAGTCTTAATACGACAGTACCAGTAAGTAATAAAGCATTATTAATGATTCATTACGTAATTGACTAAATTTAGCATAGTGATCTTAGGTTTCGGACCAGTGTGGTCCTAAGCCTATCTTCCGACCTTAATCCTTCTGGAACCCAAACAACAATGTCTTGAACCATAATCTGGCTCAATCGCGACGCGTTCGCGTGTTGTACACGACAATCCATTTCCATTAACGCACTCATCAATGCCGACGTTGGATGGTTCACACTCTCCGTCTGAACCCTAATCACGGCTTCATCTCCGACGATCTTCACTGCCACTTCCAAGTTAGAGTCAGAGACTCTGTTTGATTCAGAAAGTTGTTGGTTGACTTGGTCACTGTTTGGTTCTGAAGATTTCTCGTTGACTTGGTCATTGTAAGACGGAGATGTATTGCTGCTGTTGTTGTCTAATTTTTCTGTCTCCGGCGTCGTCTTCAAGCTCTTGATCTGGGTTTCGAGATTATCGATTTTGGATTTAAGACTTTCGATGTACGAAACGGCGTCAGATAAGAGCGACGCTTTGTCCATTCGTGACACTTTTGGTACGACGGCGCGTAGAGCGTAAAACCGGTGGTTTAGTTTCTCTCTCCGCTGCCTCTCCGCCTCCACGTGGGACATAACCGGCGGATGGTTCCCTTTCGCCGCCGCAGCTAACTCCGTCTTCTCAATTTTTCTCCTCCGTTTTCTTTCCTTTCCGGTTTCTGAATTATCTGATTTAGCCGGTTTAGGACTAGAACCGGTTTGGTTAGTATGTTTTGGGACTTTACCCGACCCGAATATCAATTTGACCCGATTTATAAAGTTCCAATTTTGTTTAACCGAGTCACACGAACCAAGTTCGATAATGCCATTGTGTATGGGTGTGGAGACGAATGTGTGAACCCCGTGAAAACTGGCTTCTTTAGCCCTCTCGCAGTTGCTAAACCGGAGCTCATCGGGACCGGTTAGCCAAACCAAAGATTCGTCGGAAAATTCCTTTCTTGGCGACCCATCTTCACCGTAAAACGATGAGGCATAAAACCACTCTAGATCTCCACCGTCCATCATCAGCTCACACTCGATGCTCTTAGTTGTCTGCTTAAGAAAGAAACCAATAAAAAAATCAAGGGTGAGAAAAATTATTTTATTTTCTTAATATATATATATATATAAGTTAAGTAGAATAATGAAAATTTTGATATTTTGAATTTTTGATTATAAAACGTAAGAGGCAAAGAAAAATGAACATTTTCTTGGCATTTGTTGTTTTTGTTTCCACAGAAATAGCCGTCAATGCAAACCAAGTAAGACCGGTCCGATTGGTCATTAATCATCTTTTGCCAGAAAATAACGTAAGCCCATCTCTCCGGCGAGGTTTCAACGACCAACCGGAGTTTTTGCTGAAGTAGATCCGCCGGAGAAGAGGACACTATGGCTGGAGTTTGCTGCGTGATTGAGAGCATAGAAGAAGACAAACATGGAGAAAAAGTGAGATTATTCATTGTTTGTCTAGACAAGGATGAAGAAGATTCCAAATAATATAGAAGAATATTTTAAATATAAAGAAAACAATTTTATTTTTCCATGAGCGTAATGTAATAACAAATATTTATTTCTCATTTTTATGAATTAGTTTTGTGAAAAATATTTGGATAGTAGTTACTAGTCACATGACTACTGAATTGTTTTCCTTCGTTAACATTATAACAAGAAAAGTTATAAAAAGTGTTGTTTGCATAGTATTGGTAGTGGTCCAACTTTGATTAACTAGGTTTGGATTTACATTGCTTGACAATTACTAAATTATAAAGAAAAAGAAAATAAGACCTACAAAGTAATTCATGACTGTTTTCAATCTATCTATATGGTGATAAAATGACGATATTAAAAAAATTATAGGCTATAAATCAATTGGACAAAGTCCTTAGTCCTTACTTGACACTTGTTTTATGGACACATAGATCATGAGGTCTTCTATATATTAGGACCCTTGTGAAATCATGAACAAATCAAACCTTTTTTCCAGATTTTTTTTAAGCTATATATAAATTATCTCAGTAAACATATATTTTCTAACTTTAATTTATTTTGGAAACCTTCTAACTATAGCATATAGAATATCTATCCTAAATTCTTATGAAATAATTATATTTTATATAAAATTTTCCATTTGTTATACTGACGTGGATTTTGCTTACTGTAGCTGCGATTTGTTTTCCAAGGACAACGTCTATAAAACTAATTGGTTAAACCAAAAAAATCTTTTTTTTCTTTAATTTTTAATCGTTTTCCCTCTTCTTTTTCCCTACAAAAAGACTGAACTTATAAATATCTTCTAAGCTAAATTGATAAAAAGGAAAAAAGAAATAAACCAGTTTTGGCCCATCAACTTATAAGCATGTTTTTAGTTCATGAAGGAAAATATTCCTATCTTATCTGAAAGTTAAATCACGTAGTTGCGTTTTGCTGTTCTGGCCAGACAAAGGGTCAAAGCACCTCGTCCATTTCTTTCAACATTCAAAATTCTTCATTTATTTTGTTTTTTTTTTTCCAATATGATTTTGCTTCACCTTTTCTGCAAGTCAGTGATTAAAGATTTTTCTTATGTATATAGTATATATTTAGGTTGTTTCCCGGCCATGATCATAAAGCTAGAATAAATCACAATTGAGTAGACAACAAAAATTAAAGAAAATTGTGATCAGATAAATTTAAAGGTTTGAAGGATGAATTTCTTTATTTAGTATAAAGAAACTTCGTTTTCACATATCTTTATCAACGTAAACGTAACTTAGAAGTTACATTTATGGATTTGAAATACCATTGAATTACTTCCTTATCCAAATGATTAACCCTATTGCAAATTAGTAGGCAAGGCCAAGCCAAATTAAAGTGCTTTTCTCAATAATCTGAAAAATGTTGACTGAACCTCAGACCAAATTTCAGCTTTTTCAATAGTAATGCAAAATTCTAACTGACTAGTTATAATTAGAAGATGTTGAGTATAGTTAAATAGTTCGACATGACAGTTAAATTATTATTATTATCACAAAATGATGATTTTCATGATCGTGCATATATAAGCTATACAATAACTATCATGAAACAAAAATTTGGACAAAAACAAAAACAAGTCACACCATATACGATAAAGATTTATCAAAAAAAATATACAATAAAGATGACATGAAGAACCAGATTTATTTCCAACAAACAACATGAGATAATTATATTACATATATGCTATATCTATATTAAAAAAAGAGGGAGCCAAAACAAAATCATCAAACCCTAAAACACCGGATGAGATGGTTGTGATGATGATGGTAATGATGATCAAGGAGATAATTACCGAGAGATTTTGAGTTTTCTCGATCGATCAATCTTCGAACATACCTAAACTCTTCAACGTGACAAGGGATCGTGATTGTCCCTTTTTGAGCGAACCCAAACTCTTCTTCAGCTTCTTTCAAGAGTTGTCCAAACAAAGGATGATTAAAATACAAAACGGGGATCACAAATCTCTCTTGCTCGTCTCCTTGTCCTACCTTCACTGCCAAACACCCTTTTGGTACCTTATCATGATCATGCTCATTATGATGATGATGATGATGATGATGGAGACGTGGGATATGGAAGCTCCAGTGGCTCATGACTTTGTCTCCGTTACCCATTGGATGAATATTAGTATATATATGGTTTATTTAGTTATTTGCCATGGTTTCTGTCTCTCCCATGTTGGTTTATTTTCCCAAGAAAGTGGTTTTTGTTTTCCCTAGAAAGTGAAGGAAAATAGCCAGGGTTCTTGGAGGGTTGTAAGAGATGGATGGTGAAGAAAAGGTCGCATGTTGGTCATTTGCTTTGAAGATGAGTCAGGTGATGTTTCTTGTAATATATAGCAAAGTTGGGGTGGGCATAATTTACTTTATTTTTTTTCTTATTTGGACTGAATTTGAATCACTTGTATATAATTTTAAAAAGAATATCGAATATAATTTACTTAAAATTTAAGCACTCAGACAAACTTTAATCTTATCCTATATGTATACATTATCATGTACTTTCTTTTTGTTCCTTTTCCCTTTAGTCATCATTAAAACTTAAATGATAATCCAGCAAAACCCTGGATTAACGGAGATGAAAACACACTTAATCGTATGTGTATTTGCAATTATGTAACATGATAGCATAGACTCCGATTGTATATATGTATATATTTATCGTAGTACTAAAAGAGTATATAAGTAAAATGCTTTGGTATCATGTTTTTTACATTCTTTGTAAGTTTTAAATGATTCAATTAATTTTTGTTTTGTCAACAATATGCAATATGCAAGCTTGAATTTGACTAGCACAATTCATTAAGTTACAAGGCATAATCAAAATTCTTCAAAATATAGTAAACTAAAAGAATGTGAAAGATAAAAATTCGATTTTTCTTAATTAGTAAGAACTTAATATAGGAAACACTTGATAGTCTCGTATTAGGATAATTTTAAGAAATTCCAAAAAAAAAAAAAAAAAATCAGGTGTGTGGCACGATGACATCCATCAAACTTAAAATTTTGAATACCTGGCAAGTATATAATAGACAGAAAAATGTGTTTTTTCTTTTCTTTTCACGAAATGTCAAACTAAATTTGTTGCAAATAGGATGCAACGAATCATTAGAAGCCAAATTGTATTTTTTATTTATCCCAATGAGAGATCAATAGCAGCATTAGACGCTGTAGAAAACAAATAATAGAAGCATTAGACAAGCTTGTGAGGAACAAAAAAAAACTAAAGAAAGAAAAAGTGGTTTTTAGTGGTAGGAAAATTGGATTCGTGCAAACCGGCGAAAAGTGGAATAAATTGGTGGGTAATCTTCTATTTTCCTTTTATTTTCGAAAATAATAAATTATATTAAAACAAAAGTTTCATATTGATAAATAGTCATTTCAGAAAGAAAAAAAAATAGTCAATAACTAGCGTTTGATTTTACATATTTGGAATCTTACACATGTTGCCTTTACCAAAAAGGATTTTTTCCATACGACTTTGTTTATTTTTTGTACATATCTTTTTCGCTAATAATCTTAAATCAAGTAATCAACTCAATAATATGGTGACACATCGAGACTAAAGCGAAATTTCTAAATAAATTAACAGAATCATCCTTCTTTAGATTTAAATTTAGATTTTTTATGGGTTGTCAATTGCAAATTTGCAATATTGATTTGCTTAAAATTTGTTTTCCCCTCCAAAGATGATTAATTTATTAGAAGAAGAAGGCTTTCATATATAACTATGATTTCCACTTTCCAGATATAAATTTTGACAGTAACTTGTGCTTACCGGTGTTAATAGTGCATTGTTACTGACAAACCGAATCAATGCGTAATGGAAGTACACATACTTGTACAAAGAAAAGAAGCCACACCTCATAGATTGTTGGAATATCTAGTGGGGAATATAATTATAATCTATAAATTCCCGATTGAAATTAAAGTATGCCAAAAAAAATAAAAAATAAAGATTAAAGTATTGCCAAAATGCTTTGTAGTTTTCATTTTTCTTAAAGATATTTATTTTCTTCGCCTGTCAAAAAGGATAAAAACAAATAAATGGGCCTTTAAGCGTAGGCCCGGTAGTTTTATAGGTTAATTATTTGTGGGCTATTACTTTGGTTAGATTGGCTTTTTTCCTCAATGAAAAAGAAAAAAATTGATCGGCACACTCGTTTTTAATCATGTCGTTTACAAGCTCATTTAACAATCATATTTTTGAGTTTTAGTAACGCAAGCAGAGCATATATGGAAAAGCAGTCATATTGATCGAAATCATGGATTGCATATATATTTTCATCGCTGCACAATTCTAAAGCAACGACTGGATCAAACTAATCCATATATAATGCAATCAGATCTTAAATTTTGTTTTCTTTCAAAACCGTAAAACCCTAACCTTGACAATTACTTACTTGATAAGTAACACAACTTTTTGGTTCATAGCAACATCCAATATTACCACATGTGCATTTCTGTTTATGCAGGAATCGCGATTGAATTATTGAGAGAAGATGTCACATCTTAATAAATATTAGGAAAAGGTGTGACATGAAGATAAAGCGCTTTAACAAAGCAAACACAAAAGACTTTTCAATCTCTTTTTGCTAATTTTTTCCCATAGTCAAAACTCAAAAGCTTCAATTTCCCGTGACCCTATTTAATTTTAGTTTTTTTTTTAACACCTATCTCAATATACATGTACAATCACATTATATGTCATCATAAATAGTAAATTTAACTCTATTAATCTATATACATATATATA
Source organism: Cardamine occulta (assembly GCA_028015245.1). NCBI lineage: Eukaryota > Viridiplantae > Streptophyta > Magnoliopsida > Brassicales > Brassicaceae > Cardamine > Cardamine occulta. The sequence goes on along the minus strand of CM051393.1, from coordinate 821,639 downwards.
TATATATTTTCAAAGAAAAATAAACTAATCTAAGGTCTTGTAGTTTCCTGAGTGATTGAAGGGATGCTAACATATGTTGAGGGGAATGGAGCCTGGTCCGACGATATCATGTATATATCAACATTACACAATCATAACATGCAAGATAACATATAAACATGTGTGTTTATATGATATCTTCGATCCAAATAACATTCCCCACAACGGAAATAGCCTCTTCATGATAATCACAGTCACATCTCAATCTGGTGATAGAGGAGTTACATGCATATATAAAGAGAGAAGGTGATAGAAGACATTGAAGAGAGAATTAAAGAGATGGTGATGATGGTGTTATGATGAGGGAATGATGAGAAGGAGGAGATGGGCTTTTAAGAAGACTCAAACAAATCGTCATTTCAAAACCCTGCCCTGCCTTGTCTTTTTTTTTTTAAAGTATTATTTATTTGTATATTTCTAAATATCCGACGTGCATAATTCATTCTCAGCCGACATGTTTTAATTAAATTGAAAATTTTGCATATTCTGTGAAGAGTTTTAATTCCATTTTTCAGAAGCTAGCAACCACATCTAAGGAGTAGTGATGAACACTGCAGTGAGCTAGATATTTATTTAGCCGAAAAAACTGTAATTTGAGGAGAAAACAGTTTGGGTTTATTATGTGATGTTCTGGCTGTTCAAGTCTCTTCTGTTGCCTCAGAGTCTGCTTTAGTACTAGTGGCTGAGTTTTGGATCCTTACAAGAGTTCTCTAACACCTTATATGGTTGAGGTTCTACTCTGCACACAACAATGGCTTCGATGTGCTTATAAATCTCAAACAGAGGTTGCAACCTTAGTACAAATGTTGGCAAAAGTGGAGTTCTTAAATTCACTAGGTTCTAACTTCTAAGTTCTCTTCAGTTATTTTTTAAGTTACAGTTTACATGTTATATTGTATAGTTGTATAATAACAAACTAACAAACTGTGTTTCATTCTACAGATTCTCGGAATTCAATGCCATCCTCTCAGTGATCCTTGTTGGTAAAAGGAAAGGTATGTTTCATTTTCTGTGTTGTTTCATATGTTTGATAGTTTAGATGGTTATGTCTTTGTTGTCATATTTTTAGGCTTTTAGTTTCTGTATATGCTTGATAGTTTTGTTATGGTTTATTTTGTTTCTTATTTCATTTGGTTTATTCATGGTTTCACTTTCACTTGCTTATGCTTGATGTTCATATGTCATTGTTGTTTCACGGTTTCTTCCTGGTTTAACACTCTTCTACTATCCTCTTTACTTCCACAGGTTGTTCTAAAACTTTTTGAATGAATCAAACCTTCATGAAAGAACCTGCTCTTTTGTCTTTTTTGGTGCTTACTGCAGCTTGTAACAGGTTATAGTAACTAGTGAGACTTACAAACAATTAACTAGTCATTGCAACTAGTCATTGTAATGAATACTTGTGGTGAGGCTTACAAACTATAAGTATTCATCACAATTAGGAAATTCTTTTGTTTTTGTGCATGAAATAGGTTAAATCTCATTTTGTAACAGCCTAATATAACTTTATGTTGAAACTTTGTAATTTTGTTGATATTTTTGGGTTTAATTATCCGAACTAGTACACTTTCGGTTTGAAATCGGAATTGTCAAATTTCCATGTATCCTAACCGAACAAATTAAAAACCGAACCGATTAAACCGAAATGTTTATTCGGTTCAATGCAGCTAAGTTTTCAAATCTGAAATAATCCAAAATTCCGATTAAATCGAACCGTTTAAACCGAATGTCCAGCCCGAAGCAAAAGGATGTAAAGTAACATCATTGTTTGAAGAAGCGATTCATCGTTCTAATATTTTGACAGGCGTTAAATCCGAATATACATTGCTAATATTTTTAGACTTCTCTTCTGTTAAAAAAAAGGCCTATAAAATTGTTTTCTTTTGGTCTTGGGCCGGTTAATGTTCCTAAACGCAAGGCCTACAAATTGTTGTCTTTTGGGTGCACCGCCCTAATTATCAAATTCCTAATTGTTCTACAGTATAAATATCCTTTATCTAAGCCCCCGGGAAAATCATAAGCTTCTCCTTCTAGCGAATCTTGGAGAAAACCATGAAGAAAACCGTAAGTTTCTCTTATGTAGCTAGCGATTGGGAAAACGTTTATTGGTAAAATATTTTGGTTTAACTTTTTCAATTCTTTTTTTAGAACGTGAGATTGGAGGATTATAGACCAGTGAAAATTTTGTGGGATAATGAAAGTGCTCCATTCCCAGTCGAATTTGATGTATCGCAAATCAAACCAATGATTCGGAATCTACTGCGTTCTCATGAGAACAGATATTTTGGAGAGATTTCAATTGAAGCTGTTTTATCAGACTCGGTAAACAAGCACATGATTTATCCTTTAGTCTACGAAGCACTGATGGCGGAACCAGATATAAACGTTACTGATCTCCAAGCGCGTGAAACGCGTGAGTAACTCAGTTTCTTCATTTTATCGTCCTTGTTGATTTGTGTTATTTTTGACAGTAATTTTTTTTCCCAGCTTTCTCTTATATAGAGAGAGAGATGACAAGTTGGTTACTTCAGAGTGATGTAGAATTACTAGTACTCATTGCTGGAGATGGTGGATACATAAAGCGTCTTCGACAAATTCAAAACTCGAATAAAGACCTTCATACTTTTATAATCTATCCATCTGCTCGTCTCTCATTCGTTATGATAGTATTTAATTCTGAGGGAAATTTTTGCTGGGAACAACTACTTCTTGCATTCATAGAAGGATCTGGTGGCGTAGTAAGATCTGGTGGTGTAGTAGGATCTGGTCGCCGAAACCAAAAAATTGGTGGGATAAATTCATCAACCGTGACTTCAGTATCAGTCTTTTGGGACATAAAGTGGTGTCCGGTTCCCAATGACTATGATGCTCATTGGGTGGGTCCGTGTATTAAACAGTTTTTGAGGAAGTTAGGCCACTCTGGTCCTATCACCATCACTGCTGTTGGCGCACTATCAAAGGTCTCTGATAGCATTCTTGAAGCCATCTCTTCCACTGGAATCTCTCTTTATAACGGCCCCTACGGTTAGTATATCTTCTCATCTTTATTCTTGGCTAGAGTAATGGGATGATTAGAGAATCTCAAGTCTTTAGTTTCTGAAACAGGTCCCAGAGACATAGCTTCGCTTATCCTTGACTGTTTTGTTGAGAATCCACCTCCAGCTAATATAATGGTCATATCCTGTCCACTAAAGTTCTCTAACCTTATCCACTATCTAAATGGGAGTGGATACAATACTATTCTCCCGTTTCCATATGATTCTACTAAAGCTGATACAAAGCGCCTCTGGAAAAACTTTCTTCTGGCAGTTGTGTGTTTGTCCTCATCTCTCATTGAATACTAATTCAATTACTCAACTAGCTACTATTTTTTCCCACAGATCCAGGGGAACTTGAGGATAATAAATGCAGTGACACGGGTGAAACGGTTGAACCTGCCTCCTGGGTTTGTGCTGTGTGCGATGATTTTGCTGGCCAAGGCTTTGAAAATTTCATGATGCATCTCTCTACTTCAGAACGTAAACATAAGGTAATTAAGCACATCCTATCCAAGTTTTGACATTGTCTAACTATTTTTGAATCAAACAAGCATAGTTTCCCTTTATCACTTGTAGTTTTGTTTGCCTAAATTTGACCCCCCATGTTATCTTTTTCCACTGGATGTGCATTTGGTTTCCAAGCAGCTTCTTTACTGGTATCCCCCCAAAGGGTATGCACACATGAACGAAGACGAGGAAGGGTATATATACTTGCTCGAAGACGACGAGTAGGGCGGTTGATACCAATGAAGACAAGAAGGTGGTTGAAGCCAATGTTGATTCTCCCCTTCAGAATGCTACTACCCTATTTATTTGTATATTTCTAAATATCTGACGTGCATAATTCATTCTCAGCCGACATGTTTTAATTAAATTGAAAAATTTGCATATTCTGCGAAGAGTTTTAATTCCATTTTTCAGAAGCTAGCAACCACATCTAATACTATGTTTTCGTAATTTTTTGGTTAGTTATATTTTCTTCTTTATTAATTGTAACATTTGTTAGTTTTTTTTTGCCAGAAGATAAATTACTGTATTCATACACTATATTGGTATTGATGAAGTTATATAACAAAACCCTTTTTTTTTCGGTTAGCAAAGCGTTCGATGCCTTTAATCTTAATGCTTTTAAATCTAGTGTGACTAAATGATAATCAAACATATATATAATAAACCTTTATAAAAAACAAATATATAAAATCTCGATCATACCTAGACCAGTCTTCGATATACTAATACAGATTATCCAGAAAGAAGAAAAAAACAGGATAAAACCTTATATATTGGTTGCTATAAACGAAGTATATGAATTTGAGAAATAAAGAAGGCAAGAGAAAATCGTCAGAGTAGTAGTTGGGTTTACGTTGAGGAATGAGGATGACCAGTTGTAGCCTTGTAGGAAACATATTTATTTTTGTTTTACTTTTTAGGTACACTGCCAAGTTCCCACTTTATCAGTTATGCACGTTTCAATTATTTAGTTTGCCTAAAACAAAAACACATTTTAATTTACACTATAATATACAATTGAGAAATTTTTTAAAAAGTATATATTTTTTAATTATTCAAATCGCCAGCTTAAAAATATTTTTATTTTGGTTTCTTAAAACTGTATAAATAGGTTTTATAATATTTATCATTAAATTAAATATCAGCCTCCAGTAATATACATATTTTTGTTACCAATTGGTAATCTCGTATTGTTGCGGTATGCTATATACCGTTTTCATTTACATACAATCATAAAAGTGATACCAAAAACGTTATAAAACGGTATTTTTAAGGTTTAATATTGTTATCTTGTACAACTATTTTTATTATTTTTACTATTTCTTTCAGGTAAAAAAAGTATACCGTTTATATTACTAACTAAACCTTTTCACTAAAATATCGTATATTTTTTTTTTGCCAAAATATTGTATATTTTGAAAAATAGAAAGTATATGTATTTGATAGTTTAATAACCATACATCGATCATATGCGCACCACTACATGATAATTTATAGAATCAGGTTTAAGCTAATTGCAAGTATTATTGGAAAAGTTGTTCAACGCGAAGACATTACTATTGTTTCTTTATGGCATGGGGTATTTTTCACTTGGAACTTCACATAGATGTTCCCAATAGTGTCTGTTTAAAATTTAAATACTCACAATATTTCAAATTACTTTTTTTTTTATGAAATCATTATACTATATAACTATTTCAAAATCAAATACAGGTGTGAATGCATGCAAATAGTCTTGGCGACGTCTTCGTTTTAGTGACATTGTAATTAGGGAAGTAACAAATACAATAAAGCAATGCTGTCAAGTTTTGAGGCTTTGTCTCTATGCTCTTCAGCTAATGCCATCCAGCTCTTTTTCCGCTATTTCCTTAATAGTTTTAATGAATACCTTTTTCTGGCTTTAGTAATCGTATCGTTTTTTTTTTGGGTGATAAAGTATTGTATCGTTTTTTGGGGTCATTAGTGTACAATTTTATCAGAAAAGTCTGTAAAAAAATAATAGGCTGGAAGTTTTAATGTCGTAAGTCTTAACTATGTATATTAACATCGGGAAAAAGACCTATTTCAACCTCAACTAAAGTACCGTGCTAAATTCTACATAAACTAATAATATATTCAAAAGACGTATTTGAAATTTAATTTGGAAACGAAAATTTAAATTGACTTAAGTCAACCGTTAAATTTGCTTAGTCAGCTGACGTATGGTGGTTTATGTGTGAGATCACATGCTGAAGTGGTAATTTATGGGAAGAAATTAAAAAAAATTAAAAACGATTAAAATAAGAAATTAGAAATTGCATCCGACTTATATCTCTTTCTCGTCTTTTTTCTTCATCCTCTGCTCTGTTTTTTCATAGATATTTTGTCTCCGATGAGTTTAACCCGCATAGAATCCCAAGAAGTCTATTCAATGTTCTGAATTCCGAGGTTAGAAAATCGTCTTCATAGTACCAATAATCATAGTGTTTGTGAATGTGTATGTTCTTGTGTTAGAAATGAATCAGGGATTTATGTGATTCGAAAATTGGAGTTTCTGGTGATGATGATGAGGTTAGGCTGAGTGATTCTTAAGCAGCTAATGAGAGTAAGTGTTTATCCGAATCAGATGAGATCGAAGTCGTGATGGAAGGCACGTTGAGAGCGAATCTAGTGTTGAAGAACCTATTGAGGATTTAAGCAAGTTAGAATTTTGGAGGAAATGAATTGGTTTCTGGAAATTCTGGAATTATGAATGGTGAAAAAGAGATTATATCTACTGAAGAAGTTGTAGCTCTGAGATGAGATCATGGGAGTAAAAGTAAAGAGATTGTATGGTGGAAGATGCCATTTGTGCATCTTAAGTACTCTTGTCTTTAAGATTGGTCCGATTTGGTCTGTTTCTATGGCTGCAACTGTGATGGGTTTAGTTCTCTTGGGACGCATATTGTATAATATGAAAAAGAAAGCTCAAAGGTTCCATCTTAAAGTTACAATTGATGATAAGAAAGTGTCATAGATTACAAAGAGACATAGGGAAGGAAAACCAAGAACTGAACACTAAATATGTTTTTAAAGGAGAATACAACAAAAACCATCTTTGTTTATATACAACGAGGCAATATCTCCTTTTTCTTTTAATATACTCGTACAATTACATTTACAAGAATGGTCCCAGAAAAAAATAATATAACATTAAAAGATTCGAAAACATTAATTAAATTAATCTAATGTTTAAAAACGAAAGTTTAACGTGTAGTAAAGTAAAAATTAAAATAAAAGATCTAGTGCTCCATAGTTTTTACTATGGAAAAAGAAGCCCGGGATCAAGGTTAAATGGGCCGGCTCAAATCTTATCTTCTTATTTTACATAAATCAGTCCAGTCTAAGTTTAAACAAAAGGCCCATTTCTGTGCCTTCTTTATGGCGCCAAATTTTGTTCTTATCATATAGTACATCGTTTTTATGATTTTTTTTTATTTTTTGGATTGGAGTAATCTGATACATACTCTTGATATTCTGATATTATGTGTGACAAGTGATGATAACATAAGGAAGACGACATAATGATAAGATGTGGAATTATTAAACCACTTTAGAAGAAAAATCACAACTTTGATCATAATCAATCGTCAAGTGGACACCTGGCTCATGATCGATGGAAGATGAATCGAGCGAGAGAGAAGTGTTGAATCCTTGCACATTACTGTTAATGAACATCATAATCATTGGCTCTGTTTTTTTCTCTGACCAAATTGTGCTTCCCCTGTTTTTGTCTTCTTCATTCCCAACCGGAAACTTCATAAGCTTGGCGTCAAGTTTCTCTGGATTGTGATATTGATTCTTGTTATGATCTGGTTGAGTGTGAGATTCAGTGTTTTTGAGGTTTGGAGAAGGAGATACGATTGAGTTCGGTATGATTTGAGATTTTTTAAGTAGAGATGAAAGCGGCGGCGGCGGTGGTGCGGTGATCGTTGCTGGAGAAGAGGAAACAGAGAGAATTGGTTCTTTCAGAGATGGTGGTGACATTGCTGATTTAGATTGGAGGTTTTCACTAGCTTTGGGTGACAATAGTAGCAATGGTGGTGGTGGTGATGAATGTGTATGAGATTTGGATTGTTGATCAGATTTAGGCAATGGCGGTGGTGGCGTAATCGGCGGTGATTGGGACTGAGTTTCATCATTAGATTTAAACGGAAAAAGCGGCGGAGGCGGTTGGGACTGAGGTTCTACAGTGGCGTTTAGCGTTGAGATTTTAGCTTCTGGTGTGGGTAAAGACGGTTGAGATTCACCGGACTCTGATAATGACGATGACGATGCTTTCGACAGAGGCGGTGATCGGAGCCAAGTTTCATTAATGGATTTAGAAGGTGGAGGTGGTGGGGACGGGGGAGACGGTGTAGTTTCTGGTGGTTGAGTTTCACCTGTTTCTGACAATGGCGGAGGCAATGATTGGATCCGAGTTTCATTAGTGGATTTAGACGACAGAAGTGGTGATTGAAAATTTTCATGAGCGTTTATTGTTGCTGGCGAGGACGGTGGAGTTTTGGTTTCTGGTGGTGGTAAAAGCGGCTGAGATTCATTAGATTCTGACAATGACGCTTGTGGTGGTGGCGAAATTGGATGTGATTTCGAAATGGTTTCATCAACGGATTTTGATGGAAGAACCGGTGGAAACGTTTGGGATTGAGATTCTTTATTAGCGTTTAACGTTGACGGGGAAGACGGTGGAGTTTTGGCTTCTTGTGGTGGTAAAAGCAGCGATGATTGGAGTTGAGTTTCATCAATGGATTTAGATGACGGAATTGGTGGAGTCGTTTGGGATTGAGATTCTCTATTAGCGTTTAACGTTGACGGCGAAGACGGTGGAGTTTTGGCTTCTTGTGGTGGTAAAAGCGGCTGAGATTCACTAGATTCTAATAATGTTGGAGGCAATGGTCGGAGCCGAGTTGCATCAATAGATTTAAACGGTGGAGACGGTTGGGACTGAGACTCTTTGGTAGCCGTTAGCGTTGATGGTGATTTTGCTTCTGGTGTAAGTGGTGGAGGAGGCTCCGGTGCCAGAGATTGCGGCTGAGATTCAACGGATTGTGGTGGCGACTGAGGTGGTGATTGGACAAGTAGATTCCTATGTGTTTCCTCATGTTTTGACATCAATGGTGGCGTTGGCTGCGATTGAGACTCTTCCTTTGATTTTGGTGATGAATTCGATTTCGATGGTACATGTGGGAGTGTTGATGGTGAAGGTATAGGAGATGGAAATTGAGTTGGAGGCGGTTGAAATGAAGGTGACTGTGGTTGTGGTGGTTGAAATGACGGTGACTTTGGTGAGGATTGAGACAAAGTTTCTTGATGAGCCTTTGGTGGTGGCGGCGGCGGGGGTCGGTGGCTGACGCTTTGCCGTAGTTGGACAAGTCTAGCCAAGTTTCCGAGTTGGAATCTCCGACGAGATTGTCGATTTTTGAACATTATTCTTGACTCTTATTACGTATATATTTGGTTGTTGAATATGTTAAATTGCATCGATGCGCTCGGTTAAAATAGATATGAAAATAAGCTATATAACGAGAGGAGACAACTTTAGCCTACAAGAAATAGACCTTATTGAGACTAAGCATATCAATCACAGAAAGAAAAGTATTGGATTCACTCTCTACGATCTTTTCATAAATCACGTGTTCATGTACCTTTAGTTTTCGAAATACAAAATTGGCCCATTTGTTACAAATAGTTGGCCCATTTAATAATTGCGCGGAAAGTGAATAAAAACCCTTGAAGTGGTTCAGTAAAACCAACTTAGGTCTAAAAATACAAGAAAAACTTTGATTATATACTATTTTTTTTTGTTAATTTAAACTTTTAAGTTAACACCACTAATATTAACGGTAACCAAAACGATAATTTATGGTTTTGTCAACTCTAAATTCAGTATTTTTAGGCAGTTTTTCAATTATGTACGTTACGTAAGAGACGTAAGATATTTTTTTGTCAACAATTTTTCTTTTTAAAATCTAAAAAACAGAAAATGATATATTTATAACCAATCATATCCGAGAGGATAATATCTAAAAAGCCTGCATTTTCTTTTCCGTTTTATCGTCTTCCATGGATACTCTCTCAACATCCGTTTCATCCTTCAACCTCCCTTCTCTCCCTCCTCTGCCGCAGCCACCGTTAAGATCCATCTCCCACCGTTTTAAAGCCAACGTAAACGCCACCGCTTCTGCTACATCTAATAATCTTTCAAAACCAACATCATCTTCTCCTTCTTCATACTCACGCAACAAAAACCCTGAATTCCTCAAAGCAATCTCGTTTCCGCTTCCACACACAAAACCCTCGAGAGCTTTTAATCCTCCTCCACTGCACGAGAAAGCGTCCTCCGGATTTGCTGCGGCGCTCGTTAGCGTTTGTCAATCGAAGAATAGTCTTGGTCGGACTCAAGAAGATGTCAGAAGATTGATGGAGTTTCTTGTGGGAGAAGAAAAGAAGAGTAACAAGGTCTTAGTCAATGATGTTTTTGAGAGAGGTAGATTTGGTAAACACTTGAAGGGCTTGGTCAAGATGTTGATTGCAAGAGGTAAATCAGAGATTCTAGTTGATGTTTTAATGGAATTTGAGAGAATCTGTAATGAATTAGTCGTTGTTGGTACAACAAAACTTGTCTGGGTTTCTTGATGAGGTAATATCAAATCCAAAGTTTGATTTTATTTTGTTCACAAAGATTTTTAAAAAGAACAAAAGATTACAATACTGTCTTTGGATGAGGTTGTAATGGAATTTGAGAGAATCTGTACCAAATTGTTTGTTTGGGTTTCTTGATGTATCAAAAGATTGTAATAGAGATTATATCAAATCCAAAGTTTGAGTTTTTTTCCTTTCACAAAGAATTAAAAAACAACAAGGTTACTACTATATTTGGTTGTTTTTTTTTGATGAAACAAAAGATTTTAAAAAATAAGTTACTGTCATTTGCCTATTGTGTTTATCAGACTTTACATTGTCTTGATCTTCTTCTTGGTTCTTGTCCTTCTGCATCTCCCAATGAACTTAAGAGCTTCATCAATTAGAATCACAGGGAAGGAAACAAGAATAACAACAAACCATTCCCTGAAACTCAAAGGCACAATCCCAAACACATTAGCTAAGAAAGGAACATAGAGGATGACACAGTGAAGCCCAAAGGAGACAGTCATAGCCACAAGAAGCCAAGGGTTTCTCCAAGGTGGCATCTTTATTAGACTGTTGTCTTCAGACAAAGCGTTCAACGAGTTGAACATCTCAATTGCCACAAGAACAGAGAGTGATAAAGTCATCGGTTTCACTTTCCCTAAAGTGAAGTAATCGCAAGGATTGTTCTCAAACGTGATTGTCCTGAAACCACCAGCGATTGTGTAAGGAGTCGCTGTGAAATTGGTTCCCCACGAAGAACACTCTGACCAGTTCTGAAGCTGAGTGAAGCTGACCAATGTGTGTCCATCTGAGATTAGACTAATCCCAAGGAAAGAAGCTTGTGTGTACCACAAGGCAAAGATTCCAACAGTTGCAACTCCAACATAAGAACCAATCACTAGATATCGAATAAGAACCCATGAATCGATAAGGCAATCATCGCTTTTACGCGGTGGTTTCTTCATAATATCAATATCAGCTGGATTGAAGCCTAACGCTGTAGCGGGAGGACCATCAGTTACTAGATTAACCCAAAGAAGCTGAACCGGTATCATACATTCCGGTATTCCCAATGCCGCGGTTAAGAAGATGGATATTACTTCCCCAACGTTTGATGATATCATATACCTTGAAATGAAATCATTTATTTCCAACAAGATCAGTAAAATTACACAGAAAGAAATGGTATAAACATGATCTTATAGAAGGCTCTTTTTTTTATTTGTTACCTGATAAAAGCTTTCATATTGTTATAAATGGACCGGCCCTCTGCTACAGCTGAGACAATTGTACTGAAATTATCATCTGCAAGAACCATATCCGAAGCTTCTTTTGCAACCTGAAAATGTGCAGCATCATAGAGTTAAGTATTAGAACCTGCCTAAAGCTTAAAAACATTAAATTTAAACTCTTCAGTTAACAAAACCATCTTTCTATTTATCAGAATTTGCACAACGCTTGAGTCTTTAAACCGAAAAGAAATGAGGGTGTTAAAATAGCTGAAACCAAAGTTTAGGGATGATTTTGTAATTTTTGAAAAGTTGTTTTACAGTTAGTTAAGTTAGTTAGTTTCTTTACCTCAGTTCCAGTGATTCCCATGGCGATTCCAATGTCAGCAAGTTTCAAAGCAGGAGCATCGTTCACACCATCACCAGTCATAGCAACGATTTCTCCCATTTCCTTAAGCATCCTAACGATTTCTTGCTTATGCCTTGGCTCAGCTCGAGAGAACACTTTCCCTCCAGATTTTGACAAAATTTCGGATCTCCGTGAAGCCGAAAAAGACATAAACTCTTTACCGGTGAAGCTACTCTGCGAAAGATCTTCGTTCTCCAAAAACAATCTAATCTCACAACAAATAGCTTCAGCCGTTGATTTGTTATCTCCAGTTATCACCATTACTCTAATCCCAGCTTCTCTGCAATCTTCAATTGCTCTTCCAACTTCTTCACGCGGAGGATCTCTAAGACCAACAACTCCAACGAAGGTTAGATTTGTTTCGATGTTTGAATAACTAGAAGGGTCTAAAAGCTTCTTGTGTGAAGGATGTTCCTCAGAAGAGTAATCCGAAAACTCTCCTAATTCGTCTTTGTAAGCCAATCCTAAACATCTTAATCCTTTCGAAGTCATTTCAGAATGTTTCTTGAGGATTACTTCTCTGGAAGATTCATCTAATGGGACAAGAGATCCATCAGCAAGTTGTGCATATGAACTTCTTTCAAGTATACTCTCAGCTGCACCCTGCAAAGAAAAAGAAAAGGCATGATTCACAAAACGTTTCTAACCAAAAACAAGTGAGTGTTTTTACCTTAACGAGAAGCCGGTTTTGTCCATTTGGTTCGCGCACGATAACACTCATGGACTTACGGACGCGATCAAACTCCAATGTCGCTAACCTTTTCGATCTTTTGTTCCACCAATCGCAACAAACTGGTGTCAGCAAGAATGGAGAAGTATCAATCAATCAACAACAGACAAGAATGGAATCATTCCACCATTCTATAACTCTACGGCTTACCAATCAGACAATGTAATGGTGTGAAAAACTTACCTAGCTTCACTGAGCTACCATTGTTTGAGAAGTTTGCAACTTCTTGGATATTTTCACCGTTCTTCTTCTCCGGAATACCCATTTTTTCAACAAGAACCTTCAAAGCTGCTTCTGTAGGCAAACCTGTTGCCCTAAACAACTTCCCTTCATAGAACACTCCAGCATCATTACAAATTGAACATATCTCAGCAACAGCTTGCAAGTTAGCATCCATATTGTAGTATCCCCAATCCACAATACCACCATCTTTAGGATCGTAAGTCGTACCATCGACTGAAAAGACTCGAGTAGTCGTTGTTTTACCGCCTAATGTGAAGAATTCGGTTGCAGACATCTGGTTTGTTGTTAAAGTTCCGGTTTTGTCAGAACAGATCACAGTTGTGCAACCAAGTGTCTCTACACTCGGAAGCTTCCTCACTATCGCATTCTTCTGCGCCATTTTCCTTGTCCCTAAAGCTAAACATGTCGTGATCACCGCGGGTAAACCCTCGGGAATCGCTGCCACGGCTAGAGCAACCGCGATTTTGAAGTAGTAAGTGCATTTCTCAAACGAAAACCTGAAATTCACAGGTTTATAGCCATCCACAACATCCCAAGACACAAAGTTCTTGTAGTTTATAATCCACACAAGAACACAGACAATGCAGATAGCTGTAGTCAATCTACTCCCAAACTCGTCTAGCTTCTTCTTTAATGGAGTCTCGCTCTCTTCAAGCGACGCCTCGTGAATCTGCCTCTGGATTTTCCCGATTTCCGAATCCATACCGATACTCGTCACAACGCAAACACAGCTTCCATTAACAACCGTTGTTCCCGCGAAAACCATATTCTCTTTCCCTTGCAATTCACAATCATCCGTGACTACAAGATTCGCTCCTTTCAAAACCGGCATTGCCTCTCCGGTTAACTAGCTTTGCTCGACTCTTAAAGTCGATGTTTTCAAACCGGAAACTCTCATATCAGCAGGGACTTTATCTCCTACATGCAACTCCACTATATCCCCTGGAACAAGCTCTCTAGCAGGCAAATTCGGCAACACAATTCCATCTCTCAAAACCTTTGCAGATTCACATTGCATCTCTTTAAGAGCCTCAAGTGCTTTCTCTGCATTGCTCTCTTGCCACACACCAACCACAGCGTTTAAAATCAGGATTAAAACAATCACAAATGGCTCAACAAAGGCCTCAAACCCTGAACCTGAGCCATGTTCCTCGCTTTCGCCTAAAAAGGCTAAAACGAAAGATATAAACGCAGCACCGAGAAGAATCTTCACAAGCGTATCGTCGAATTGTTCCAATACAAGATGCCATAAGGGCTTGCCTTTCTCCTTAGCGAGCTCGTTGTAACCGTATTTTTGACGGCGGATTTGGACATCTTCGCTGCTTAAACCTTTGTCTAGTCTTGTCTTGTACTCTTTCAGACATTGCTCAACGGACCACGACCACGCCGAGAACGACTTCTCCTCCTCCATTGATTCAACAAAATCTTTACTTTCAAATTACTCCAAAACGTTTTTTTTTTGTCTCTGAGAGTGTGAAACCGCTTATCAAATTCCTGCAGAAAATATCAATCAAACAATGAAATTTCAGTTAAACAACAAATGAAGTTGCAGTTTTTATTGACGGTTTTGTTGTCTACTATTATTTAAAACAAAAGAAGAGATCAAATCAAATAAACGAGATCTGAATATTATTTGATCAAAATTTGAGAATAATACAAACCCAGAAACCAAAAACAAGAACTGAGTGAAAGTGAGAGAGACAAACAGGAAAAATCTGAAAACAGAGTATTGAATAAACCATAAGAACTCTTTTACCTAAATTTCAAGAAGAGCCAGTATAAGAGATTTCTTCATTGAAAGTTCAAATATGAAAGAAACTCCATTCAAAATAAAGAATGATTTGACCAAAAGTTTGCTTGGAGACAAAGCAGAAGACCCAAGAATTAAAAAAAAAAAAGAGGAATTTTATTTCCAAAGTTCGATTCGTGTTCGGAAAAAGGACAAGTCGTGCTTTGTGGTGAAACTCTTTTTTCCTTTTTTGAATATTTTGCTTGGTGCTTCTCTGTGGTTTTTGCTTTACAGAAAAGCGAAGGTTTGGTAATAGTGGTGGTGTGGTCCAATCCGATTGGTTGTTCATAAAGAGAACTGAACGTTACCATTTCTATTTGTCCTGGAAAGACCATACTACCCTTTGTTTAAAACAGTTATTACACGTTTGACTTTCCCTTTCCCGTACGGCTCGTTTAGTCGTATTTTCCTCTTGGATAGCGAGATTATTGGATATTCCTTTTCTCTCAAATTATTATTTAAACCGTTAAATGCGGGTAAGTGTTGTAGATAATAAAAGTAAAGTCAATGATTTTAAGACTTTTATAACCAATGAAATAAACCCAACAGTTTTTTTTCTGTTTATATAATCGCAGTAGCAATAAATATTTATTTCTTCTTCAAACATCTGTCAGTGCGAGTGCTGTCTGAAAATCTGCTGCCTATTTTCGGATATTAATGTATTTATATCCGATTTTTTTGCTACAACAAAAGCGAGGTTCCTCGAAGTTTCTTCCATTATTGCCTGCTTTTACGCTTTTCATTTTTGTTTACCTTATTATATATTCACATCTGATTAACTCTTTAACCAAGAAAGATATGCTTATAATTATTAAATTTACACGATTTACTGATTATATAAACTCCTCTTTGTGCCGATTAGAAAATCTAATTCATAATTATATAGCTGGCAATTAATTTAATAACATCATCAGTTTGACAACAACAAAAATACATATATGCAGTGCCATTCGTGTGTTGGGCCGTCGAACGGACTTTTTAAGCCCAATAAGAGTCCAATGTTAAAAGATCAACTTTAATACTTTATCATCAGACGAAGAAAGGAAGAATAAGATTCCTGGGGCAACGGCGTCGTCTTCACAAAAGCCTCTATCCGTGATTTAACTCGCATGCTGAAATTTACCATGTTACCCTCCCCAGATCGTCGTCATTAAATAGTTAACGCCGTCAAAATATTCCGTAACGGGGTTAGTTCAATAGCTCCGCGCAATTTTATATCTCCGCCGCTGACGTCAGAATCTCTCCTTCTACTGCAATTTCCAGAAGCAAAAGGAGAAAACTTTAGAGAGGAAGCAATGGGTCTGCTTACGAATAAGGTTGAGAGAGACGAGCTTAAACCTGGTGATCACATCTACACTTACCGAGCGGTCTTTGCTTATTCTCACCACGGTACTTTGATTCTTCCTTGTTTGATTTCATTCATCAATTTGGATTTTGATGCATTTGTGTGTGAATCATCCAGAGTTTTCCCCAATTTGAATTTAAAACTGTCATTTTGGTTTCTCTATTGGGCGATTTGAGTCTTTGACTTTGCGAAAATCATCTTAATCTCTATTGAGCTGTTGTATGTGATTGTGGAAATTGATATCTCTCTTTGGTTATTAGGGTTTTCTCCTCATGTCAAAGTTATTGACTTTATTGAAACGTTGCTTTAAAGTGACTCTTTTCTGTTCTCTGGTTTCATTCAATCTTAGTGATGTTGACTTACCCTTTTACAGTCAATGGTGGTAGCAAATAGATTTTGATTGTTTTTGTTGACGTTTCAACTAAATAAACCATTTTGTTTTCTTCTGAATTTTCCACATTTTCAGGTGTATTTGTTGGTGGTTGCAAGGTCGTTCATTTCAAACCTGAGCACAGCTTGATATCTCCCACACTCGCTTCCTCTTCTTCTTCTTCTTCAGTTTCAGAGCTTAATGATTCTTCAGAAGCTCCTTGCTCTACATTTCCTGACTGTGGATACAAACAACCAAAGAGTGGAGTTGTACTTTCTTGCCTTGACTGTTTCCTCAAGAAGGGTTCTCTCTACCGTTTTGAATATGGAGTTAGCTCATCGATTTTCCTCACCAGATTTCGCGGTGGCACTTGCACAACCGCTTCATCTGACCCGCTTCAAACAGTCATCCATAGAGCAATGCACCTTCTCCAAAACGGGTTTGGTAACTACGACGTCTTCCAAAATAACTGTGAAGATTTTGCTCTCTACTGCAAGACAGGATTGCTCATTCTGGATAAGAATGGGGTTGGAAGAAGCGGTCAAGCCAGTTCCATGCTAGGCGCTCCTCTAGCTGCACTCCTCTCTTCACCTCTCACATTGTTGATTCCAAATCCTGTTGGTGTAGCAACGGTCACTGCTGGGATGTATTGTATGAGCAGGTATGCTACTGATATCGGTGTTAGAAACGATGTAATCAAGGTTCCCGTTGAGGATTTAGCTCTGAACCTCGGCGTTAAAACCCTCAAGAAAAAAAGGAAAGCTTTTGACACCAGCATTTCCAGGTGAACATAGATTCTATTATGTCCATGGAAAAGTACCTAAGATTGGCCAATGTTTAGTCATGATCTTATTTTCCCTTTGGTCTCGTTTCTTGCTTGCTATGATGACAATGTAAGGATTCTCTAGATTCGTTGTGGATTCCAACATTATCAAGATTTAGTTCAATAACTTGTTTTTCGGCCTTAAAACCATGCCAAAGAAAACTTCGGTTATGGAATGTTGGAAACTTATATTCTAGAAGGCTTATATATACATGAAAACTCTGGTTTAAAATCTTCATGTCTGTTGAGTTTTCGATGTGTTCTTGAAAGTGATTTAGGAGCTTGGTGGTGGTTGTTTCGTGTTGTTGTCTCCAGTTTTCTTTTTTGAATCTTGTTTGAAATCTGCAAGATTTGCCAGTTCATCAACTGCTTCGACGGTTTTTTGAATTCTAGTTGCGTTTTCGATTAACAATGAAACCAAAGTGGCAACCGGAAGGACTTCATGTAGACTCATCGACATGGCTCTGTCTTCACTGTCTCCTTTGCCGTCCTCTTCGGATGAAACTTCTTCTTCAGGTTTCTCTGTTTCAATTGGAACAGCTTTTAAGGTTTCTTGAAGCTCTTGTACTGCAGAGTTCATATCAAACACCAGGAAATCCATCTTTGATGACTTTCTCGTGTTCTTCATCATATCCGCTAGTTCTCTTAAGATTTTTGAAGAAGCTGAGCTCAGTTTCATACAAGCTTCTTCGAAATGTTTCTTGACCTGCTCTGGTGCCTGTAGAAGCAAAAAGCATTATTAGTCTTAGTTTCACAACCTCTGAGTTCAAAACTATGATTAATCTAAAAGGTTACCTCTGTTTCATAGTTGATGCAGATACTGAGATTCTCAAGGCAATAAGCACATCTGCGCATAGCAGCCCCTATCTTTACGTATAGCTTCCATGGATGCCGGAAGTTAAAGCTTCCATGTGCAGGTTCCCATCTTGCTAGATTCGCCTGAGAGATTAACAAAGGAAAAGAATCGAAAAAGCGAATAAGCGGCTGCAAATCAAAAAGGTAATTAATCCCATTGATAATCTGTTAAGTTACCATGGATTCCTCTGTTCCCTTAGAGTTTAGCACACATTTAAATCCTTGCAATTTCATGTTAGTTACTTTATCTTCGTTATGATTCGTCGAGACTTCTTTCACCTTGAAGTACTCTGCTACATAACCGTCTAATGAATCCGCAAGCTTTTGGAGGTTACGTTCAACAAGACGGTGAAGCTGAGATCCTGCCCAGATGGGACATAAAAAGACAGTAATGATAATGCAGATAGATGTTCCAATTGCAATAGTTGATACTCTTTGCTGAGCCAAATCAACCAGCTTATCTACACGGTAACCGCCTACTGAGACTAGGCTAAATGTTAGGATAAAGATCATTGCTCCATAGTCGAATCTTGCTTTGAATGACGGCACAAACCGCGAATAAGTAGCTGCGAAAGCTGCAAGAATTAAACCCACAAGAGGAATCTAATTAAGATCGATCCTTTTTAAGGTTATTTCTTATAAAAGACTAATCATTCTAAGGGGTTTGGCTATTACCAAAGAGAAAAACAGAGCATCCAATCACCAAAACCTCAGCTTTTCCCGACTGACTTGCAACCCAATGAACAGCAATGCCTAAAGATCCAGCTAATATAGTTGCCACCACTCTGTTTACACATTTTGAAAATGTTGCTCCTGTTGTACATGGAGACACAGACATGTATACACATACGTATAGGTCATTTTCACTCACTAAAAAATGAAAGTTTCAAGCTTTTGAAAGTGGGTTTGGTTTACGTACCGACATTGGACTCGAAGACGACGACGACAGTCATGATAGCCCACATAGCATTTCCTCCAACACCATCATACAAAGGTCTCATATAATAGAAGATTGAGACTAATGAAAGTGCAAGTCCTACTTTTAGACAATGAACAACTTTGGCTGGATCATCTGCTCCAATCCTCCAAGATTTCTTAATAAACTTTGCGATTCGCTCAACGATAATCTTCATTACCAAACCCTTTAGCCAAAGAAAGATCCTTTTACTTAGTCCTGATTTAGGAACTAATCTCTCTGTTGTCCCATTGTCTACACTTATCCTCCACTCGAGCTTCCCTAGTTCTTCTTTTGAGGCCATATTACTTAAAAACCCAAACCCAAAATTTAAAATAAAAATGAATGTTTTGCCCAGTAAATTGTTGGGTTTTGTTTGATGAGCAATGCAATTTCGGGTATTACATATATAGAGATTATAAGGGTATTACTTATTTTCAAAGTTCTTGGAATGATTTTAAGTGGTGCACTAATATTATTTGTTATCTGCTAATATATATTATTGATCACAATCTCCCACTTGATATTCAAAAAAGATAGAAGTGGCCTAATTGAAAAGTTAAATGATAAATTCGAATTTTGTGCTACACAGTCGTCATCGCACAAGTACTGATGTTGACACCTTCGTACATCCATCCATTTCATTGCAACGTATGTTCATCTTTGTTTCTTATAAATTTTAAATAATAATTTGATGTCACAAGGTATAAGAGATTTCAATTCATACATTAACTGTACATTTAAAACCGGTCCAAATTTTACGTAATTATCAACCCTAACTTGTAATATATAAGTTCCTTTTATCATAGTTATACTCCTATTGTGAGATTTTTTTTCATATATAATAATACTGAAAGGATTGATAATTTGATGTCATTACTAAAATCCCATCAACCAGAAGGTTAATTATCTCAAAACTAATTTCTTCGACAATATTTTGCATGAGAGGCTCTTACGGTATTAAGTTTTTCATTTCAAATCACTCTTTCATTTAGCCACCTTTTTTTTTTTTTTTTTTTTTTGGGGTTAAACTTTGTCATTTAGCCACCTTACACGAAAGCATTAAATATAATCAATTTGACCCAAACAAATGAGATTACTATTATATGCACTCGCCACTAAGTGATATTTAATTATCAAACATAGAGTGAAACCAGAAAGAAAAAAAGACATATAACTGTGCGTGTGCGTGATTTATTGCATGCGTACATACATACACGAGTTCACGTTAAGTAAAACACATGAAAAGTGGATGGTCTTATAAGCAAGTAAGGCCCTTCGCATATTCCTTTATTTTATTAGAAAATTCACTGTATCACGAAATAACTTCATTTGTCTTATTTGTCTTTAAATGCAATTATATTCGAATTAAAATTACCATCACATTTGTGGATATATGAAAAGTAGCACGTTTGACTTGCACTACCTTTTAATACTGTGCATATAAAAAAGTTACAATTCTTGAGAGGTATAAGTATATGTAGTCAAACCAATTAGAAGAAAAAGATGACATAACCTAACTTTAATTTAGGTCACTAAGTGAGGCCCAAAATTATATAAGAGACCTAATTTAATTTGTTGGGCTCCCTATCAAAATATTATCTTGCCCTCAGTGGGCATACTTATATATATTATCACTAATCAAGATTTTTATTTATGTTTTTAAATTCTTATCTGTGCGGTCAGAAATTAATTGAAGAATACAAAGAAGAAAATATTGTACCACTTTAGCTACTTCGGGTTACCCTATTGGGTCTTGTGAATATATATGAAGTGCCCTTCAGCTTATCACCTTTTGTTGGTGGTATGATAAGAGCGGTTCAACTTTTTTTTTTTTTTTTTGTCTTATCGAATTAGTTTAAAATATTATCGTGTTGGAATTAGGTCATGATTGAAATATTTGTTTATACAGATATTTTTGGTATATTTCGCCAAACAAAAAAAAATCTAAAATCATCGGCATATGCTAATTTTGGGATCCATTGATTATTTCAATATGGATGTTTAATATGGTGTGTTTATAAGCGCCTAACGAAATTATATACTTATAGCTCAAACTATCGGCTTATTAGCATACTTTTTTTTTTTGCACCGAATATACATTTGCAGTACACAAAATGAAAAAATTATATATTTTTTCCATTAATGATATTATGTTTCAATAGAAAGAAATATTATGAATGTGATTAATGGAATGGATACTAATAAATAAGCTCTTGCACCTCTGTTCTCAACTTCTCATGGATTATTTCGGATTTTGCTGACACAAGGGTTTAGTGGAACAAAGTGGCATAAAAAATCCATTCGTCATATATATCTCGTTACTTCTTTTTGTCTCCCTTATTATTATTGTTTTAAAATTGATCATTTACTTCTTTTTTTCATCTAAACATAAAATTGATCAAATTTTATTGCATAGAAGTACCGTATTAAAATAGAAGTAATAAACAAAATTTATTAGTTAAATTACATTTCATTGACGGGTTTTTTTATAATATTTTTACCTGAATGAATTTTTAATGTTTTTTTTAATAATCTCATAGATTATCCAAGAAGAAATAACCACGTGGCACCGATACATATCACTTTGGGCCAGTCGAATTATTCTAATAAAGGCCATATGGCCTACCTTAATAGGCTAAAATAAATCCAACATTGCTGGTCTATTTTTCTTCTTCTTCTAATCTGCACTATTTGGGCCTATTGAAAAAACGGGCCTTGAACGTGTTATTAATAGTCCAGTAAACTGTTCTTAGTGGACGTGTTTTGTAAATGACGCCGTTTGCCCTATCCTGGACCCTGCCAGGGAATATGGCATCTCAATAATTCTACATGAATTGGCATGTCTCAATAATTTTCTTAGCTACATAAATGCTACAAAGCCATCAGAATAGTTTGAAAGTGGTTTATGACTTAAAAATAAAAATTATACATATATATCCTTATTTAATAAGTAGTTTATGACTTAAATCCAAAGAAAGATAGTTTTGGGGTTAAAGGTAAATTAGGAAATTCAAAAAAAAAATTAACTTCTTTTTATATAAAATATATATATATATATATTAAAAAATCATATTAAAAACATAAAACGATATATTTTGTGAAACAAAAATAATAATTTAGAATAATAATTTTTTTGTGAAACGGATAGAGTATTAGTTTGTGTCATTTATATTCAATTCCGTAAAAACAACATAATACATAATGTTCACCAAAAAAAAAGTCTACAAGCCTACTAATACAAATAAGTACAAGATGATTGCTGATTTCATAATTGTGCATTTTAATTATTTGTGTCACTTAACAAAAAATAAATTGCATATTTGCATAAGTACAAAACAATATTAAAACTTTCCATTACTGCTATTTTGTTTACGCGTGTGTCTATTTGGTTGAAAACGCAAATTGCAAAGAGACAAGGGTCTTCTTTGGTCTTCTCATTAGAATAAAACCACAAATTAAAGCAAGTAGAAATAGAATCTCAGTGGGTATTTGAGAAAACGATTTGTGATTGGAATAGTCTATAGTTGGAGCAGATACATTGTCGTGTCTTTTTTTTATTACAAAAAATAATAGAGGAGGAATACTATGTTACGTTGCAGTTTTTATAATTTTATATTACATGTTTTTGATCCAAAAAAAAAAAAAAAATTTATATTACAGGTCGTGTTGTATTCAATACGCAATATTGTTCATGGACAGTTGGTGTCTTTAATTAGTTTCCTAATAAGACTTCGCTTTCGACATAAATCTCTCATAAACTGAATTGAATCAACATTAAATAAATACTCATCGGAGCCATGTAGGATCTAGAAATTACAAATCCGTCCTTATATAGATTTATTTCTACCGAATACACTTGATTTGTCAATTAAGATTTCTACTTGTAGCAAGATTTATTATATATATAGTTCTATTATTAACAAAAGTTATAATTCTTTAAAAATCCCAAAACCAGTAGTAGTTTTTGGAGTTTTTTTATTGTTGCCAATTTTTTTCCGGACCTTATGAATGTTTGCAAAATTTCATAAATTTTCATCTCAAAATTAATACCAATGATTGAGCATTTAAAAAAACATATGGCTCACATATTGTGCTAAATTTCTATATCTGCTTTAATCTGAGACTTCTTTTATCGACAACATGTAGTATTCGAATTTGAATTCGACGATGACGCAGCGACATCACTAGCACAAATCAATATAGGCTACATGTTTTGTTACTTTAGGTGCATGAGATTAGCATCAGAAAATTACTTTAGTTCCCAAACATAATTAATACGTAGTTCCATCTACCAAATAAAAATATGTTATGACATAAGACTATATACATAATACAATCTAGGCATTAGACATTTATGTGTTAAAAGGTCCTAAAGATGTAAACTAAAGGCCAAATAAGTGGCTTGTGACTCCATCAGACTAAAGACAAAGAAAGTGAACAGAGGAATTTTTAAAAAGTGGAAAGAAGAATCATCATGCTCCTCCCAAGGCGACTCTTCCGGGTCTGAAAATTCCAAATCTAATCACATTTTTTTGCTCGTAACTATTTGTTTTTGTCTTTATTTCTTGTCCTTTTGACAATATTCATATCACCATGTTGGTCCACCACTATCACCACCTAGGATGATTCCACTCCATAGCTCATTGCTTGAACCACCTTCTCTCTTCTTATTACCATCATCGTGTCTCTCATGGTTATGATGATGGTCATCATGATGTCCATAAGGAAACATCATCTTACTTTCTCCTCCATTAACGAAATTATCATGATGATTACCATTCTCTTCCTCCTTCCTATCTAATGAAAACCCAAGATTTGTTTTGTTGTCGTGGTCATGATCATACTCTTGACGAAACTGAATCATTCCCATAGGAGCTGGGAAAAGGCAGTTTTGCCCTCCCGTCACAACTTGCTCGGTGAAATGACCGTAATGCCCTTGAGGTCGCTTGTCTTGCATTGGGGATGAGAAGGAAAGGCTGAGGTCACTATTGTTTTGATGGCTCTTGCTAGGGTTTGATGATGATGGTGATGATGTGAAGACAAAAGGAGGGTTGAGATCTGGGAGATTCTTGGTGGAAGAAGGAGTACTACTAGAGGAATTAGGAAGTAGTAAAGGAAGCTTCTTATTCTTTCTAGAACCTCCGCCTACGGGGACGTTACGGAGAGAACCACCTTCAGTCCAATATCTCCGACAAGACTTACACAAGTACCTAGGTTGTGCTAAGCTGTAGTTGTTGTAATAACAAAACTTGGTGTTGCTTGAGTTGCATCTTGGACAGTTTCTTGGTTCTTGTGGCCTAGTGGTCATCGTCGTCATCATCATCTTCTTCTCGTCATCCATTATCATCGTTGTTGCTGTTGTTGAATCCATTATTGTTGGTGGTGGCTGTGTTGTGATGATGGTGTTATAGGGATTATCGTTAGTAATAGTCATTTGATTTTGGTATTGATCATGATGATGATGATGATACGGATGTTGGTCCATGATGTGAGCTTCAATTACAGTTTATAATTCCTGTGGTAAAGTATGTATGATCATTTAACAAAAAAAAAGGTATGTATGATCAACCCAATGAAATAAGTACATAAAAGCATGATGATAACAAAAGTGGAACTTACAAAAAGTAGCACACAGAAATAAATAAATAAAACTTATGGAAAGAACATAAAAAGTTAAAGTCCATGAACCAGAAACTATAGAGATTTATAAACATGGATCTATGTATAATATATAAGAACGATATAGTCTAGATCAATC
Organism: Cardamine occulta; assembly: GCA_028015245.1. Classification (NCBI taxonomy): domain Eukaryota; kingdom Viridiplantae; phylum Streptophyta; class Magnoliopsida; order Brassicales; family Brassicaceae; genus Cardamine; species Cardamine occulta. The sequence continues at coordinate 796,895 of CM051393.1, read as the reverse complement.
AATTAAAGGATCTGAGAGAGTGAGAACAAATACTCACTTTCTAACGTATGGAACGAGCAAGAAACTAATAAAAAGGTGATCTCTAAAAAGCCAGACATCTTTTAAAAAAGGGAACAAAATTTCAAAGAAATCAGAAGGTGGAAAGATGTAATTAAACCTTTGGAAAGTAAAAAAAGAAAACCCTAATAAACACAAAAACAAAAACAATACATTTTTTTATAAAGAGAAAGTAATTGCAGAAGAAACAAGGAGATAGAGAAAAAAGGGAAGAAGATGAACTGACCTGATTTTCAAAGAGATGACTTAGAGAGAAAATGTTTTGAGGCTAAAGTTTACAAGTGTTGGGTTTCACTTTTATGGGCATTTTAGTGGTGTGTTTGTTTTGACTATCTTATTATTCTCTTATTCTTTTTTTTTTTAATATAAGTTTATCTTCTTAAAGTAGTTGATATTTAGCATAATATATTCGTTTGTCATCCGAGGCCAAAAAATTAGTATACATATATCTAATTCTAAACAGCAACTCGATAAATAAATTATGAGATCTAACATTATCAAACAATTCGTCAAATGACCTTAAAGCCTCAAATTCTAATGTTAGTAAACTAAAACCTTGATTGAAAAAAAAGTATGTTAACCCTGTAATTTGTTTTGGTAAATTTCAAAAAACTATTTAAAAATAAGTCTATAACGATGATAGTCTATTTGAGGCATTTACAAGGAAGAAATGCAAAATATTTAATTATATAGTCAAGCGAGTACAAGAACGTACCAAAAGCTGGAATACAAAGTTTCTCTTGGAAGGTGGAAAGAAAGTTCTGTTAAAATCTGTCGCCTTACCTCTGCCTGCATATGCAATGAGTTACTTAAAAATTCCAACTACTTTTTGCCAAGAGATAGACTCTATACTTTCTCAATTCTGGTGGGGCTCGGATGAATCAAAGAAAAAAAAAAGAAGGACGACTAGGTTTTCGAGATCTGGAGAAATTTAATGATGCTTTGCTTGCCAAACAAGATTGGAGATTGCTGAGATTCTCAAACTGCCTCCTATCAAGAATACTACAGAGTCGATATTATTCAGGAGGAGATATACTAAATGAAAATATTGGAAAGCACCCATCACTCAGGTGGTGATCAATTCTACATGATCGAGATCTGCTTAAAAAAAAAGTTTGTGCATTCGTATTGGAACTTGGGACACCATTAACCTGGTATCACAGCCTTGGATACCAACTCATCCCCCTCGACTTGCGTTACACCATACGCTGGAGCCTAATACCCGGTTATGTGACATTTGAGAAACTAATTGTAAACGATGGGATGAAAACAAACTGAAGACCTACCTATCTCCAGTGGACGTGGCAACAGTCCGAAAAATGTATTTCCCTCAGAGCCCGTGTCAGGATGAGTGGATATGGCATTATACCAAAGATGGCTCTTACTCGGTAAAATCGGGATATTGGTTAAGCAACCATCTACCAGACCAAGCAGCAGCTTCGGTTCAACCACCATCCGATAATCCTGTATTAAAAACTCGGATATGGAAAACGAATATCCCTCCAAAACTGAACCATTTTCTTTGGCGGGTATTATCTGGCACTCTTGGGACAGCGACGACATTAGCCCGCAGAGGAATTCCTATAGACACTTTATGCCAAGGGTGTTGTTTCGAATCTAAATCGATTAATCATTTATTATTTGAATGTCCAGAATCAACTACAGTCTGGCGCTCATCCAATACCATCCTTTCATCGAAACAGGGTCACTGTCACACATTGGAGGAAAATATTGAGATTCTATTGTCATCCTATGACCAGTCAGTGAAACAGAGACACATCAGTTGCCTTTCTAGATTTGTTGGCAAATTTGGAAAGCTAGAAACGATCTCATATTCAATAAGGAAAAGTGGTCAGCATCTAATATAGTAACAAAGGCCAAAGATACTTGTATTGAATGGTTAACGGTGGTGCCTAGGGATCCAAATAATCCATGTTTGAGTCGTAAAACTTTGTCCAACATAGCTAACCAATGGACTCCACCTCCATCAGACTTTGTAAAAGTAAATATTGATGGCAGTTTTTCTCCGAATAATCAATATGTGGGCGTTGGATGGGTAGATCGGGATACTCACGGCTCCTTCCGCATCGCTGGTAGTGCACGATTATTACAAGCATTTTCATCAGTAGAAGCTGAAGCCATAGCCATGTTACATGCCCTATATATATGTTGGTTTAGAGAGTACTGTAACATTGTCATTGAAGGTGACTGCAAACTTGTGTACGATGCAATCACGGCAAATGTCAATATTGCTTCCATTTGTAACATCATCATCATATCCATAGTTGGATGGATAAATTCTCAAAAGTTCGATTCTCTTTGGTGTCAAGAGAATCAAATAAAGTGGCTGATAGATTAGCTAAACTAGCCTATGTTCAAAATGTAACTTTTCAATCTCACTTATATCCTCCGGCCTGTTTACGGAGTTATTTACAATGGTTACTACTCAATAAAGATGATGTTAAAAAAGAAAATGATAGTCTATCTTCGAAATTGAAAATTTTGTTAATCATATCAGCGAATATGGGCCTAAAATGGGCTTCATATTTAAGTTTTTGAGTAGCCCAAAATATGGAAAGTCTGATAACAGTAGCCTGCTTGTTTGGGGCCTTCTCAATTTCAAAGGGTAACCGAGAACACGTGGCTGGGTCCACTCATTCCCATCATCGATCTACTTCTAAACCAATAAGCCAACTCGCCAACGCTATCGCGTTGGACTGTCAATGATGACCATTTCGATTTTCTTATATTAATACTTGAAATCTTTGGAGTAATAAAAATGTAACTTTGGTCTTGCATTTTTTTGTCCAAAGAGGCACAAACATGATGTATACTATATTCCGTATACCATGATCCATGAACATAAATCCATGTTACATCGTAATATTCTCTGTTTCTCTTTACAAAAGTTTCAAAACACATCACAAACAGAACAACAACAACAACAACAAGCGGGAAGAGACTTGTAGAAATCATAGGAGCTTTCTTAGGTTTTGGGTTTTATCTTTCAAATCTTTGATAGGGCAGAATCTCAAACTGTAGTCTTCTTGTTCTTCCATGGAACCACTTGCTTTAGTCCTGCATACACATTCGTCTGATCCAACCACAAACTATGTTAAGTGCTAACTTTTTCTACATCAACTTTTATGATATAACCTATATATATATACATACACACACAAAGAACTCTCATCCATGATTTTTCAAGAATATTTTCTTAAAATCTATGACTATATTTTAACTCTATGTAGAAACAGTTCCATTCCCAAAAAAAGAAAAAAACTTTTTAACCTCAACGCTTCAGGTACTCTTCAAAGAATCTGGTTTTTAATAGTCAAGTTTCGAAGCTTAGATGTCTATGATTAAAAAAAAGAAAAAAAAAATCTCTACTTATGAAAGCAGAGCATAAAAAACAGAGGACTTACCCAGAAGTGAGACTTTGAACTTGAAGAAGAAGGTGGTGCAGGAAAAGTAGAGAAGCTCCCTGTTCTGCTTATTTTTGTGATCTTCACTTCACAAAACCTGCTGCTTTGGCTGCAACTAATACCACCACCATCACCATCGCCAAAGCTTTGATCTTCTCCTTTTTCTTCTTCTTCTTCTTTCCTGTTGTATTCACTCTCTCTATCCACGGAAGATGGAAACACATAACTACCTCTACCAAACTCTGTTTTTCCCTTCAATGCTTTCCTCCTCCTAAACCCAAAAAACCCTAATCTCCTTCTCTTCTTCACAAGAGCTAAAGAGCCACTACTCATGTTCTGCTGCTTACAATCCTCTTCCACATCCTCTAAATCACCATAGATGTCACTCCTGAAAGATGATCCATAACAGTCAGCACTACCTTTCACCATCATCCTGAAAGAAGGTGAATCCAATCTTCTTGATCTCGTCATGCTATAAGGTCCATCAAAGACAGTGATGGGCGAGTGCAGTTTAGTAACTGATGCTCCATCTTTTTCAAGTGAGTGTAGCCTTGGTGGTAGCTCCAAGGACTTGTGGGTTTCAGGAGATAATGAAGAATAAGAAGTTAATGGTGAGGAAGAAGATGAAGAAGAAGAAGAGTGTTGCTTGGGCTTTCCAGGCTCTTCTTCCCAGCTAAAAGGGACTGAAGCTGCCATGGAACTGTGGATGGGTGATGACAAAGAGTGGCTGTGACTGTTGGGTTTAAGTGGTAACACCGGAAGTTTCATTACTGTCAAGTTTCCTTCTTGCTCTGTTTCTTTTTCAGCTTCCATGGTTGTTATGTGGAAGTTGGATCTCTCTCTCTTCTATGAGATGTGTGTGTTTTATATCTATAAGTGTTTTATGCTCTGTCTTTATCTGAGGTTTTTTTTTCTCTATTTCTAGTGTTTCGTGTAGGTTTGGGAGTCAGGGAGCACATTAAAGGGACACGTAAGAGAAATGTTAATTCAAAAGATACTGTAGCATTTTCAAAATTAAAGACGATAAAGATTAGAAACCATACCATATGTGTCTTTTATCAGAAAGAAGTAAGTTGAAAATCAAAAAGAAAAAAATAACAAGTTGAAAAGAAAACATTAAGAAAAAAAAAAGTTACTAACTAAATCTTTCAGATAAACAAAACAAATGTTTCATTATCTTATCTTATTGGTAATGGTTTTACATGTCCACTATATAGTTTACCTATGTGGTATTTTGTTTTGGAAAAATTATTGAAAATGGATATTTTGAAAATTTTATTGTCATATATGGACAATTGTCAAACGGTCAATTTCAAGATTATTTTTGTTTTTTTCCTTTTTTTTCTTGGGGAAAGTAGAAATTTCTACATTCTATGAATTTGTTTTAGTTCAACAAAGAGGAAAAAGAAAAATCGCCGGAAAGTGACATAGGCTAAGCTTTAGCAAAAGTCGGGGTCGGATGTTTTGGTCAGCCTTTAATTCAAATCAGGCGTGGCAAAGAAACAACATAACATGTTTACAATAAAGAAAAAGAAAAGGGAGCCAACTCAAATTAAGACCCAACAAAAGAGACTATTTATGAGAAGAGATCATGAAAGCAAAGTACCTGAAGAAACATGAGCCACTTGGAACTTTACCCATTTATTTGCTACTTAACATGGATATATGTGTAAGTATAAAACTACTCGATGACGATATAAGTAATCTAATGTGACAGAACAAGATCACAATGGGGTCCAAATAAGTAAACAATATACTTAAAATTCACCAACAAAGCTTGAGATTTTAGTCTATTAGACAATAATAAACAAAGGTTAGATATTTCGATTGGGAACTAGTTAATTGTCAAGGTAATTGACTAATCTCCAAAGTAAGTGAATGATGAAAGCAATGGAAACATACATATCCAAATTAAAGACCATTATATAATACTACTAATCAATATCCAAATGAGTAAAGCTTTTTGACCTTTCCAAATAAAAGAAACGGCCAAATAAAGCAGAATACTGACAAGGATAGGTGTCAAGACTTCGCTCGTCATAATGAAATGATTTGATATCACATATGTAGTTATGAAGTGGGGAAGTTATGCAGTCAATTTGCAATTTGCAAGCTGGCTAACTAATTTAGGCATTATTGCGCAAAAAAGGACCATGAGTGATGAGTCCAGGACCTTAGCAAAAGCAATGGATAACAAAACAACTAGTACTAAATTATACTTTGTTCTTTAGTATATAAATCTCTCCGTAGAAATCCAAATATATAATTACATATAGATATATGCATGCATGCTTTCACGTTAATTGCATACCACCCGATAAAACAGGAACTTTAGCTTACTCTTAAATTTGCTGATTTCAATTAAAAGTAAGGTTAAAGCGGAGGCAAAAACATGCAAATTTTTGTATACTTTTTATGATAAAGGAACCTTGGTTTAATCAAGACAACATTTCTGTATAAACAACTAGAAATAGTGAAACTGTAAAAACGATTATAGGTATTAAAACCCTCTTTACTTGCATAGGTTCTGACAAAGAGAACAGTAAATAACAAAAGAAAATTAAGGCAGCACAAAGGCCCAAAAGACAGTTTTGTAATGTAATGGACTCGATTTGAAGGAGCACAGACAATAAACAAAGTATAATAAATAACAGAAAACGAAGATTCCAAAGAACATTAAAGAACTTATCCTCAGACTATGAGCCACTTTCTTTTGGAACTTTCTTCTGTGTTCAGTCTCGTTATTATCCCTCAACTTATCAATTTCAAAAAAAAGAACCGGAGGGAATCAAGACAAATAAAAGAGGAATCTCATTTGAATTATAGGAAAAAGGCATAGAAAAAGGGAAAAAGAACTTGATCGATCAGAAATTTTTCTCAAAGAATAACATGAATAATTTCAAATTAAAGAAAAAAGGGTCAGTGAATTAAACTATTGATCTCTGCAGATTCTGAGTTTGCTACCTTCCTATTTGATAGATACCAAAAACGTAAAGTGTAGTGAGAATAGAGAATTAAACATGGGAATTTTTTATCAAAAAAAAAAAAACATGAGAATTAGTAAGTCAAACACCATGCAAGCAAACCAAACAGCAACTCATGTTCCAATTAATAGCTAAAGAATAGTTCCGAAAGTTCAAGCTATCCTTTTGTTTCATTCTGGCTTTTGCCTAAACGTAAAGTAGTGAGAAAAGAGAAACTATTAAAGGCCTATATTGTAGCCCAATACTTCATTTGCTAGGCTAAATATCTAAGCCCAATTATTAATTCAGTTTAAGTAAGAAACAATATCCTTTCTTAAACGCGAACTAGGTTTTAACTTTTAACTAGTTACACAGAAGATGATATAAGCCCAATTATTAGGTCAACTTAAACTAACTGCCACCGCATTCTAATTTCAATTCCAACGGTCATATTTTGGGGGCTTTCATTTGTAGCCGTTGGATGATTAGATTTTAGATCTAACGGTGGACAGTTAGTCACTTAGTCTGCAAAATTGGAATGCGCTGGCAACGGAGATATTACTAGTCATCGCTCGTCTCTCCAAATGTGGCCGTTGGGCTATGAAAAAAGGGAAGCCCATTCCAACATTTTGTTTTTGAATCTGTTTAAGTAAACGAAAATGACTGTAATCTGATTAGCATGAAGGAAATTTGATTAAAAATTTAAAACTATTGTTTTCTTTCTATTGTCTCTTACCACTTTATCTATATACATCTATTTTTTTAGTGAAATCATTTATCACTAAAATCAAGTATTTTCTTCTTACGTCACCAATCAAATCAATAATTCAAAACGTATTAGTTCCGTCACATTCTTGCTGTCATTATCTGCAAAATGAATTATTAATACAACAAGATTTTCCTTGAGAGAAATACTGAGAAACATGATATTAAGCTTTTTTAGTCCAACGTCTAGATAGCATTCAATGTGTAGTTTACTGCAGCGACTTATAACCATAAATTTGGTCTAGTTATAGCAGACAAGTTTTATACGGTTTTGCATTTATAGCAGCAGCTTTGGAGCTTACCCACTTTTCAAAGACTAGTTTTTTTTCCTAAGTGTAAATATAGAAGACTTGGCGTTTCATTTGGTTCCGATGAGCATATATAAATTTAAGTAAAACCATGAAGAAACTACAAACATTCTGAATTCGGCAAAAAGAAAAAAAAAATACACACTAAAACATTCAGAATCAGAATATCTACAACTAAAGTTCACTTTGGTCATGACTAGTTCTATCTCTTCGTCTCGACCACAATTCTTCTTCATCTTCTTCTTTGTGTTCGTCCCATTTTGCAGCTTAGCACGACAAGTCACCGTCCTCATAGACAGTCCTGTATGGGAATTTCCTCCTAATTCGTCATGTTCATCCCCACAAAGCAACTTCTCCGAATCTCGATTCTCCAACAACTTTAAAAGTCTAGTCTCTTCAATCCTTTCTCTCTAGTCTAACACCTACAACTTTTACAATCTCTCCTTCGGAAGTATCTCTGATCATGAACGAGTCGAAGCCATCGGGATCTGCAACAGAGTAGTCAGTCGAGTAGATTGCCTTAACTGTATCGCTCAAGCTGCAGTTAATCTAATCACAACGGACTGTCCACAACATAGAGAAGCTTACTTGCGGTCCACGAAATGTATGTTTCGTTACCGGACAAACCTACTTTCGGAATCCTGAAAACGACTCCTGTTCTGGAAGCACCTAACCCGAGCAACGTCACGGGAGATAGAAACGTGATTATTCAGTTGCAGAGCGAGTTACTTAACCGGCTCAGTTCCAAGGCTGCATCAGGTGACTCTAAGAGGAAGTATGCCCAAGACAATGGTCCTGGCTCTCCGTTTAAGATCAGATACTTCGCTGCCGTGCAGTGTACGCCGGATTTGTCTGAGAAAGACTGCAACAAGTGTCTCTCTTATGGTTTCGGGAACGCAACAAATGGAAGAATTGGGATCAGGTGGTTTTGTCCAAGCTGTAGTTTTCAGATAGAGAGTAACTTGAGATTCTTCCGTCTCGAGTCCGAGTATGAGCCTGATTCACTACCAGGTAAAATCTTTTTTACCAAAAAAAAACAAATAACAAAAAACAGTGTAACATAAAGTTAAGATTTCATAAAACAACGTTTTACTATGGCAAAATAATATGTAATCCCCAACAGAACCAGGTAAAATATATTACTTACTTAAAAACAACAAACAGAGCACTCTACCACTCTGTATAGCTACTTGTAAATAGATACCTAAGATTATTTCACTTTGTAATATAAAATTACTTTCTTGTTTCTAACAGTTTCTTTCTTGACAAAAATTTAGTTTCGCCAGTAAGAAATTTAGGTTTGGGAGGAGACAACAAAGTAAAAATCATTATCGCCACAGTTGCCTCTGTTGTTGGTCTTGCCGTAGTTGTAGTCTGTGTTTACTTCTTTTTGGAAAGGAATAGAAGAAAGGAAAAACAGAGACATATAGGTGGAGTTATTTTTGTGTTGAAACTGTTTTCTAGAGAGTTTTAACTTTTAAACACCCTTTTGATTTTATTGCTTTTCGATCAGGCAAAGATGTGGAAGACAGTAAGATTAAAGATGCACAATTATTGCAACTTGAATTTGATAGTAATGACTTCTCTCCTGACAACCGGCTTGGAGAAGGTGGCTTCGGTGCAGTTTATAAGGTGATTAGATTTTATTCTTTCGTATGTTTATGATCTTAGTTACAGTTTTATTTGGTGATTTAATCTCTCTTACATGTGTTTAAACTTATCACCAGGATGTTCTTGATTCTGGGGAAGAGATAGCTGTGAAAAGATTGTCAATAAAATCAGGACAAGGAGACTATGAGTTCATAAACGAAGTCTCATTGGTTGCCAAACTTCAACATCGTAATCTTGTTAGGCTTTTAGGTTTCTGCTTAAAAGGAAAAGAACGACTTCTCATCTATGAGTTCTTCAAGAACCAAGCCTCGACAAGTTCATTTATGGTAGGTACCCTACTCACAAGCATCTCTATCTCTAATTACTTATTATGAGTTATCAAAATGAATCGTTTTCTTTTTCAGATACCAATAGGAGAACGATCTTGGAGTGGGAAACACGTTATAGGATAATCTTAGGTGTTGCTCGAGGTCTTCTTTATCTCCATGAAGATTCTCGTTACAAAATCATTCATAGAGATATGAAAGCCGGCAATGTTCTATTAGACGATGAAATGAATCCGAAAATCGCGGATTTTGGAATGGCTAAGTTGTTTGATACAGACCAAACAAGTCAGACCGGGTTTACAAGAAATATTGGAGGAACCTAGTAAGCTACCAAGATAAAAAAAAATCAACCTTTAAGTTGTATCAATTCTGTACCTAAAAGTATTTTTGGTCATTGCAGCGGTTACATGGCTCCAGAGTATGCAACATACGGGCAGTTTTCGGTGAAAACAGATGTATATAGCTTTGGTGTACTAGTCCCTGAGATCATTAAAGGTGAGAAAAACAATTGGTCTCCAGAATATGAAAGCTCACTATTCCTCCTTAGCTATGTAAGTGTACTTTGAGTTTGAGATTCTAATTCTGGAATCTTGGCTTAGTTTTCAACTCTTATTTGGTCTTTACATGTATAGGTTTGGAAAAGCTGGAGAGAAGGGAAAGTGTTAGACATTGTGGATCAAGGTTTGATTGAAACAAGAGGTCTAAGTGATGAAATCATGAAATGCATTCACATTGCTTTGTTGTGTGTTCAGAGAGCAGAGAGTAGACCAACAATGGCTTCTGTTGTTTTAATGCTCAATGCACATTCTTACACTTTACCGAGACCCTCGCAAGCCGCTATTTTTAGCTTAGGAGTTGGAGTACCATCATCAAGAGACAATCGCATTGCGTCTTTAAATAGTGTTACAATCACCGAGTCCTCGTTGATTGGGAAATTTTCTATTGCTTTAAAGTTTACTTCAAAATGTGTCGCTGTGATATTTGGTTGTGTTGTAAGAGATTTGTTAAGCGTGTATAAGATCTCAATTGGTGTCGGTTTAATGAGTAATCAAGAATTGCATTTGTTATGGAAAACAGGTTTTGAATAGTTCTTCTTATAGTTTTTTGTTTTCTTGTTTCCTCCAAATAGGATTTTAGAAATAATTTTGACAAAACCTAGCCATTCTCATTCATAAAGTTTCTTTTACACAAAATCACGCCAGAACTGAACTATTTCCACCATCTCTGTGTTTTCCTTTAATACAATTGAGTGTCCTGAACTGTAGAATCACAAATCTAATATCATCAGACCAGACAGATGAATAAGCTGAGAGAAAGATAACGAAGAACTGCTTCTGAATTCTGAATCATCAGTATTCAGAAGATTGAACAATAACTTTAACTGTATATCTGTGTCGGGTTTGGTTAGCTGATGACTCAAGATGTTAAAGATGAGGCTTGATACTCTTGGAATGGATCTTGATTCTCTCAAATCTTCCATTCAATCCAGAGATAGATGCATTTTACTTTCAGCAATCATCAATCATCAATCCGCTACTACACCTATCATTGTTGGTTGTTGCTTGAGTTTCTAAATCTACAGTTGCAGCGACAGAAGGAGCAACCTGATTTGGTTTACCAGAAATTCTCTCATCAGTTTTCTTACCCCAATAATTCTTTGCGAGATGTCCTTTCCTCCCACAGTTGTCACAGAAGATGCTGACTCTTCCATCTCTCTCAGGTTCTTTCCTCTTCCAACCTATGCTCTGAGATCCTCTATGCGTTGTTCCTAGACTCGGTATTCTTTCCATCTGAGAAGAGCCTGTGGCTGGTCTATATGTTACCTCTTGAGCTACTTTTCTGAGAAGCTCTTCCTCAACTTTTACTCGTTCCATCAGCATCCACACAGGTAAAAACTCCTCTTCCATCAACCTGGTGCAGAAGCCTCTCCACGACGGGGGAAACTTGGAAATGATGGTACTCACATGAAATGTCTCATCAAGAAACATACCTGCACTCACTATGGAATCCGAAATCTTGTTAAAGTTTTGGACTTGCTCGAGAATCGGTCTCTCTTCAACCATTTTGAATTCAATATACTTTCTGACTTGTGACCTCTTTGAATTGGATTCCTCACACTGGTAGACCCATTTTAACTCATCCCACAATTCTTTAGCATGCTTAAATTTCTTCGAGTATTGACGGTATAGATGATCTGACAAGGAGTGCAACAAGTGATTATAGCACAGGTAATCATCTCTCAACCAATTTCTTCCGGCAGTATCAGCTCGAGTTATTTCTCTGGGGTTGGTTTCGAGGCCTTGTGAGCTACCAGTACTGAGATACGGTTCAGAGAGAACATAAGTCAGATTCAATTGCTTCAAAAAAAGTTTCATCTGTGATGCCCAACAAAGATAACTTCTCCCATCAAATCATGAAGTCTCGATAGGCGAAAAACCATGAGTACTGTTCTTATCCACAGCCTCAGAAGTATCTACATTTTGTGTTAATTCAAATCTGCATAACGTTTAATAGCAAGAAGATAAAACACTAAAAGCAATGATAGGGAACATGAATCTTTAAAGACTTGAATAAAAGCAACATTCTTACTTTAATTTTGATTGGCACTGCTTCAAACCTTCCTCTATCGCTGCAAAATTCTTCTTGATCACAGACCATTGATTAGTTGATAAATGCACTCCTGATACAAAAGAAACATGAAAGCTTTTTTTTTTTAGCACAAGCGTAGTTTCGTATCTTCACCATCAAGACAAGACAACAAATTTGTTCAAATTACCTCTAAAAGCTTTTCCATTTTCCTGAGAACCAATCGATAGAAAAGCTTGGCCTCTGTATTTTTGAATCGTCGCATTTCGCTTCTCCGATAACTACAATTAAAGACCACCAAAAGTGATTACCCTAAGTTTCTACAGTAACCAGTGAAAATTTAAAATCTGGATGATCATAATCTCTACTCTATACAGTGAATCAATCATAGACAATAGACAAAGTCGCAACCTTACAAATAAAGCGTTCATCTTCACCACCAGCGGAAACACCAGCACCGGAATCTGTATCTTTCTTCGCCGGAGCAACCGTTTCCGGCACGGGTGCTTCACCTTGGGCAATCTCGTCGCCGGGATTCGATAACAAAAAGGCCTCAAGGACATCTCTGATTAGCTTCTTGTGATTCGTCCCCGATAAGTCGAAATTGAGTTTAGCCGAAGCGTCAATTCGGAGCTTGAACTCTGTCATTTGATCCATGTTGGCTTCTCTGAGTATGCTCTTCACTGTTTCTTCGATTTTCTGAATAGAAACCATCTCCATAGTTTCACCAGAATCAAGCAACGAATTCTCCATTTCCAAAAAAAAAAAAAAAAAAAAAAGAGTTGGCAGTAGTAGAGAGATCAGTGGAGATTCTAACATCGAATAGAGCTTTGAGGGTTCATAAATCGCCGGGGAAAGTCTGGCCAGAGTGGGAAAAAAAAAAGGTTCTACCGAGAATTGAACTCGGGTTACTGGATTCAGAGTCCAATGTCCTAACCGCTAGACCATAGAACCTTTTGCTATTACTGGTGCAATTAATAGTTTAATCATATATATTAAATGTTAAGGCCCAGTGGTGGGCCCATATTTGAACAAGTCCACTACGAATCTTTTAGTTAATAGAGATTAAAGGCCCATAGTTCCAGAAAACATCACTATTTCTCCATCGATTGTAGATTAGCCCATGAAATTTCGAACCCAAGACCAAAACCCATTTAAAAAAAGTCTAGAACCACTGGGTTAAGTAATTGTGGCAAGTTTCTTTCAGAAGCTTGGGTTAAATTTGGTAAGATAAACAATTGGTTATGCCAAAATAAGAAGTTAAACGGTAAAATAGTCAAACTTAAGGAAACGTCTGTTATGATTAATTAATAACGTACGGATTACGAGGTACGCTCACGATCTACACTCTGGGATTGTTGCCACGTCACTCTCGTTTACATTGGCAACGCCGTCTGATTTGATACTCCCAACCAGAAACGGAGATAGATCCGTCAAATAAGAAACTCCGGTGGTCGCTTCTTCGCCGCCGAGAGAGAGTGTATGGAGAAGAGGACGGATAAGCGAATTAGATCAGCAGATTCCGACGAGTCAGATCGGTTATGTTTGTTCACAGACGGGGAATCTGAAAATGGGCGTAAGACGAGGAAGAAAGATGAAGATGGTGTGAGCAGAGGAAGAGGAAGAGGAAGGGGAAGGGGAAGAGGAAGAGGAAGAGGAAGAAGAAAATTTGATGGCGGGGAGGTTTCGGATCGATCTATTCATAGAGACTTGTCTACGCCTGATAAGGTTAGTTCCTTTCTGTTCATGCTTAAAGTATGATAATAATTTTTGTGAATTTTAATGTATATATGAAACTGCTTCGCTCATCAATTTCTGCATGTTTAAGTACATTGAAGAGCATGATTTATGGATTAAGTAAGGTTTATCTTTTCAAGAATTATGGAAATTTGAACTTCTTGTGTGAGCATTACCTGAAATGTTGATGGTTTCGTGTAATTATTAGAATTTTACTATGTTTGCTTCCGGTCCTATCTTTAAATTTGAACTTCAAATGTTCATTTTGTACTGAATAATACGATTTATGGATTATGTAGGGTTTACTTTCGATTTAGAGAACATTTTGTGTGGGATTTGAAAGAAGAAATGTAATGAAAATATGATTTCTTCCAGGATAAGTCTGATGGAAGTAGAAAGTATGTGGGTTTGACATGTCATCAATGTAAGAACTTAACGAGTGAGAGTGATCTTATCTTCTGCTCAAGATGTAACAAGAAGCGTTATTGCTTTGACTGCATCAAGAGATGGTAACTACTTGCGCATTAGTCTTATGATTGCAGTCAGGAGAGTTTTAATTATCTTGAATCTGTAAAGGTATTCAGAAAGAACGAGCGAGGAAATTAGAGCTGCTTGTCCTTTCTGTACAAAGAATTGCAATTGCAGAGCTTGTTTGCGGTTGCCTTTGGTTGGGAAGGTATGAGAGCTTCTGTTTTCCTGAGAATCTACTGAGTTCAAATTTCAGTTTGATTTTTTTTCTTCTTTATCTCAGCCTCGAAGTGAAAGAGACATGAATGTCAAGTTCAAGCAGTTGCAGTACCTATTAGTTAAAGTTCTTCCAGTTATTAGGGATATTTTTGCAGAGCAGAATCGTGAACTAGAGATTGAAACAAAAATTAGAGGTATTGTCACTTGGTCTTCACTTGTGTTATCCTCTTATTTCTTTCTATATTCCCACTCACAAGCCTGTTTTATTCTAGGACTAGGAGTCCCTGTGACAGAATCTGATATTACTAGGTGCAAACTTGACCCAAGTGAACGCATATTCTGGTAAATTTTCAATACTAGAGGGCTTCTTTGCAAGCGTCTACTTACTGCTTATATGATCTTTCTTCTTGGGAAAAAGCAAACGTTGTTAAATTTTCATACTGTTTCTTGTATCCTTTGAAAATAGGCAGTAGGGAGAGATTATCTTATCTAGCGATTAGTCACCAGTTTCACTAGGAGATATAACAGCAATCTAATTGTTAAGTAGGGTGGTTTGATTGGTAGGTGATAATGAACTTGCGATCTTATTAAGTAGTTTCATTTGACTTTTTATTGTATTTTCAATTGAAATTAATTAAGATTCGATGGGCATGGAGTTGTTTTCATAGTTATTGGTTTAGCTGAGGGGCAAGGGTTGTACACCTTTCTGGGATACTTTCGGGTATCTCTGGGGCAAGGATTAGTCCTTGTGGGGAAAATCTTGTATTTCCTTTCGTTTTATCAAGAAAACTATCTTATCTTCTTTTATTGGTTCTATACTCTATCAAATTAGTTCGATCTGTGGTAAATTCCGCAAAGTAATGACAAGGATGTCAGCATGGAGGGCTCGGATGGAAGCGATAGAGAAGAACCAACAATGGGTGAACTGAAGATTGGCGTCCTTCAAGGTGTTGCTCTCAAACCTAATTCAGGTTGCAACACCAAACCTAACTCAGGTGCAAAAATCTTGATAACCGAGAGCAAGCACCTACTGATCCGGTGTTAATGGGAAGTGGCGTGGAAAGAATCGTCCCTCCAACGACCGCTGAGGCAGAAAAAGCGGTCTCTTAAACAGTTTGGGAGGAAGACCGATCTTTAATAAAGCGCTTGGACATACAATACATTGGATAGATAGTTTATTGATCCAACGCACTCCGGACTATATGAAGGTCTTGGTGTCTTTCATATGTTTGGAGGATCCGACCCTCCATCCGATGCAGGATTCCCAACAACAAAGTTTCATACTTTGGAGTTTGGAACTAATTCAGGGAGGAGAATCCGAAACTGTTTTGGAGATTTAACATACAGAGAAAAAGTAGGAACATTCCCACGAAGGACTACCTCTCGAGAAAGGTCCATTACCTGGCTTTTAAAAGCCATTCTCGACCTCTAGTTTGTGGACAAGGCTATTTTCTAGTCTGGTAGCAATCTAATTGTTAAATCAGTGGAACAATAAAAAGAACTGATTAGGTTAATTTGATTGATGAGGTTATGTTCTTTTTATGTAGTTTCTTTTTTTCTTGAATTTTCATTTGAACTAAAATAAGCTTCACGTGTGAAGCAAAATGCTTCTATATCTTGTTTGAATACATGTATTGCACATTAGTTCAACCCTACAATACAGGCACATGGAGTCGCACTCCGGTGGGGAAGGTCGCAGAGGTGGACATTTAACTAGTTTACTAAAATCTTAGTTCTCATTATTTCCAGAACAAAGGAAGACCTTGCATATTGAATATAGCACGTCTTTTAATATGTTTCATTGGATTGCATCTCATCCTTGATTCAATAGTATTTTTCTATGATCTTTTAAACATCATTTATGTTTGCTTACAATCTCTTCATCACTGTACGACAGTGATCTCTGCCGCACATCCATTGTCAATTTTAACAGAAGCTGTCCGAACCCAGATTGTGCATGCGAGATATGTCTTTCTTGCTGCAAGGAACTAAGAGAGGGTTTCCATGGTCAAGAGAAAGATGGGAAGGAAAATGCAGAGGGGACAGGATATGAATGGGGAATCCAAGAAGGTCAAGGAAAAGATTCCAAAGCCTATGTGCCTTTGCATTTCTCTAATTGGAAGCTTAATTCAGATGGTAGCATTCCATGCCCTCCAAAAGAGTGCGGTGGTTGTGGTACTTCAACACTGGAGTTAAGACGCTTATGGAAAAAAGATTGGGTTGAAAAATTGATAACAAATGCAGAGGAAGTTACTCTGCAGTTTAGGGTGCCAGATGTGGATATTGCTCATGAATGTTCCTCATGCATTACCAATTCTGATTCTATTAGAAGGCAGGCGGCGTTTAGGAAGAATTCGCATGATAATTTCTTGTACTCACCATATGCTGTTGATCTGGCTGAAGACGATATTGCTCATTTTCAGTCGCATTGGATGAGGGCGGAACCTGTGATAGTTAGAAATGTTCTCGAGAAGACATCTGGACTAAGTTGGGAACCAATGGTGATGTGGAGGGCTTGTAGGGAAATGGATCCAAAGCTTAAAAATAAAGAAGAAGAGACGAAAAAAGTGAAAGCTTTGGATTGCTTGGACTGGTGTGAGGTCAGTCAACCCAATTCTATGTGTTTTAATACTCTGATGTAAATATTTCCTAACAAGTATACTCATTACCATCCCTTTCTCTTGTAGGTTGAAATAAATATTCATCAGTTTTTCGATGGCTACTTAAAAGGCCGCATGCATCAGGATCGTTGGCCAGAAATGTTGAAATTGAAGGATTGGCCTCCATCAACTTTATTTGAAAAGCGCCTTCCAAGGCATAATGATGAGTTTGTTGCTGCATTGCCTTTCTTTGATTACACTGACCCAAAGTCTGGTATCCTGAATCTTGCAACAAGACTTCCAGAAAAATCCTTGAAGCCAGATCTTGGACCCAAGACTTACATTGCCTACGGTTTCCCTGATGAGCTTGGTAGAGGGGATTCTGTGACAAAGCTACATTGTGATATTTCTGACGCGGTACGGGCACCGATTCTTTCTCATACTTTCTTAATTGTTCATAGGCATAAACCTAGCTAAACCACGGAATTGTACAATCTGAGGTGAGCTTACGCTGATTAAAGAGTAGCATACTGAAACTGAGCTTTTGTGTCATTCCCTTACAGTTTGGAGATTAATTGTTCTATGAATTTGAGTTAGGTCAATGTGTTGACACACACATCTAAAGTGGAAATACCTGCCAAGCAATACCGAGACATAAAACTACAACAGAAGAGATATGCAGAAACCAAGTTGCATAAACAATACGGTGGTCAAGGGACAGAAGCCAGTGAACTTGTAAACAAGTCACCGAAAGGAGTGGATGAAGATGAAATCATCTTGATTGACCCTACAAATAATATGGAAGCTTTAAAGAAATGCAATGGTCTTTTGGAAGAACAATCAAATAGCAGCTCGAGTCCGTCCATCTCACAAGAAATTGATAAAATATTTGTTTCAAAAGGTATTGCAAGAACTTTGAAAGAGGTCTCTCCCATTCTTTTGTATAATACACATATTACTGATCAGTATGACTTAATCTCAGGTGACTGTACTAACATTGAAAGAACTGATCTTATGGAAGGGTCTTCTAGTTCACCATCTTGCATTACTGCTATGGAGCTAGCTCATGATCCAAAGGCAGATGCGGGTTTAATTCCTCAGAAGAATGTAATGCTGACAAACGAATCAATAGCTGATGAGAATCATAATGAAATAAGTTTGAAGACAGAAAGATTATCTCCACAATACGAAAAGAAAGATGGTCCCTTAGTAGAGAATGGACTAATGATGCCAATACTTCTTTCAACTGCCCCTCTGGATACAGAGGATGATCCTCCACAACCTGTAAGAACAACTGTGAAACCCATACCAGAGCAGAAACTGGATACTCCAAAGGAAACTGATGGCAATGCCAATGAGAGGCCAAAGGATGTGCATGGTGGTGCTGTCTGGGATATCTTTAGAAGAGAAGATGTTCCAAAACTTATTCAGTATTTGGAAAAGCATTGGCATGAGTTTCGTCACATCAATAACCAACCCATGGAATCCGTATGTATCACACATTCATCTCTTGTAAATGATTCATATTGAATTAGTCAATAATGCATGAGAAATCTGTTTGATTTCAGGTAGATCACCCAATTCATGACCAGACTATGTTCTTGAGTGAAAGCCAGAAGAAACAGCTGAAGGAGGAATTTGGTAAGATTATGGTCTGTCCTAAAACCTGTGCAGCTTTACATGCTTGTTTATCTTCTTTACTATGGCGAATGGCCGATATATGTTTTTTTTCATATGCAGACATAGAACCATGGACCTTTGAGCAACACCTTGGCGAAGCTGTTTTCATACCTGCAGGTTGTCCTCACCAAGTGAGGAATAGACAGGTCAGCAACCAGTAAAATTCCTTTTTCTTCGGAACATCATTTTTAGGAATCAAGAAGTTGCATGCATCTTCATTCATTCATCTGGATTTGAAATGTTAATGATCCTCAAATTCGGACTATTCCCAGTCTTGCATAAAGGTGGCACTAGACTTTGTGGCTCCTGAAAGCGTTGAAGAATGCCTTAGGCTAACACAAGAGTTCCGGAGATTACCAGAAGACCACAGATCAAACGAAGATAAATTGGAGGTACTCTATGATTTTATAATATCTGAATATTCTGAATCATATTGGAACTAAAGCATTTTTGAAGCTAAAAATATCACCTTAACCTCTTTTTACTTCTCTTCTCATTGCATTGCAGCTTAAGAAAATAGCGATGTATGCTGCGAGCTCAGCCATAAGAGAGGCAAAAGATATAATGCAAAAGTCCAAGACGCAGTGATGTCAAGGTCAAGGTTTTTTCTTCATATTAAACATCAAGCTCCACATTGTACGAATTGGTTTTTCCTCAAAGATTAAATCTAACCAACTCTTTTTTATTTTTCACAGGAAAAAAACTCCCACGAAACACGATTGTATCCTCAAATTATCCCTTCCCATTTACTCGGTTGTAACGTGATTAACGTCAAAAATAAGATTCTTCCTCTACTTTAAATGAGTAGAGTCGGAGAAAATGTGAGATAAGTTTATAGACATGCGTTGTGTAGGCTTTTATTCCCACGTATAATCTTATAATTAACGACTTGTAGAATCATGAAATTGATCGGTTAACTCTTAAGTATAAATTAACATGTTACTTTACATACTCTGCTTCAGTCAATATCTTTCTAAAATTCAAGTCTTTGACAACAATAAGCAAGAGGTCTTTCGTGTGCTATCTTAGAAAGATTCATGTGGTTGTCTTCACTCAGAAAATTTGTCAGCAATTACGAGATTTTGTCCCTGGATGCGGATGGTATTGTTTCACAAGCCTGTGAGATGCTATAGCGTGTAGACCGCTTGGACAATCAATACAAACCCGAAAGCAAAAAAACATGAACTCTAATTTTGTAGAAGATGTAAAGAATGAGAGAAAGAGGAGTGATAATCTTGGTGGATTAGTGAAATATTACAGCAGGTGATATTACACATGTGGGTTGTGTTATTGTACTACAAGCAGATAACTTCAAAAGGGTTGTAAAATTTAAGAAGTTGCTTACTGTTCTTCATTTCTTGGCCAGCAATTTCTTTGGGAGCTTATAGAGGGGTGTTGATTTAAGTAAGAAGAGCCTTGCAGCCCGCTCTTGCAATGTCCCTCCGCATTTCAGTCCACGTGACTGAAGCTCAGTCTTCAATCTCTCCATCCCCATAACCTGAAACATAACACACAGATACAAAGGTTCAGTAGTGGTTATGTAACACAATGCACACACGCCATTGTACAAAGCAATTCACGTTTCTGATATTTTGTGTTCAAAGACATCATACTTATTTTGATCTTGGTGTATGAGAAATCCGTACATACCTCCATATCTGTTGCTGAACTGAAATCATCAAAGTTAAGTGGTTCAACAGGTTTGCAACACACTGCATCAACACACTCTGTTTCTCCCGCAGCTTCTCCTGTCTTTACTTCAGAATCACTGCCTTTGTTATTAACAGCTACAGACGTAATCAACGTTTCACAAGCTACTTCGACCAGATTCTTATTTTCATCATCACTTGACTTCTCCTCCTTTTCAGTGTGACCCATTACATCAGCAACAGGGACAGGTGAATCATCCATCTTCTCTTCGTTAACCACTTGAACATCTGAACTTTGGTGCACTACAATGTCTTTCTCTTCCTCCGAACCACTATTGTAGGACGCTTTACCAGAAGAATCACCATCATGAGGTCCAGCCACAACCGAGCCCGAGCTTTCATCAGTATCTTTATCTGAAACAACTTGGCTACCATTGCTAAGAACAACAGATTTCTCATCTTCCTCGTCGCTGGTATCATCACTGTCACTATCTTCAATAGCTCTCTTTCCCTTCCTGAAAAATACATCAATACATATCATCAAAGGCAAGTAACAGAGATATAAAGAGTCCAAGTAAAAAAATTAGCATTAGCATCACAAGTTCAGAAAAAAGAACAACTTTTGCAATTACTAAACACAAGAAGCTTCGTAAGCTAAAACTAGAAAACAATGAACATAACTTTCAATTCTAATTCAAGCTTATATCGATCAAAGTACCATATCTTGAGTCGTTTAGATTTATCAGATTCTGCAATCATCTTCCCTTTCCTTTTCCCATTCTGAAAAGATTCTTTCAAAGCCAATTCCACCGCCTCAATACACTTATCAGATTCTTCTCTATACTTCTTCACATACTTCTGAGTAGCTCCATTTCCAACGCCTTGTTTCACTTTCTTCGCTTGCTTCTTCAGAAACTCATGTGCCAATTTCTCAAGCTTCCTCTCTTCTTCTCCTTCCTTCCACTCCTCAAGCCTCTTCTCAGCATTCACATGCCTCAATCTCCGTCCACTCATATCCCTACACGCATCGAAGTTGTTTGTCTTCTTCTGCCCAGCTTTCGTCGCCGCACCACGAAGTAGCGATCCGAATCCTCCTTTACCTCCACGGAGGGAAAGGACAAGATTCACGGTGGCGTCAGACTGAGAAATCGATGATTCGTTAGAGATCTGATATCCTCCGCATATCAAACGCTGTAGATGGGTCGGAATCTTCGTATGCTCGAAGATCCGTTGCTTGATCTGGTCACCATAGGCTAACGAAGAATTGAAAGTTAGGGTTACTGATTTCCCGTCGAGTAGTCTTACGAAAAACTGCAACGGCGTGGAACTCTGATCCGCCATCGATCTCAATTCGATAAGCTTTGGAGGAAGAAGTTCGAGAAAGGGGAAAATTGAAAAGACGAAGCCCTAAGTCTTTCTCTCTCTCTCTACTTGTTGGGCTTATGAATGATATCTTCTTTTGGGTTTATGATTGATTAAAAGGGATTCTTAATAAGTCGGTCAATCTAATTTTTGTTGTTTTAAACTTTTACTGATGAATTTTTTGTCAACCTTCTTTGATTTAATGTTTTTACGATTGCCAAATTGCACTGCATTAGTACTAATCAAATTTTTATATGGTTGTTGAGTTGACAAAAAAAAAAATAATATGGTTTGACGAAAATATTTTTTGTGTTTGCATATTTCATTTAATTTGTTATCCATTAAAATAACACATTATCGAGTACCAGAAGATATATATGGAACAGCTTTTTTTTTTTTTTTTTGGCCGCAATGAAACAACTTATCACTAGATAAATCACATGTAAAACCTCTATAAATTAATAATATTGAGACCGGAGAATTTTATTAATTTACAGAAGTTATTAATTTATCGATAAATTAATAATTATTAATTTATAGAGATTTTTTCTGAATTTAAAAAATGTCATATAAAAAGTAAAAAATGAAAACAATACTTTGATGTGTTTTTAATGCATTTACAAATTAGGAAATAATCATTGGATATATAAATTTTTTTAATAATTTTTGATGCAATTTGAAAAGATAATATCATATATTTTTGATATTTTAAGAAAAATAGAGATAAACTCCAACAAAATTATAAATTTACGAATAAATAAACAACATTAGAATCATATTTTACTAAAATATCTTATATATATACAATAAATTTATATGATTATTAATTTATGTTATTAATGAGACCATATATTTACATAGAGATTTTAAAAAAAAACTATTATCTTATTATCTTATCGAAATGTGTCAATTATTACACCAGCCTAACTCGGGACCAGAATAATTTATTAATTTAGAAAGGTTATTAATTTATCGTGTATTAATTTATAGAGGTTCTAGTGTATTATGCAATTGTGTGTTAAATTTGTAAAATAAATCATTAAAATAATTAAATAATATGGTTATTTAACAAAAAAAAAAAACTTCTAAAGTTTAGTAATCTAATCCATATATTTGTTTTTTATTGTAGCAGAAACTAAACTCTAATTTCTTTAACAAAAAAAAAATCTTAATTTCTGTAAGTTTTCCTTTAGTTTAGTTTGAAAAAAATACAATGTACAAGTGTCAAGTGGTAACTGGACAGGTGGCAGAGAATTTTTAAGAGTTTTGAATATGATTGGCGCTGAAATCAGGCTCGGAGGGTTTAAGAGGGAGCAATGGAAGGTTGTTGTGACGCAGATTGCGAAGCGCGTTTGAAGCGAAACGCGACGCGTATAACGTGGCAACCAGACTCGACGAAGACGCCGCTTGGCGTTCCCGTTTTGAGATCGCGTTTTGGAATCGATCTTCTTCTTCGGTTAATGACCTCGCCAGTTTCCTCCGGCAATGTCTCCGCCACGCAGCTTGTATGAAAGATGCGCCCCATGTTCTCCATTGTACCGAATAAAACCTGACATTTAAACCGAATTAAACCAAAGAGAACCGGAAATCGGAGAGAAGCAGAGACCGGTTCCAAACCTGAAAGTATGTTGAAGCTGTTTGCTATGGAGGAGTCTGAATTGCGAGGCGACGAGCTTGAGATCTTCTGCTGCAAGAGCAAAGGCTTCTACTTCAGTTAAAGCTTGGACTGTTCTCGTTGAGATCGGAAAATGAGATGAAGACTGAGGATCCAATGCCCAAGTGAGAAGATCTTCGCCGCAAAAGTCGCTTGCGTTGAGGTACACGGCGTTGAAGAAGCCGGTCCGGCCACCGTTTGTGGTGGCGCTCATAAGTTTTCCTCTCATAACAAACAACATCTCTTCCACTGGATCTCCTTCTCGAATTGCATAGCTGTTTTCAGTGTAGAGCACGGGTCTTAGCTTGTCACACACGGCATCTAACAATTGCTCATCCATTATCTCGAACAGAGGCACCTATAAATGATTCGATCAACGATTATTTGTATATAATATCCATTATCGAGGAGAGCAGCTGGAAGAACTTACTTTCTTGAGAAGATCGAGACAAAAATGGCGTTTGATGTCTCTTCGGAGGTCTTTAGGGAGATTACGCAGAAGGTTTTCTTCTTCGACTCCTCTAGTTTCTTGCCATTTGTATTGTTCATATCTTCTGATGCGTTTCCTTAGGTCATCGGGTAACATACGATGAGACATCCACTGCTCTGCATCTCTTTTTCTAACCCTCATCTCCTCTTCCCGAACTGTTGTCGATTCCAAGTATTTCTGTAATGGAAAAGTGGAAACATCTCTGTTTTATCTTCCTTGTTGGCTTAAGTGTGTGTTGAAAGCAAGGTAGTGAAAGGAGTGGGATTTACCTGCATATTGCCGATAAGTAGTGCGAACAAGACTAGTCCAGCTATGCAAATTGATACAGCAAAGATTATTTCCCCTACGAATGTGCTCGTATTGAGATTTTGTCCCAATGCACTGCAACGAGAAAAGCAAGTGATCAGATTAGTCATTGATACATATCTGGCCACAGATGCAAGTAGAGAGGCACTGCTCATCAATATCTTTGCCAGCCATCAACAAGTGTGTAACATAACTCCTAAATTGCATAAGAAATTGCTATAACGGGCTCCACAAGGAATTGGGTGTGGAATTGTTCTAGATAGAAAGAGTTACAAACCTTAGATTACGCAGACCCCACCAGAAGCAGTAGAAGAATTTCTTCCAGAAATCATCAGATTCAACAATCCCACTCTTTAAAGCATCAGTAAAGATGCCAAAGTTGAAGACTGTTGAATTTGGTATATCATCAGGGTTGATAAACGGGCACGACGTCTTCAGGAAATCGTTTGTAAAATTTCTGTTTTCATCGCAGTAGAGAAATCTAAAATCACCACACCCGCCTGGTCTCTTTTCACAAGCTTCACGCCAGCATCTGTCTTCTCGTTCTACTGATATTAAGTACCATAAGGCTCCAAATACCTAGAGAAGTACTAAGTTATCAGATCAATCAATCTGATGATTTTGGGGACACATGGTACAATAATAAAGATTATGTTATCTGATGAATTTGGAACTCACATGACTGGCTAACATATAGAGAGATAGGTTCCAAGCAGCTCCAGCCCAAGCTGTTTCAGTAACTATGCCAGATGTTCTTGTCACCTCACTGTAAAGTGGATATATACGAAGAATCCTGGGAATGTATTGAGTAAAAATGACAGTAATCAGGTAGTCCTTAGTGAGCAAAGAGACCGGCTTGTTCACATTGGGGATAACAGCTAAGACTACAAGCTGCAGAAGAAACAAAGAGAATATTATTGAACCATCAAGGAACCATTAGCAACTTAAGGGATCATACAAGTAGTCTATGTACCTGTGGGAGTGGAAGGATAGAAAGAACATCAATGATGAAGTACGAAGAGAGGTACTTTATAGCTATTAATTTAGGATCATCTACCAACTCGCCTCTTCCGAAAACCCGAGAAGAAGGAGAGATATAAGCTGTTCTAAACTGAAACACAATATGAATAATGTAGAAGGCATCTATAAATGTTCTAAGCACACTAGCTGCAATCTCCAAGTTGGAATGCAAATTAAGACAGTTCCTTTCTCCATCAACAATGGGAATATAGAAAAACAATGGATCAATCGCCAAAGCAATCACTGAAGCAAAGAGAAAGATTTTATTCCAGTTCTGCAAAAAGGAGCCTTGTGGGTTTATAATGTTCTTCTGTGTAGTGCTAGAATCTCTCTTCTGCTCATTCTTATGTAAACCAAAACTTAATGGTTTCTTAAAAGTCCTGATTTTATCAGAACCTTTCTCAAATCCTTTACGAACATTCTTCAAAACTGTGTTTAGTGATGGTCTATCTTTTAATCCGTAACCATACTCTGTAGATAATGATCCCTCTGAAATCCAATCTCTGAACCTAAACAAAATCATTACCAAACAAAAAATTTCTGAGAATCTTCTAAAGCTCAGTGAAAATCTCAACCTTTATCAGTGAATTGGTTCTAAAAACAAACGAGATTGAATCAAAAGTAAACAAACCTTACACGACTGTCGCGGCCAAAAGCCATAAGTCAAGCTTTGGTTTTCTTCAACGGATCCTAAATAATCAGTCCCAAAATCAAAATTAGGGTTCCGATCATAGGTAAACTTTCAAATATTTTTGCCCAAATAAAAATTTGAGAATTTTATAAAAAAAAATCTGGGAATTGAAAAAAATTAACAGGCGACGAGAGAGAGAAAGTAACATATCGATATTATTATCTTAATTTGTGATCCCAAAGAAGACAGTTACAGAATCAGACGAGGAATAGGAAACGGAAACTAGAAATCAAACATTCATATCGCTCTTACTTCTGAAACTTACCAGAACGTTGAAGTAACTGAGCAGCGATTAAGAAAATTATACAATTATATTTCTTCCGATCAACTGAAATTGAAAATTTCTCGAACTTAATCCTCTGAAATTTTTTCGCGTAGTCAAATAAGTTTTGTTCGTCAAGTTTGGCATGGCGCTGGTAAATGGAGACTCATGGCCAGTTTCTTCGAAATTGGAAAAAAAGACAAATGAGAGGGAAAATAAAATAAATTTCGATTAATTAGAAAAAGAAATTAGAAAGAAGACCGAGTCAAACTAGGTGAGCCGAAAACGTTAAGTGGGCCTATTCCTTATTTAGCCCATTAAACCCAATTCAATATTCAACTTGAACCCACCTGCCTAACTAACTAACTGTCATAACTGTTCGTCTTCTTCTTCGTCTTCGTTTTTTTCAGCATCGCTCTCTGTTCTTGCAATCGGAAAACGTACGTCGTTAGTCGTCACCGGCGGTGTTCTTATTCCGGGCGTAATTTTCCGATAATCACTGGTTTCTTCTTACGGCGAGGTTAGTTATCTCTTGCTTTATTTAATTTCATGTCACTTCTCTCTATTCGTTCTTTCTTTTAGTTATTTCGAGGATTTTACCACCATTTTCAATACAAATGTTTATTATGAATTCTATGGATTCATCTAATAGTATAAATTGTTTCGTTTTAGTACTAGAAATACCCTTTTATGGGGCTTCGATAATATATTTCCCATAGTTGCGTATGTTCTGCGTCTCTTTTACTGGAATTTGAGTTCATACAAAACTAGGGCTTTCTTCAGGTGAATTACTTCGTTTAGGTGAAGATCTTGTTTCTTTTTTTCTTTCCAATACGACTTTTGTAAACAGTATTGTGTATTGTCATCAAATCTGATCGAAATTAGAATCGGTAGATGTTGGATTCAGAGAACTAACCTGATGCCTTATTTGTTAATCAGATATAGAATGTCAGATTCTGGTGAACCTGAAACGTATGTGCAAGAATGTCAACTTTCTGAGCAAGAATCTAAGTCTCAACAAGGTGAATGACTAAAAGCTTAAAGAAAAGAATGTTGGATGAAGAAGAAGATGAAGATTCGAAAAACGAAGAGAACCCAAACAAGGTCGCAAAACAAACATCGAGAAAGCTTGAAGCTGACTTTGAACCAGCAGTATTGCCCTTAGGTTGTTCCATTTGCAGACGACCATTCTTGGAACCTGTTGTCACCAATTGTTACCATTACTTCTGCAAAAAGTGTGCTCTAAAGGTGTATCTTCTTTACAGGATTTTTCGAGTTAATTTCTGAAAAAAACATGCTGAAAACAGAGTTTTCTTGTTGTTGTTTGTTTCATGATGCAGCGTCACACGGATAACAATAAGTGCTTTGTGTGTAACGAGCCAACTCTGGGGGTTTTCAACACAGCCGTGGAGGTCAAGCAAAGAATAGCTGAAACACAAAAGAAAGCTAGAGGTTTGTAAAAAAAAAAAAACAAATTATCTGTGTTTTTCAATGTTTTAAACCAATTAAAAACACACTCTTCTAACAAAACGCTCGGTGATGTCTCTCTGTAGCCATGGTTAAGGAGGTGTCAGCAATGGTGGAAAAGGCATCGGCAATGGTGGACGACGCGGGGGTTATAGCGGAAAAGGCCGCAGAAATGGTGAAGGAGGCTGAAACAATGATGGAAAAAGCGGCGGACATGGCCATGATGGCTGGAGAAACGGCGACGAAGGCGGCTAAGATGGTGAAAGAAGCTGATATCATGATGGAGGTAGCGAAAGCCAAAATGGCGAAGGCGTTAGCGGTGACGAAGACGGTGATGTGGACCGCGTAATCGGTAGAGGTAGTCACACTCGTCAAGAGAGAGCTTCAATTTTTTTTTACGGATAAATATTTTTGCTGGCAAATTTTTGATCATATGTGGTTTATCAAGAGTATAGAAAACTAAAGAACTGGTTAGCTCGTTGATAACTTGATATACGATTTAATCGATTTGACTCGGTGATATGAAAATTATTTCGGTGCCTTTTCCATGCATGTTGATGACATCACTTCTTGTACGTTTCATCTTGTAGTAGTGTGAATGTATTTATTGTGATCTCATGCTGACATCAGCTACTTTTCAGATAACTTAATGATGTTATATTGAGATAAGTGTTAGGAAGAAAAATATAGCCTATCCATGGTATTTCTCATTTCTTAAAAGTTAAAAATGTATATACATTAGATAACTGAAAAAGCTTATTTGGCCGGATAAGATAGACTTAAAGTGGTAAAAGTCAATGGCTAATCCAAAAGGAGAGACGACAAACCAATAATACCACGACACGTAATCTCTTTTAAGGATTTGTCGGTTCATCGTTGGTGTTTAAATATGTCGGTGGGTTCGTTGATTTTTGAGCCTAACCAGCCAAAAAAAAAGTTAAAAAAACCAAAGCTCTTGCAGCATAAAAGCTATTTATTCCCTTTATTTTATTCAACCTTATACACTAGAAGAATAGACATTCTGATCCATATCGGAGATGGAGATCATCGGAGTCGATACAGAGATGTTCGGAGCTCTCGCGACGGCGCAATACTTACGGTTGCATCATCGCCACCATTGCAAAGAGAACCAGTGTACCTCTGTTCTCGTCAAGTACATTAAATCTCCTGTTCCTCTCGTAAGCCCTTCAATTTTCTCAGCATCGCTGATTCGTTTACTAGTTTATTTCCATTCGTATTTTATTGAAATTAGTTTTCCCGATTCACCGTGAAATTGAAATTTCGCCGGATATAGGATTCCCGATCTTACTGTTCTTGTTTGCCGATTCGTTGTAAAATTGAAATTTTGTCTTTTTTAGTATTGAAGCTAACGATGGTTTATATAAATGAGTCAGGTGTGGTCACTTGTGCGGAGATTTGATCAGCCGCAGAAATACAAACCATTTATAAGCAGATGCACTGTTAATGGTGATCTTGAAATCGGTAGTCTCAGAGAAGTAAATGTCAAATCTGGTCTTCCTGCAACCACCAGTACCGAGAGATTGGAACAGCTTGATGATGATGAACACATCCTTGGTATCAACATCATTGGTGGTGATCACAGACTTAAGGTGAATAAATCTAAAATTCTTATAGTTTTTTTTTTATAGATTCAGAGAAATTTGATTATCCTTTTCTGCAGAATTACTCTTCGATCTTGACTGTACATCCTGAGATGATTGATGGGAGGTCAGCAACAATGGTGATTGAATCTTTTGTTGTGGATGTTCCTCAAGGTAACACCAAAGATGAGACTTGTTACTTTGTGGAATCACTCATCAAGTGTAACCTCAAATCCTTGGCTTGTGTCTCTGAAAGATTGGCTGCTCAGGACATTACCACATTCTGAGACACTTCCAAAGGACACAGAAAATAATCATACAGCAACCTTTGAAGTAATGGCTCGATGTATCGCACTTACAAACTCAGTTAAGGAAAGAAGGATCCAGTGTGTTTAGCATCTTCCGCTTAGAAATTCTTTAGTCTGGTCACATATATATGTAGGAAAAACGCATTGTCATGCTTCTCTGCTGCTTTGCTCAGTTCAGCTCCATAGGCATATTCAAGCCTGCGGTAAAAGTTTTGATGTAATTTGTTTTCGGGTGTTTGTTGAACAGTGTATGTATTTACGCACCATTGTATGATAAAAAGGAACAGAGCTAGTTAGTATCTATATTATCACCAGACGTCATTGCAGGAACATTTTCCGCCTCTAAAATGGTGAACTCGGGCCCCCTCGTGTATAACAATCTCTCGGTTTCTCAAAACCGATATGTATTTTGCTACAGTGTGGCAATCAGAACATATATTTGTGTTCTTGACCACTCTTATAGGAGCTATGCCTTTCTTCTTGATGAGGCCATAGGTCATTGCTAACTTCTCTGTATGTCCCATAAGCAGCTTCTCTTTCTCTGATTCACTTACGTCTTCGTGTATACAGCTTGTGTCTGGCACATAACCTGATTTCTTCATCTCAGAGACTAATTTGTACAGCTCAAAGTATATCTCTCCTTCATCAGCATGTGCTTTTCCGTCTGCATAGAAGACGTGAACCCTATGATCGATCTGAATCCAGCTCCAAAGATCCTGGACTCTCACCCTGTGATTCCTCATCAAGTCCCGTGTGTGTCCAACATCTTCCCATCTGTTCAAATTTCTGTACAAGTTTATCATCATCATGTAATTAGCTGAATTCTGCGGTTCCAGCACTTGTAGCCTCTTCCAAGCGACTTCTGCGAGTTTAAGGTCGCTGTGGATCTTACAAGCTGAAAGTAATGCTCCCCAAATGGTTGCATCCGGTTTGAATGGCATTGTTTGAATGAAGTCCCAGGCTTCATCAAGATAACCCGACCTCCCGAACATATCTACCATGCACGAGCAGTGTTCAATAGTTGGGATAACACCATAATGAGACCTCATAAGATCAAAGTATTTCCACCCTTCTCTGACAAGACCTGAGTTCTTACAGACAGACAAGAGAGAGGTAAACGTTATAGCATCTGGTTCCATGCCCGCTTCAAGCATCGCATTGAAAACCACAATCCCTTCTTCGCCTTTCCCAAACATGGCTAAACCCATGATCATACAGTTCCAAGAAGCTAGCGGTTTGTTCTTAATGCCCCAGAAAACCTCATTCGTACTTTGCAGATCCCCTGATTTTGCGTACATATCTACTAGTGCAGTAGCAACATATGCATCACGGATCAAATTGTTCCTCAAACAGAAACTGTGAACCTCTTTGCCACTTTGTAGTAGACTCAAGCAACCTATTATCCTAAGCAAGTTGGATATAGTGGCTGAGTTCGGAGCGACACCTTCTTCCTGCATTTTAATGAAAACTTTGAGAGCATTTCTGAAGTTTCCATTTTTGGAACATCCTGACAAAATGGCTGTCCATGAAACCACATTAGGCGCCACACCATTCTCCTTCATCTTCCCTATCACAGCCAAAGCTTTCTTAGTTTTCCCCCAAGTCGCATACCCAGAAACCAGATTATTCCATGTAACAGCATCAGGTTTGATCCCTTCCTTCCCCATTTTACTCATCAAAGCTTCAGCATCCTTCAGCAGACCAGCGTATGAAAGTCCCCAGATGAGAGAATTCCAAGAAAAAATGTTCTTCTTATCCATTGTATCAAAAACTATCTGCGCGTAAAGCAAGCAGCCAGTTTTGACATACATGTCGATCAATGTGTTCTACATACAAATCATACCAAAGTTGATTTCTTATAACATATCCGTGAATCGCTTTTCCAACTTTAAGAAGCCCTGGTTTAGTAACAGCTTGAAGAAGACTATTTATTGAGCTCGTGTTTGGCTTCAGACCAGTAATTTCCATTCTCTTCAGTATCCCAATGGCATCTCTGGATAAGCCTTTAAAAGCGTAACCTGACAAAAGAGAGTTCCATCATCCGAGCATGAATAGATTTAACAGAAACCAGATTTTTGCATCTATTCAGCTTCAACGGATGAAAATCCCAATTTGAAGACGACGGTTCCAGAGAAACTGAGATTGGTATAGATTCAAAAGACGCATGCTTGATATCCAGAGAATAACAAGCCGAAGAATGATTAATAAGATATCTTTTCCGTGACTGATGAAGAAACAAGGAGCTGTAACAATGGCGAAAAGTTACAGAAAGGTTCTCCATTTTTATTCACTTCACAATTCCAAGATAAGACTATCCGTTTTATGTATTTTAAGATTCATTGCAGAAGAAAGCAATTACTCATCTAAACACTACAAAAAGTTGAGAAAGATTAAACATCCTTCTCAAGTGTTCTTACAACAAAGCAACAACATACATAAACTTGAGCTATTAGTGTTTCATATTCAAGAAATGATACAAGACAATTAAACATTTTTCATGGAACTAATCTGTAATGATTTACCATTTTTCCCTCGGAGTTCCATCAGGGAACACAGGAGTAAGTACTTTCTCTTCCTTCTTCCTAGGACTACTTGATTTTCTACTTGAAGGACTCAATCCAATCTTCACACTACGTTCTTCTTCTTCTTCTTCATCATCATCATCAAAGTTAGGAGGCACATCTTCATCTCCTTCTTCATCAGTCCAATCACCTTCTTCATCATTGCCACCATCTTCACCTTCCAAGTAACCATCAACATCAGACCATTCTTCATCATCACTTTCTTCTTCCTCCTCACCTTCTGCATCGCTTCTATCGATCTGTTCGTCTCTTCCTTCTTCGTCTTTCTTGGGTCCTCCTCTCCTTGGGAATCTTGATACAGAAACAAGCGCACGCATCTTCTCTTTCACAAGAGTTAAAGGATCTTTATCTATCAATTCAGAGTTCCTGTAAGCTTCTCTTAAGAAAACCGAGTCTCTTTCTCCTTTTAAAGACACATAGAAGAGATCAGGGTGCCTTATAAGCATTCCTCTTAGTTGTTGCGAGAATCTGAATTCCTCGCGGAAATGAGTCAAGTGATCCACCAACGTTCTTTTCTCAGTCGTTAAGCTCAAAAGCTCATGAATAACCCCACAAGCATGTTTTTCTTTCACGAGTGTTCCCGACTTCAAGTGGGAGAAATCCTTGTAAGGAGATATATACGGCATATCACGGAACTGACATATCTTTCTTGTCTCACTCTTTGAAAGATTGAGACCCCTTGGAAGCTTAACCCTATTGAACTTAGGCGGTCGATCGATAATCAAGTTCCTCTCTTCTGTTTCTCTAGCCCTATTATCCTCCTCAGATAACTCAGCAGCTGACACTGCAAGCTCAGGATCCCAGTGAGTCAACTCTAAAGCTGGACCTCTAGGCGTAGGAACAACACGGAAATATTGCGGGTAACGCTGACAAATAGTGTCGCGGAATTCTAAAGGAAGGCCTAAATCAGTCCTCAAATGGGAAATTTTCTCCAATAAAATCCGCTTGTCGATTGACATCATCACCAATTTCCTCAACTTAACAACTAAAAGATCTTCAAGCTCATTCCTAATCCTCATTTCCTCAAGGTAAAGCCTTTCAGCCTCTGAAGTCATCTTGAATCTCAATGAATATGCTCCTTCTTCAACTATCTCAAACACACCAGGATATTTCCTAAGCAAAGCTATAAACCGACGACGTTTCTTCAAACCCAAATCTCTCCTGTACTTACCCAAACCCCTAAGAGACATCATCCTATCAGATTGACTCACAAGAATCTTCCTAATGTTCAACACTAATTTCAATTTCTTGTCCCTTTGAACAACATTATCGAAAGTAAGCTCTTTCCTTCTCTTCACAGCAGCTCTCACAGGCTCAACAACAACACGAGTTTTTCTCGAACCGCTCCAAAATCCATATTTGTTCCCCAAAATTAAACCTTCCCCCATAAACTGAGACCTCGCAGCTCGAATTGTGGACATAGGCATATGGGATTTGACAGAAAGATAAGGTTTTTCATTGAATGGAGAGTTGCAAGAGACAAACAAAGGTTTATGAGCAGAAAGCAGAAGCTTCGGCTCCATTTGTGAGACTCAAAGCCTGTAAATTTCACCCAACAAATGTTCAAACTCCGAAGTCCTTCTACTGCGAAAAGTTTACAAAAATCGATTTCAGGAAATAAAAAAAATCTCACCTTATTGCTTCGATTCAATCTAGTAACAGGTTCTGTAGAAGAATCTGAGTCTGGTCACGAAGATTAAGATTGGGGTTTAACGATAAAACCCAAATGTTCCAGCTTGATGTATCTCTCTGATATCCTCTTAGAGGTCTTGAACGTAATATTTGACCAGAAGCAGGGGTGAATCTGGAATTACATCTAACAAAAAAAACAAATCTCCTTAGCAAAACGACGTCGTTCTCGTCTCTGTTTCTTCATTGGTAAGAAGCTCGATGGCGAGGAGGCGCGAGAGACGTTTATCGGCGGCGGAGACTTTGAAACGGCGGAAGGATGGAGTTGAGTCAGTATCTCAAGTGGGAGAACCATACTCAGATCGGAGACTCATCACCATTTTCGTGATCTTCTTCATCGTGATTCCCGCCGTTTCGATAGTCGTGTACAAAGTCAAATTCGCTCATCAAGTCATCCAAACAGAATCATCAATACGTCACAAGGGAATCATTAGAACTGATATTAATTTCCAAGAAATTCTCAATGTGAGTTTCCATAGTTTCGTTAAATGTTGGAATCCATTGAAAAAAGCTGAAAACTTTTGGATGAATTTTCTATCTTCATTATGAATTTGTTTCAGGAACATTCCAAAGCCTCAGAGAATTCATCAACTAGGCATTATGATTATCCAGTGTTAGCTTACATTACTCCATGGTAGGTTTCTTTGGAACAACTTCAGATGTGAGATATTGAAATTTGCAATTTTGAAATCATCCGTATGCTAAAAATGATGTGCAGGAACTCATAAAGGCTATGATATGGCAAAGATATTCAACTCCAAGTTTACACATTTGTCACCGGTATGGTACGACCTGAAGAGGTGTATATTAGTTATTGAGTTCCACATGCTTGTAATTATCTCCGGCTTTCTATAAAATGGTAGTGACATTTTCGGTTTCTGTTTCTAGTAGCCAAGGATCTAGCTTGTTTTTGGAAGGGAGACATAATGCTGATAAGGGATGGATCCAAGAGCTTCGATCAAGAGGAAATGCGCTGGTAGTTTAACCAAATACACCTGCAAAATGCTGCTGCTTGATTACTTTTTTTATTCTATCATGGTCTGAAATTTTTCCACTATCATGTAGATATTACCAAGAGTTGTTCTGGAAGCTACTCCCAGGGAGCTGCTTAGGAAAAAGCTATCGACCTTATTGTCACAGAGTGCAAGTAAGGATCTCTCAAAGTCTGAGACTGTTGTAAAGTTTCATGCTCTGAAACATAGAGCTTGTTACTTTTAACACTCCCTTTTCATCATGTTTGCCTTGAATTCTAGGGAAATGGAATATGATGGTATCGTGCTAGAGTCTTGGACAAGGTGGGCAGATTATGGCGTTTTGCATGATCCGGACTTGCGGAACCTAGCCAGAAAGGTTCTTCTTGGTATCAACTTTTACGGCAACGATTTTGCAATCTCTGGAGGTATACGAACCATCCAAGCTTAAATAAGTAGCTTGTTCTCTTCCCGCCTTTTCTTTCAAAACTAACTGAATAAACTGTTTTCTTTTGAGCAAGATTCAGGAGGAGGAGGAGCAATCGCGGGAAGGGATTACCTCGCATTACTCCAGAAACACAAGCCAACTATAAATTGGGATAAAGAGAGCGGTGAGCATCTTTTCATGTATAGAGATAAGAAGAAGATGAAGCATGCTGTTTTCTATCCTACATTGATGTCAATCCTTCTACGGCTTGAGAATGCTCGTCTTTGGGGTATCGGTATTTCAATCTGGGAAATCGGACAAGGTTTAGATTATTTCTTTGATCTTTTGTAAGTTCTTTGCATCATGTTCTGTTTTCTGAATGTTTTTAACTTTTTACTTCATCTTCTCATTTTACTTAAATCAAATGCTGAGGAACCTTTTGTAGTCTGTTGACTCTGTTCTCTGGGGTCTGGATAAAGGGCGTTTTGGTAAATATACAGAGGCTTCAACTGAAGCATCTTCTATGTTCTGTGGCCACACATTTGACATGCAATTTAGGACTAAGTCACTATGCTCTCCTCTCACACCAAGACATGATCAAGAGGCATCTCATCCAAATATTCCACGTGTCAAGCAAGCCGTGGCTAGGATTGATTACACAATCCACGTCAGCTTACTAGAAACAGCTCAATGCTTGTCTTTACACTTTCTTCCACTTCTTCTTCTTCCTCTTCTTTAATCTTTGGGAAAATTTTGGCAATTCTTGGTGTAGAAGGAGAGATAGAAAGAGAGCCATGGAAGCTCTAAAAACCGCTAGCTTTAGTCCTATGTCGGTTTTATCCGAGAAAAGATCAGAACCACGAAAGCCCTTCTCGCTTCCTAACCTCTTTCCACCGAGATCACCGAAACCAATCTCCCAAGAAAGCTTCTTGAGGAGATTCAATGGCGGATTGGCTCTTCTAACCTCTGTTCTAAGCAGTGCAACAGCTCCTGCTAAATCCCTGACGTACGAGGAGGCTCTGCAACAATCTATGACCACTTCTTCATCGTTTGATTCGGATGGTCTGATTGATGGGATATCTAATTTCGTCACAGACAATCCTCTGGTTATTGCCGGTGGATTTGCTGCATTGGCTGTTCCATTTATTCTGTCTCAAGTTCTGAACAAACAGCCCAAAGCTTGGGGAGTTGAATCTGCTAAGAATGCTTATACCAAGTTGGGTACTGATGATAATGCTCAGTTACTTGACATAAGAGCCACCACAGATATTAGACAAGTGGGCAGTCCTAATATTAAGGGTTTAGGTAAAAAAATGGTTTCTACTGTTTATAATGGTGAAGACAAGCCTGGTTTCCTGAAAAAGCTTTCCTTGAAGTTTAAAGATCCTGAGAACACCACATTGTTCATTCTGGACAAGTAAGGCTCTCGGAAACTAAAAAAGATTCCTCCTTTTTTATGAAAGTTACAAATACTGTGAGGTTGTTTTTAGCTTCTTCTATTGTTTGATCACTGAATTATAGTTGCAGCCTTCCTTCATTCTCTCTGCAGCAGTCTTTGTTTGTTCTCTGGAAGATTATTGAAACTTGAGTAAATGTAATTTTACATCTGATACAATGTTGCAGTTGGAAGGAAATTGAGCATTTAGATTTCAGCCATTGTTGCCATTTTTCAGTAGTTTAATACAGTATAATTCTTTGAATGGGAAGCCAGGTTTGATGGAAATTCCGAGCTTGTTGCTGAATTGGTGACTCTTAATGGATTCAAATATGCTTACGCAATTAAAGATGGTGCAGAGGGACCTAGAGGCTGGTTGGTGTGTGTTCCTCTTCCTCTCATTCCACAGTATTTGCTTCTTCAAGTGCTTTCAATTCGACATTCAAAATTGTGATTTTTTTCTTCTGATTTTCAGAAAAGTGACTTGCCTTGGATAGAGCCAAAGAAGACTCTCAGTCTTGATTTGAGCAGTTTGACGGATAGTATCAGCGGTGTATTTGGTGTGAGTATACAATTTTACATTCATTTAAGTTTCCTTAAGAAACATCGGGAAAAGATTTAAAAGGCAAGAAACATAAAATGTACAGGAGAGTTCTGATGGTGTAGCTGTTGC
The DNA here is from genome assembly GCA_028015245.1 of Cardamine occulta. NCBI lineage: Eukaryota > Viridiplantae > Streptophyta > Magnoliopsida > Brassicales > Brassicaceae > Cardamine > Cardamine occulta. The sequence continues at coordinate 759,563 of CM051393.1, read as the reverse complement.
TCTTGGAGTAGCTGCTGCTGCTGGATTAAGTGTTTTAGCATTTTCAGAGGTTGGTTTTTGGGTTTACTCTCTTTATCTATCTTCTTGTCTCCAGACAATTCCGGTATTAATATCTCTATCATCATCCCTACAGATTGAAACTATACTCCAGATTCTAGGTTCAGCTGCACTTGTTCAGCTTGCAGGCAAGAAATTTCTATTTGCTGAGGCAAGTTCTTCCCATTCTTCTTTCTCCGAGATTCAGTTTGAATGTAAATTTCTCAGTGTGTTGATGATTTTTCTAAACTCTCTTCAGGACCGAAAGCAAACTCTAAAACAAGTGGATGAGTTCTTGAACACAAAGGTTGCTCCTCAAGAACTTGTTGATGAATTAAAGGTTAGTACCAATTTAGATATCTCTCTCTATCTTAGTAAAGAAATTCGAATAAACCATTTCTATAACTCTAAATTCAACATTGAATCATAGGAAATAGGAAAGGCTCTTCTTCCTCCATTAACAAGCAGCAAAGCTCTTCCCGCACCAGCAACAGCAACAGTAGCAGCTAGAACCACCACTGTCGATAAACCAGTTGCTGAGCCAGAAGCAGAAGCCGCTACAACCACCACCACCATCGATAAACCAGTACCTGAGCCAGAGCCAGAGCCAGCCGCTGCAGCCCAAATAATCACAGAACCAACCAAAACAGAAGCCAAACCAAAATCTTATTCAAGACCTCTCTCTCCATATGCATCGGTGATGTTTCTACTTTCTCAACAAACCTCCTTTACATAACAAGAGGCGCTTTTTGGTGGAAAAGGAGGAAACTTTTAAGCGGTTTATAGTTATAATTAGGACCTCCATTAATCCTTGAAGAAGTATCATTATGCTTTACTAGTTCTTATTTGTTATCGTTTATTAAGCTGATGTCTTTCTTCACTCTTTCTGCAGTACCCTGACTTGAAGCCTCCAGCATCTCCAACGCCATCGCAGCCCTGAAAAAACTTAATAAGCAGCCTCTCTTTTTACTTATTCTGGTTTTTCTTCCTCCTGCAAACAGAAGAAGAACAACATTGATCGAATCTTGGAATTTCTGTATTTTTTTCTTCGATATTGTCGCGAACTTAGATGCTACCTTGTGTCGAATTTGAGATAAGTATACCCCTGTGTTTTTAACCTTTTATGTCGCCATTGATATTGTGCTCTCAAAAGTTGCAAATTCAAATAATCTTTGACCAACAAAAAGTCAAATAAATTAAATTTGACATTGATCACCGAAATAAAACATTTCATTTACTCTTACACTTTCCTTTTTGTTTAGGCATCACTCTCAGACAACATTACCTTGAAATCATACAAACTCAAATCATCATTCATATTATTCAAATTGAGTTTTCAAAGTTGGAAGGGTGGATCAAAGAGATAATCAAAACTGATAAAAATTTCACCGGAAAAATCATTGCTGATTACAGGGGCTTTCTTAAACTAGGTCCCTTTCTTTGGATTCGCTTCGCCAAAATGTGTAGTAAAGTTTTGAATTTAAACTTAGCTGACTGAGACTGATACTGTGGTAAGCTGAACGTGGAAAAGGACGTTATTACTCAAAGCTTCTAGCGGGGTCAGAAGGGTATGAGCTTGGGTTTTATTGGACAGAATCAAAGTTGAAGGAAAAAATCGCAAATATCTTTGTGATTACGGGTTTTTTGTTGAAAGATGTCTTTCTTTTTCTTAACCTGGATTCCCTGTACCAAAAGGTTAAAAGCACTTGAGAAAGAAAACATTGATTCCACATAAGTTTATGCTAAGTATATATCAAACTTTTCACTATAACACCCACCAAATATTGATGATTAAGAAGCTCACTGATGAAAAGTTTGATATATACTTAGCATAAACTTATGTGGAATCAATGTTTTCTTTCTCAAGTGCTAGGCCTTAATCGGCATCTAAATTAATGAATATAAATGGATGTCTAGCTAAGTTAATTGGACGTTTAAAGTAAATGCTTTACCAATTAATTAGACGTGTGACTGATTAATTCAATACTACAATAGCTCGCTTCATTGTTAAGATTGTTATAAATAACACAATATTTTCAATATGACATTTAATACCTTCAACATAACCATTAACAATGACACGATTTGAGGCCGTAACATACTTGGTCGTCAATCAATGCAAAAATGGATGGAAAATGGGTGGCATTATTCGTCATCAATCAATGCAAAAATGGTCCTAAACTGCCTTTAGACCAAAAAGAGTGGTCCTAACGCTAAGCCACGTGGCTTGTGTTCGTTACAACTGCTTTATTGGTTCAGTTTTTTCAATAGTAATATCTAAACCATTTTCTTTTATATCGGGTTTGATTAGTAAACTTTAACGGGCTCGTTTGCAAATGTCTTGAAAGTTATTAATTAATAGAACAATTGGAAAAAATAATTGTAAGAAGTGGTTAGAGAAGATGGTTGAAAGAGAAAAAACGGACGGTTATAACCACATAAAAAATAAAACGGTTTGTTTGTAAATGAGGTAGTTGAAATTTTTTTATTATATATTTTTAATTTTTTAATTTTTTAAAATAGTATCATATATATTATTTTAAAAATAAATTTTTAAAAATATTGTTCATATTTTAATTTATTTTATATATTTTTATAATATTCTTTTTACTATTTAACCGTTTGTTACCAATCATAACTATTATTTAACTGCTAGTTTGAATTTAACCGTGTTTTTTCTTCTGCTATTTCTAATCGTTTTTTTTAACCATTTTTTTTACAACCGCTAAAAAAATATTTAACCGATATGTTTAAACTAGATTACTATTAAGACCCATCGTTAAACATAATAAACATACGAATAACGTACGTATGTAGGTCTAGTATAAATATAATAAATTTACAAGTACACGAAGGGAATAAATGGGAATATCCCCGAGTCATAATTATATTTAATTTCCTCCCTAGCAAACTTTCAACTTAACTTTTTTCAGTGCTAACAATATATTCTCATTAAATTCGGAATTTAAGTTTGGGAGGAGGAAGAGAAAAGTAACTTTTTGTGTATTAATTATTTAATGGTGGTCTTAATTAGGAATGACACTAACTGTAGCATTGTTAGAGTAGTAAAGGATTCGTCTTGAGGATTAGTACTATACTTGTGATTTTTATTGGTTGCTAGACGCTAACAATATTGATTGAATGAGTGAAAACAAAACAAAAATTTATTTAATTAAGATTCCAGACCAAAAAAAAAAGTATATTTATTTAGATTACATAACCAGTTGGTTAATTAATTCGGTTGCTATAAATGGAAAGGATGGTTCGTGTGCATCTTTTGAAAAACGACCCTATCTCTCTTATTTTTTGTTTTTTTCCTTCTTCTTATTCTTCTTTGTAATACGGTGCCGTCTAAATGGATAATCATCGCAGGACGAAGCAACCCAAAACCAACCCCATTGTTGCTACTTCTGAAGGTAAGCTGAAAACATAAACGTCGTCGTTTTAACCTTTTTCCATGTTTTTTTTTAACTTCTTGATATTTGAAAATGTGTATTTGGGTGTTGACGTGGAACAGAAGTGAGTAGTCTTGAGTGGGAAGCTGTGAACATGAGTGAAGAAGAAGAAGATTTGGTCTGTAGAATGCATAAGCTTGTGGGTGACAGGTTTGATCTTTTAACAGATTAAATTAGTTTAGTTAAATAACTAATGAATGTTTTGTACGAAAATAATTTCTTGAACACTATAAAGTTGGATTTATGATTTCTTTTTTCCATATTTGATGAAAGGTGGGAACTGATAGCTGGGAGGATCCCTGGAAGAACCGCAGAAGAAATTGAGAGGTTTTGGGTCATGAAAAAGTAATCAAATATCTCTGTAGTTTCACTGATTATTCTAATTATATTTTCAATTTACCAACTCTGTAATAAGAAAACTTTCATAAATCCAAAATAATTAACAATCTCTTCTTTTTTTTTCGTGGTAACAAACAAAAATAATTATAACTGTAATTAACAATCTCAATAACCAATTTATTGTGGACTGTGAATTTATGGGCTTCCAAGAGAAGAAATATACATTAGAACATCTATAAATTAATACTCGATAAATTAATAAACATTATAAATTAATAAAATTTGCTGGTTCCAAGTCGGATCTGTGTAAAAATAAACAAAATTCGATAAGATAATAAGATAATAATTTTTTTAGAATCTCTATGTAAATATATGGTCTCATTAATAACATAAATTAATAATCATGTAAATTTTCATATATATATATATATATAAACAATATAATTTTTTTTTTATGAATTTATGTTAGAACTCATAAATAATTTTTCTTATATAAAAAAATATTAGTTGTATTTTAAACTATCTAATTATTATAATGTAAATAAATTGTTCATAAAATAAAATAAACTTTTCTATAAATTTTTAAATTATAAGTATGCATAATTTTTATTTCAATAGTTGTATAGACTGTTTAAATACAATAATTAAGGTTACTAACCATAAATTTAAAATTTATGTTAATTATTTATATAAATGAATTTATATATAATCTTTGTCATTTATTATCAAAATAATTTAATTTTAAAAAAAAATTTAAAATTTCAAGTCTAAAACTATTAAAATTTATAATATCCAATACATTAATTTTATTTAGATCAAAAAAATAATTTATTTATTTTAATTTTTGAAAAAAATTTCTGTAAATTAATAAATATAATTTTATATTATAAATTAATATCACTATAAATTAATAAAATATTATGGTTTTAACATTATTAATTTATATAAGTTTTACAGTAGTTGGACTTCTCTAACAAGTAAGGCTCGGCGTAAAACATAGGCCCAATTTGAACATTTACTATTTACGTATTTTATGTTTTTCTCAAGGTAAAAGTCGATACAAAGGCTTCATTCTTTCTAGAAGGTAATGAAAAATGTCAAAATGCATATTTCCACTGCTTCAACGCTTGACACGTTGAAAATGGCAAATAACCTACTAAAAAAACAAAACTGGACGTCGTTTTACAAGTCATAAAACGACATGCTGTCTTCAGGTCCCACACATGTTTTATTTTTGTCGTTAACGCTATTTCACCTACTCTCCACACACACTTATTTTCTTCGTCATCCGCTTTTGAGTTTTTATCTCTTAAGAATTTGATCATCGGTATCCATGAAACGGACGTTTCAAAAATCATAACACATACTATTTGGTACCAATCACCAACCACCCGAATTGTTGAAATCTATGAATGATGACTGATGAGACTTAAACAAGTGTTTGAAACTGAAACAAACGGTTATTTATAAGCCATACAAAAAAAAAACTATTTATATTTTATTAGGAAAAATATAGAAAATATTTAATTACTTTTCACTATCTTTAACCTAGGTTGCAAAGTAAAATCCCCTTCAAACCATTTGTGACAAATCAAGATTACCATAGTGATCAACCCTTTAACAGAAATAAAAGTTTAACAATCTTAAAACGATATTATTATCTTCGGTTGTCTGATACTAGTTTGTATGAAAAATATTTACGATTTCTTAAACAATATATAACTTTCTACCATTTTCTTCTAAGATGATCTTATTTGCACCATCTTCAGCTTAGTTACCAATTAATCAAAAGCGAAAAATCATTTACAAAGAAAAGTTGAGACAAACGCAGCAAAGAAAAGTAAAACATACATACATTAATACAATAGCACAGATTCAATTGTTGGTTATACAACTCATATTAGACAGAAGATATACCATTTTGCTCTAACTCTGTTTGGTGGGCTTTCCACTTTAAGGCCACAAGACTAAGTGCCTTTGTAGAAGACCCATCATCCTTCAACACCCTACAAGCTCCTTCTTTCATCTCCTTCATCCTGTTCCTCACTCCTTTACCTTCTTCACCTTCCATCAATCCTTTTACCACTCTAGCCACCTCTTCTCTTCTTACTATCTTATCATCCCCAACACGCGGCCTAAGCGCCACACGAATATCTTCGGTCAACAAAACCGCATTCATCTTCTGTTCTGCATATAATGGCCATGCTATGAGTGGAACACCACTTACTACACTTTCTAGAGTTGAATTCCATCCGCAATGAGTCAAAAACCCTCCCGTTGATGGATGAGCTAAGACTTGGGCTTGTGGAGCCCAAAAAGGGATTACAAAACCTCTCCCTTTGGTCATCTCTAAAAAGCCAGGTGGTAAAAATGATAATGGATCGGTTTGGCTATGGGAATCGAAATAAGCAGAGTTAGCAATCCCACTCGGACTTCTTATGACCCAAAGAAACCGTTGCTCGCTATCTGCAAGACCAAGAGCAAGCTCATTGAGCTGCTCACTTGTGAGCGTACCACCACTACCAAAGGACACATACAAAACCGAACCTAGCGGTTGGTTATTTAACCATTTTAAACATTCAGGCTCTTCGGTCTCGTTACCCTCTTGTTTACCAATGTTAACCAATGGTCCGACCGGATAAACAGGTGGTTTATCAAGACCCGGTTCTTGCAAGGCTTTTAAAACATTTGGCTCTAGCTCGAAGAAAGAATTCACAAGAATCCCTTCAGCTTCTTTGTACCTCTTGGTGTTATGGAGAAGCCATTTGTATGCGTCGTCTTTCCGGTCTTGTGCCGGGTCAAGAACATCTGTCCCGGTTAGCGGTACACATCCGGGTAGCTTAATCGGTTCGGTTAATTCACTGAACTCACACGACACCGTTTCGTCTAGTTTTGGTAAATGGAGAAAAACCGACAAGGCGTTTGCCGTTGTTGGATAGAAAATATACGGTGACACGTGGAACTCCACGGCGACGTCGAAAGCGTCCGTACCGAATAAATCGACGACGAGCGCCGTCGGCAAACGACCTTCCGCCGCGAACGAGTCGAAGACTTTCCGGAGCTCCGGATTTGAACGAGACACGGTGAGCGAGATACGAGTTTCGATGCGAGTCGTGGATGGGAGATCGGTGAGGTCGGCGGGAGGGAGAAACACGGAGGCGATTGAAGAAGGGAGAGAAGCAAGAACGGTTCTTTGAGCCTTTGACGGTGGACCTTCGCCGCCGATTACGAAGGTCACGTTGAAGCTGTGACGGTGAACGAGTCGTTTAGCGAACTCGATGAGTGGAATGAGGTGACCCATTCCTGGACTCGGTATGATCGCAACGTGAGGTGCTTTTGGTTCCTCCATTGATGCACAGATTCAAGAATAGTTTCTTTTCTTTCTATGGGTGAAGTTTGTGATTATTAACTTTTTGTTTTCTTTGTAATTTATGAGGTATTGAGTAATGGCTTTATATAGAGAGGTCGTGTGAATCATTGAGAGGTGAAATTCTATATTTTTTTATTTTTAGTGTTTCGTATAAATATGTTCCTTGTTGCGACCATGTTCGAATATAAATTATTTGGTAAACTATTAAACTAAAAATCCGTAATTTATGTAAATCATTGATGACAAAAAGAAGAAGTAAATGATTGAAATATTAAGTTATTTTTTTATTTGTCAAGTGAATTTTAGAAATAAATCATTTGTGATTTTCATGTAAATAAAAAATAAATCAAATCGCTGTGGAAATATTCATAATTTAGGTAAATTTGGGATTGTATGTCATAATAAAGCTTGTATAGTAGTAACACATAGTGCTGGTTTGAACAAAAAAAAAAAAAGTAGTGACACATAATGATATATTATAATATGTCCAATAATTGGAGAGGGGGTATGGAAATTGTCGAAAATTAGTGAGAAGCAGCTTTTGTGATTGTAGGGTCAAAATGTAGGTGCGTGTGAATTGTGTTGAGCGCACGTGTGAAAGTGATGAAATGCAAACGTAATGCTTCTGCAATGATTTTTTTCCCCTATAATGATTTTACTTTTCTTTCGCTCTTTTTTGGGTTTCCTTTGTTGCTATTATTCTATTGTGTAACAATTTTGCTCTCTTCTTTGCCAAATTTATTCTATACAAAATTAAGAATGACTTCTCGAAATATTTTTGGGTCATCATGGCTACGATAAAAAGGCATATAATCATTCATCGATAGATTAGCCTTTAGCATTTGTTTGAGTGAAAAAGGTGAAAGTGGGAATTATCTCAAAGCCCATCATTTTTGTAATGATTTTCTAAATTGAATATGTCCCGCCAAATCATTTTTTTTATAACTATATATATATAGGCAATTGCCTCAACCCGCCAAATCATAATCAACAAAAAAAACATAGTAACCCATTATTTGCGAACGATTATGTTATAGTATACATTTATTTTATTTTCTCTTAATAAGTCAATTCGACTTGTGCATCAACAATTTATTATATGAATAGCATTGCCATTATAAATATAAACACGTATAGGGGAGTGATAAGTAGATGGAATTCAACATTTTTTATTTTTTATTTTTTAGAATAAATGTTGGTGTCAGTTTGAACGAGCATAGGTAGCACTAACTCAAAAGAACAAAGTCTATAAAGCTGTCGCATCTGTACAACTTTTAAACAGATATGTTATTATAATTTCATCCATAAATATAATACATTTTTTTATATATATTTGTGAATAAACGATTAATGATTTTGACTAAAACGATGAATGATAATCATATCTAAATTTTGTTTTACTGCGGTTTCAATCATTTTGTAAACACCTTTAAATAGTAAGTTAACCTGATTTTTATAAGTTTCAAGAGATTAGTCTGAATTTTGAAAATGTTTTTTTTTGTTAACATAAAAAGAAAAAAAAAAACTTCTAGAAGTTTAAAGTTATACAATAATTATGTAAATAATTTAGTTGTTATAGCTACCGAGTCAGCCAAATTAATTTATAGTTAGAATTAGAAGACGTGCTAAACAATAGTATTGAATTATGCATTATTTGTTTAGATAACTGCCAAAATATGCTAAACCGAATGTTCATCGTATGGCATATGTCATTAGTGACGGACTGTTGACGAACGATCGATCCCTCCCCTAAAGACTATAAAAAACGGCAAGACAGCTGCGTCTGGTGAAGTAGAATGACAAGGTGTTTGTTTATCGTGCATTAACCTTATCCAGAAAAGTCCAAACACGACATCGTTTAATTCCTTTGACCTTATAAAGGCCAATATGGCAATATCGCTTTAACAGCCCATTTTTCTCTACGTTTGTAAACCCAAGCCTCTCGAGCCTCGCTGCTACCAAACTTCGTCGTCTCGACTATTGTACCCTAGACAGACTATAAACGGCGTCGTTTTATTATGCCATTACAAATTTTAAAAATATAGAACTAGTACGAAGTTACGAACAACTGGGAAAACGAATGACTATAAACCGGAACTAATTACAAGCATCAACCGTGGTATATTAACCAGTTCAATCGTAATGTTTGCCTTCATCTATATATACTGCTCCCGGTTAAGCATGGTTTCCACCATCACATCATTCCATGAATCAATTGGACCGGGTAAGCACCAATGGAGACAATCATTCTGAACATGGCTCTTATCCTTAACTCCAGCAAAAGGATTCGGATGTCGATACGGTCCTGGATGCCCGTCTGGCCGGAGAAGAGACATTCCAGTCGTGTCTAATAGTCTAACATTGGAACCTAAACCGAAACCTTTCCCAAATTTCTGAAACACATCAAGCTCAACATCACGCATCACATCATCAACGGTTTTCATTTTTGCCTCGCTCTCTTTAAACGGCATCGTTCTGTTGCAATACCCACCACTGTTCCACTCTCCGTTTTCGAAATGGTCAGGTGTTGTGGTTCGGAACAGAACCAACGGTTTGTGGTTTGAGTTAAGGACGAAGTCACGGAGAAGGTTTAGGGTTTTGCGGTAGGAGTAATCATAGCCAAGATCGGTTAGGTTGTTTCTCCCTTGGCAGTAATGACAGCCTGTGATTGTGTTGTTTTCATGGAATATTGTGGTTTTAAGGAACCATTTGCCTCCAGAGATAACAACGTAATCGAAATTCGGATATTGGACAGTCCATTTGTGATCGAGCTGGTTGAGGTAAAGCTGGATATCAGAGCTGCCAAAGGTTTCGGATTTAACAAGGAAAGGTGACCAAATGACTGAAAGAGTGAAGTTGTGAGAAGGGAATCTCCAAATCTTGGATCTGAACTCCTTATCATGATAAACCTCCACTACTTCTTCTACCTGAGGGAACATAAATCCCGAATTCATGATTACTTGTATTCTAAGGAAACTTTGATAGATACAAAACCGAAACCGTTATGAAGAAGATTTTACAAACCTGAGAGAGAATGCAGATGAGAGACTGGACATGGTTACGAGCAATGGAATCACCGATGAAAGCCCACCATTTGTTCCTGACTGCATCAAGAAACTGCGATGGACTGAACCTAGGAAGATCACAACCACGAGGTTTCCATCTCCAGAAGAGATAATTCACATCTGGCCGTCCATTCAATAGACAGTTCTGAAAATCTTGGATGTGATGGCATGAGAAATTTGTGTACGGAGGACCTGATGGATCAGGAATCCAATCACCAGTAAAGAGATCACACTTTGCTGATGAAACTGCAAAAAAATGTTCACAGAGACATTTAAACATAACACTGTAAATCCTAAATTAGAAGTTTTTTTCGAACGATACATTTAGAAATTTCCTATATTGTAGCAAATAGAGGTTAGAGTTTCCAAAATTAAACCCTAAAACTCCATAATTTAACATATCAATTCGAAATTGGAGAATGAAATGCGAAATACATAGATTACCGTTTCCGGAAGCAGATTCCGGAAATGTTGGAGAAATTGGAGAGACGGCGAAGCTGGAGATGATGAAATAGTAAGCGAGAGCGACTAGAGAGAAGTAAATGAAGAACTTGACGAAGGTTCGATGGCGGTGAGTGGAGGGAACAGAAGCGTCTAGGTTTCGTTCATTCTTCGCGCCTTTAGGGTTATCAAGCAATACAAAGGTTAATTGTTGTTCCATTGAAGAAGAGAAGAGTTAATTTGTGTCGCTGGTTGGTGCATGAAGCTATTCAATGCTTTTATATATTTAGGCCTCGACTCGAGAGGTGGTTAGGTTGAAGATGAAAGATCTTTGTGGAGAAAGAAAGATATGTTTTTTTTTTTCTTTTTCTTGTTTTGTTAACTTTTAATTGTAGGAATAATATGACTTTGTGAATAATTAATTTTTACTGTAACTAGGATTGAACAAAATATCCGGACCCAAAACCCGAATCTAACCTAAAAATATTGATCCAAATTTGATCTGCAATTTTAAAATATCTGAATGGATTCTAAACGTTTAAATCCGAACACCTGAACCTGAACTCGAACCGAACCGATAACTGAATGGGTAACTAAAATAGCCGAAATATAATTATATAGATATAAATATTAATTATATTTAGACTTGATATAACTTAATTATCTAAAATTATAATTATAAATTCAAAGATATCAATTATTTTAAGACCAAAATAATCAAAATATGTAAAGTAACTAAAATATCAGAAAGTTCCTAGTTATATACGTGAAAATTTAACCAAAATTTATTCAAATTTAACAATTTTTTTATATTTTTCTTAATATTTCGGATACATGAACCCGATCCAAACCCAAATGTATCCAAAATAAACCCGACTCGAAGGTATGAAATACCCGAACGGGTCTTATATCCCTAAATCCAAACACCTGAAAACCCAAAATATCCGATTTGAACCCGAATGGATACTCGAATACCCACCCTGGCATCATGCAATATATCATCAACATGTTATATTGCAAGTAACATTTTTTGAAAATTTGAAATAAATGTTAAATATTGTTTTAAAATGTATTTGTTCCCATGTAAATGATTTATATCTATAAGTAAATTAACTTTCTGTTATTTCTTTTGTCAACGAAAATGCGATATGTATTATTTGAATTTAAATTAAAATGATGATACAATAATGATATTAGGATACTATGTCTTTTTTTTTAGGATACTATGTTAAATAAAATTTATCATGTAAAGAAAAAGTAAAAATATGGCCAAGGGAGATTGAAGAGGGTTACATTATTACTTTCATATTCTACATGGTTTCCTTGTCCTTGTTAAAAAATTTTTTTTGTCTCCTTGTCCTTTTTTTTTTTTTCATTTTTTAAAATTTATTCAAATATTATAAATTGAGGTTTTTTTTTATGTGAAGCGCATGCCCCTGATTTTGGTCCCCTTTTATCGCATTTTTGGTTGTATCTCCACAGTCCTTCATACAACAATCTCAACCTTCTCTTGAATCTTGGAACCTAGCAAGCAGCACACATTTTGATATATTGGTTTATTCAATCATTGTTATGTGTTGTAATTGTGAGATTTAGTTTCATCGATTTATTAGCTTGATCAATCCTTTTATTTTTATTTTGCATTAAAAGAATGACGAAGGTAAATTGTTGAAATATTTGGTGGAAGTTTTACAATGATAGAGTTAAATTTTTTATATTTGTGTGAAAGAATTGCACTAATACATAAAAGACACGAAACACTTCACTCATCGCTAACTATTTTTTGAACAGATTCCTCACAGTTTGATTGTTAGTGGACCATTTTTTCTCACTCGTTTTTCTCATTCTTGCTACTCGTTCGTTATCTTTTTGTTCTTTCTCTATTTTAGTAATTTTGTAAGAAATATAGAGATACATGAAAAAAATTTGTTGACCATAATAAAAATAAAATTAGAGATACATGGAAAATGAACGGACGGACCACAATGGCCGTTAAGGACATATTCTCTATCTTGCTTGATATCGATATTGGGCCCATGAGTGTACATTTTGTTGTCATGTAGGGCCCACTACAGAAACGTGCAAAACTAATCAATCTACAAGCCTTAGAGGAAGTGTATATTTATACGCTATACGAATTAGCAAACCGTATAAAAATTAGTGAACAGAAAGAGTTATAAAAAAAAGAAGATAAGTCAAAGTCATAATAAACTGTGATAACAAAGAAAAGAAAAAATCGATAAAGTTCGTAATCAAACTATATCATTCCATCAAACCTAACCAATTATTAAGATAAAATAATCAGGACCAAGAATGACAAACCATTTAATTCTGCTTGGAACCATGAAAATTTTGAAAATATTATAAACCTTATAACGATATAACCCGGTTTGTTACACTATACAATCCTAACCGGTTCTGGTATCACTGATCAACTTGTACCGAGTTCGAACCAGCGACAAAAAAAAAATACAGACATTTCCCCAAGATTTTTTTAAAAAGAAAAAACAAAAACAACCGTTGAATCAAAATCTAACCGATGTCGTGGTAAATAAAAAGCACACTTTACATTTTTTAAAAAAAAAAATTTCATAAAAATACACTAACTATTTATCGATTTTCATAAAAATACATGAACGTTGTGGATATCCAAAAAAATACATAAATTAATTATTTCTTCTATTATAATACACAAACTTTAAATTGAATCCATTTAACATAAAATCTTTATTTTTATTTTTTAACTATTTTAATAAAAATAATATTTAAATAAGAAATTATTTTATAAAACTCGAAAATAATTCGTAAAATTCTTTTCAAATCTTTAAAAAATCCGTAAAATTCCAGAAATTAAAACACTAAATTATCAAATATTTTTTTTATTTTAATTAAAAATAAATAGTTTTTAATTTTTGTAAAATCCTAAATGTTAAATGGATACAATTTAAAAGTTTGTGTATTATAATGGAAGGAAAAAATAATTCATGAATTTTCTTGAGTACCCACAAAATTCGCGTATTTTTATGGAAATCGATAAATAGTTGGTATATTTTTGTGTAATTTTCTTTTTTAAAAACAAATAAATGATATGAAGATCGAAACAAGAGGCAAGAATCATTTGGCTGTATTGTGCTACTTGTGGGAGCTTTCATGAAGCTAATGATCGTGGAACTCTCATGCCGAATCCATGCTTCACCTTCTCAACCCTGTTTCAAGTTATCAAACATTTTTACCAAATCCTCAGAATCTAACTGTGTTTTGATCTCAAAATCTCCAACATAAAAAAACTTTGTGTGTTTCAGTTTCTGCTTACGTTGGGGCTAATTTGCCAAGGCTCTTAAGTTCTTCCCCTGAATTTCCGTCAAGGATTCTTCCTGATATATCAACAATGTAAGAACGGTTCTTGTCTCGAGGAAGACCACGGCGCATAAGTAACTCCAAATCTCTCTTGTTAAGCTCTCTTCCATTCACAAACACATCTGTGTTTCCTGCTGCACAGTTATCCGGCATTGGATGGCTAAACTCTTCAATAAATGGCTGCAACAACAACAACTAAGTCATCAGCTTCTTCATCCATTTGATGAAATTTTTCAATTATCAATTTGGCAGAAGAATGTGAAAGGACTTACAGGTATTACACCGAGACACGGTTTGTCAATCACGCCCCAGAAACCAGCTCGGTAGTCATACCTGAATCAGAGACATATATTAGAAACTGAAAAAGAAGACATAAACAAGAGAAAAACAGTGAATGTTGAAGTTCATGGCATTACCAATACTTTCCACCTTGGATTGGTCCAGCTAATTTCTCAGCACTGCTAACTAGATCTTCCGGTATAAGATGTCCATTAACCCAAACCTCTAATAACTTCATCTGATCTTCGTTTTGATCAGTAGAGGACCTCGTCGTGATCTCTGTGGAACCGGACTCCCTACCCTTTCTGCTCCTTGGTTTGTTGTTGTCTTCTCTTCCGTTTGAGTGCCTTGAATCTTCGGAGATCTCAGTGTTAGAGTATCCATTGTAAGAAACCTCAGTCTCTGTAGCTATTGATTCCGATTTCAGCGAGTCCTGTTTCATGAAAGACTCTTGCTTATCCGACTTGATATAACCCATCTGCGCCACTCCGTAAGCGATTGCAGCTCGGTTTACATTAGAATACTCAAAAAGTTCAAGGAGACTGGCACTCTCAGAAGCAGTGGGTTCTGGAGCTTTTGAGCCTTTAGCTCTTCGACGAACAGATTTGACCTCCTTCTGTTGTCGTTCACTAGAAATGCTCGATCTTTCTTCATCATCTGAGTGTTGAGATTCAGACCGACTACTCTGCATAGTTTCACAATGATTCCTTGATTCCTGTATTGGTTCTTCTTCTTTTTCATCCTTACGAGGAAAATCGCTACCTGAGTTGTCAAAATCAACAGCAGATATTTCCTCTGCCACCACTGTGTTTGTTGTGCTACTATCTTCAACCTCTAGAGAGACCGGGTTTGTTTCCTCATTACCAGAAGAGAAAACAAGTTTCTTATCGACGATTGTGAAACTAATAACTTCAGAACAAGCACCACATTGCAGCTTATGTTGCCTTTCCTGAGCCAAAATCTTCTTCTTAGGCAAGTAAAGTAGCTCGAAACAACTATGACAAGCTATAAAAGGAGCACCGCCAGCAAGAGGATGGCAGCGACGAGCATCAGTATCAGAAACAGCTTTCTTAACATAGCCACGAGCAAAAGCACCACCCATTTCCGAATCAAGATCACTTGGCCACCTTGCATAACCACCTCGAGGACCTGGAGAGCCCATCGAAGAAGGAAAACTCGAACTGTTATTAACAAGTGGACTATACGGTGCTGTGAGTTTCTCGCTACGATGGTGAGAAGAAACAGGACTATACGGAGGCACATCACTGTACCTACTTGGTGTAACTGGAAAGAATGAATGTGGCTCAACTATATCGGGACCAATCTCAACATATTGACCTCCAGGATATGGACGAGTCATCTGATTAGGGTAATGATGACCAGGAGGATACCAATTTGGATTTGGAACTGGAGGTGGTCTTCTATGGATTTGGAACCCGTAAGGATCTTGATAAGCTTGAGGATACATTCCATGAACCGGTCCAGCATAAGGAAATGGCTCTGGATATGGATGGTAATAAGAAGGTCCAGGATTAGGATTAGGATTAGGATTAGGACCATGGAGATGGATTGGACTGAGAAATGGCTGATTCTGATCTGGTTCTTTAGGTTTATCAACTGCATTATTATTACCACCACGAAGGAGATGATCTTTGATTGAATCTAACCTTCTAAGAAGCTCAGCTCTTTCTTGATCTGTGTACTCAATTGGGTTGCTACTTGTGTTCCTAGATGAAGAATCTGATCCGTAATTAAGCTCTTCATTTCTCAAGCTTTTCCCAGATATTTGAGACCCAGCTCGCGAATTTGAGTGTTTCTCCTTGAGACTCGTTTCTTCTTCACTTCTAGAAGAACCAGCATCTGATCTACCATCTGCTTCGTAGACATCACCATGTGACCTCATCAGCTTCTCCAATTACAGAAGAATAACTGTTTCTAGGGTTTTGCTTCTTCTTTTTTCAGCTGCAATTCAAATCAATTCCTTGAATTTAGACAAAATTCGAATCCAACAACATATTTCTCCGATTGATGATAAGATTTGAAAAGAATTAAGAGGGGAAGATGATGATAAAGGAAACGATGAAGCAAAAATCAAGCTTTGGTATTGTTGATTTGATATTCCTTTTAAAGTTCTTTAATTTGAGGCAGAACTTGAGCGCGTACATAAGCGCGTGAGAGTACAATTAGACTGACGTTGAGCAGACCGAGTCTCGTTGACCCAAGTGATAAGGAGCTGACCAAATAATTAAAATCAAATACAAATTCTAGAAATGTGACTGTTTAGTTTTTACCGACATGTAAATAAATACAATCTCAGATATCGCAATTTTTGAAAAAGTCAACTTACAAAGAATATTCAACTAGTAGAGAAAGTTACAAATTTACCGGTTTCATGTTCAAACATTTGTATACATGACAATATAATGATTTCACCATCATTTGTTTTCTAAAAGTCAAATAAAATCTTTATGTAGCTTTTATCGTCGTCATCAAACCTTTACGTACTTATTGTGAATGTGGTTGTACGAATATAGACTAGCTAGTCTAATGAAATTACACCAAGTTTGTATATATAACAAAATACTAGTATGACGACAAAACAAAAAAAAAAATACTAGTATTTAATATGTCAAGTTAATGCTTCCATGTTACAAGACGTGCTTTCAAAACTTCTCCTTTCTTTATTTGTATAAAAAAAACACAACTTTTAAGTTTTTTTAAAAAAACACAAGTTTTTATTTTGGTAAAAAAAATAAAAATAAAAAAACCCGAAAAATACACAACTTACTCGTTGAAATAATATAATATCCAAAACAACCTGAATCCTAACGTTTTTTAAAAATACTCAAGCACGTAAACGTCTAATTGTAGTGTGGTAATTCAATTTTAATGTGTATATATATATATCGCGACTGTAATTGATATCATAGTGTACGCCTTCTGACTATTTTTTGTCGTGACAAAGCTACATCCTACAGCTGTAAAGTCGTCTCTGTCCTATCATTTAAGATTATTGTCCACTTGCGACATTACTACCAACAAGATTTGAGAAATTTGTAAATACTTAAGCGTTGACTAATTTACAAGCATTTGTTTGGGTAATGCCCAGCATTTTATCTAAACTACGAGCTGTTTCGGCCCGGAATTGTTTTACAATTAATAGAACGGCCCAAATTACTTGGGTCCATAACAGACCTCATTATATGGGCTTTAAAACAGAGATATTAAAATAAATTATTACATGTTAATAATTGGACAACTGAAGTGGACATGAGACCACCTCCAACCAAGAGTTGTAAAGATGAGTTTTTACACTATTTATAAAATAAAATATTAATAAATAGTGAAGAGTTTCTTAACTATTCATTAAATTTGGTATAATTATTTATTAATAATTTAATTTTTAGAACTCCATTAAGAACCATTGTTGGAGATGCTCTGGTGAACTTTTTTAAATTTGTGATCTAAAAATTATCACATAGAATAATAACCATAAGGTTATATGGGAAGCTAGGTGGGAGACTCTCTTACATCTAAAGGTTTTATGGCAAGCTACGTAGCTTATAATCTCTCTGGTTCGGTTGCTCAGTTTTTTAGGTTTAATCTCTTTTTCTTCTTTTTGGATCTATTATGTGGAATTAAGTCTCACTCTTTGTCTTCTTTTCGCCAGGTTTTTGTTTCCTGTTTTGTAGAGGTTTAGTCTCTGGAAGATGTTATCCTGTCAGCTTATTGGCTTGGGTTGATGATCTTTGTATCATGCACAGTTTTATCAATTTTATATCCTAGATGACACAATAATAATAATAATAATAATAATAATAATAATAATAATAATCACAAGGCTTTTGGTATTTGATTTTTATTATCTCTGGTCCAACATCAACTTTTATACACATCCAGTTGTATATCTTAAAAAAAAAAAGTATATAACTATACATTATATGATTTCATTAGGGTGATGTTTCAGTTTGTTGGGTACGCCCCCTCCAAAATATGAAAAGACGAGAAACAAGATTGATGGCATAGTTGCAATTTTTTTTTATACATGATATCATCTTGGGAAAAGTTAGGGCATCTTTGCTATACTTCAAAAAAGAAAACGTTTGGGAAATAATTAAAAAAAATATTTATCTATTGTCATTCATTCCATATTAAGCCCAACCACATTTTAATAAAAAGTAAATATAACTTTTTCATTGCTACTAAAAGTCTAAAAGTAATCTTAAAGTATGTGGAATATTATGTGGAGTGGAGTGTGTTGTGTGTGTCTACTGTCTTGTGTGTATTTCAAAGGTTTTTAAAATTTTAAGAAATTAATTTTACACTAAATAAGCCCAAAATTTATGTGGTACGAAACTTACCTAAAAACTTTTTAGTAACCAAACGGATCATACAGACCATAGGAATCAAACGCCAACAGTAGCACCATCGTTACGTGGCGTACATACATGAGGAGAGTATATCTTACGCGCTTAGTGATGTGCGTAGGACAACCACCTGGTACCACAACAAAACAAAACTTTGCAAAATAATCCTTAGACTAACCATTTTTGTTGCATATAATCCTTCAATTTAAATTCTTAACCTCTTTAACACTTAGAGGACTGTTTATATTCGAGTGTATATATTTTTGTAATCTTTGAATTAAAATCCCTAACCTCAGTCCTCTTACATATAACATTCGAGTGTATAAGATTGTTTACATTTATTAAATTCAGATAAATACTTTTTAAGCAATAACGAGGAAGGATAATTTTGCACTTTTCATAGTAGAATGGCTACATTACAGAACATTAGTTAGTTTAGGGTTTGGTTTGTAAATTATCCACAAGGAAAGAGTGCCATTAAAACGGCGTCGTCGTGCTTCAGGCGTAATCAGTAGTAGGTTGTCTTTTGGCAATTATTATCGCCGCCGGGACAGAGAAAGGGCTTAGATTTGATCTCTCTTCTCGATTAACTTACAACGGAGATTTCTGTTAGGGTTTGGGTCGTCGATGAGAGATCGAAGATTCTGAAAACTTGTGAAGAAAAATCTTAGGGATCGTAATCGTAGTTAAGTGATTGCGATTTTATTTCTGGGAGTTTTTTTGAATCGTCTATCGATCGATGGCATCAGAGGATGTGAAAAGAAGCGAATCTGCAGCTGTATCGACGATCGTAAATCTGGCGGAGGAAGCGAAGTTAGCGAGGGAAGGAGTCAAAGCTCCGAGTTATGCTGTTCTCAGCATCTGCAAGTCTCTCTTGGCCGGTGGTGTCGCTGGTGGAGTGTGAGTTCTTTACTTCTATGTTTTGATGAATTTGGAGAAATCAAAAAGAAAGATCTCTTGAAATGTTGATTTCATTTGGTTCTTCTAATTTGTTTCGATAATGCCAAAGTAGATTGAGAATTCATAGAATTTCTCATCTTTTTGCTATATCTGTGTTTCCATTAAAAATCATAACTTTATTGATGTTGATCTGGTTACTGACAACAAGTGGAGTCTATCAGTCACTTAGCTTCTTTTTTCTTACGGGCTTAAGTCCGAAGGATTATAATGGTTGATAGAGGGTATAGAAGCAGAAAAATGCCATATTTACTCGATTAGGTTGAATCTTGTGATTGACATCTTAAAGAAAGAGCAACTAGTAACTAACTTTTATCTATCAGTCATTGTGTTACAGTCAATGCTTACATCAAATGTTTTTATTAGGTCACGAACTGCAGTTGCACCTCTGGAAAGGATGAAGATATTACTTCAGGTTTTGCTCTATGTTGGTATCTTTTGTTTTTGAAACATATAAATGATTGGAGACTTAGCCTGTTCACTGTCAATGTCTAGGTCCAAAATCCACATACCATAAAGTATAATGGAACAGTTCAAGGTTTGAAGTATATTTGGAGAACCGAGGGCCTTCGCGGACTGTTCAAAGGGAATGGTACCAACTGTGCTCGTATCGTTCCCAATTCGGCTGTGAAATTTTTCAGCTATGAAAAAGCTTCAGAGTAAGACCTCTAAACTTTTTTTCTATAATGCATCATGCTTGATTTTACTCAATTGATATTTGTGTCTAATCTTTGCTTTCTCTTTCTCTCTTGTAGGGGCATACTGTACATGTATCGTCAGCAGACAGGAAATGGTAAATTGATTTCAGCATAAGATTTTTATTATTCCCTGTTGAAGAATCTGTGCACGGTATAACGTATCACTATAGACTCTAATTTAAGTTTCTAAAAATGAAGCCTTTGGAGCAATGTTGTACTCATATCACTAGCCTTTCATATCGATGGTGCAATAGTACTCTGGTTATAAGATTTTATGGTTCATGGGTTTATGTTGTTTCTGCAGAAAATGCTCAACTTACTCCTCTTTTACGGCTTGGAGCTGGTGCAACTGCTGGAATAATAGCCATGTCGGCAACATACCCAATGGATATGGTTCGTGGAAGGCTAACTGTCCAGGTAACTTTTTGTACCTCAACTTTGTAATTACTGGAGCTAATTGGTCATCTTTGTAACCTTGCAAAATCGAAATATGCGCAGACCGCAAATTCTCCTTATCAATATAGAGGAATTGCCCATGCTTTGGCAACTGTTCTGCGAGAGGAAGGTCCACGAGCCTTGTACCGAGGTTGGCTTCCATCAGTGATTGGAGTTGTAAGTGTTGTTTTTTTTTCCTCAGTCGAATGTAATTCTACAAAGTTACGATTTCATGAGACCATTTTGATAAATGCAGGTTCCTTATGTGGGCTTAAACTTTGCGGTTTATGAGTCGCTGAAGGACTGGCTACTTAAAGACAACCCCTACGGTCTAGTAGAAAACAATGAGCTGACCATTGTAACGAGGCTGTCATGTGGTGCTATAGCTGGAACAGTTGGTCAAACAATCGCTTATCCCCTGGATGTGATTCGTAGGAGAATGCAAATGGTAGGATGGAAAGATGCTTCCTCTGTTGTTACAGGCGAGGGGAGAAGCAAGGCTTCGCTTGAATACACTGGTATGATCGATGCATTTAGAAAAACAGTTCGTCATGAAGGCTTTGGAGCATTGTACAAGGGTTTGGTCCCCAATTCAGTGAAGGTTTGTTTCATAACAAAACCCAAATACTCTATCAATTCAATGCAGTCTCAAGAAAGTTAAAATTGTTCTGTTGTGTGTTCTACAGGTTGTACCATCGATTGCGATTGCATTTGTGACATATGAGTGGGTGAAAGACATTTTAGGAGTGGAATTTAGGATATCAGACTGAAGTCAATTGATATCTCAAATATGTTTCTTCAACAAAGAAAGCACACTTCTATTTTTGTAGCCAGAGGAGACAGAAGAGAAGTTCACAATTTAGGGGGCTTTATTTATCTCCTTTCGACATTTGTCTGAAGGATATAAAGGCTATAGGAAGCTTAGCCAAACTCTCTTTTCTTTTTCCTACTTATAGATTGGGTTCTACATTTCTGCTGAATCAAATAAGTCAGTGGCCAAACACATTTGGTAACTGCAGTTTGTGTTACAACATGTTTGGGCTGCTCTTTTCTCATTTAATTATTACACTGTTTGTTATTGGTAACTTTCAGTTTAGTTGAATAATTCCGTGATTCTGTACTTGTTTTACAAATTCGTATGTGTGTGCTAGTGCATTTGTGTGCGTGTGTATGTGGATTGTTGAACAAACAGATCATAAACTTCATGTTTAATATTTTTACCTAAGAGAACAGAATAAATATTTATTTCATTCCATTTAAAATGATTGAATACTGGATCGTAATTATACAAAAAAAAAATGAAAACAATAAGGGAAAAGAAAACACAAATAGATACATACAGTAGTGAAGAGTGAAGACACATCTCCATCAATCATCATTAGTTATGAGTGCAATCTGATCCTGCATTTAAATTATATTCATACATATATTAATTTCCAAGATAAACAATAAAATCGATTCCAATATACTTTAAAATTTAGATTCGGTACGTACCATTTAAGCATTTTGATGCTGCATTTAGCCATCTGTGAATCAAGCGTCTGTAATCTCACGCCACCGCATCTGAGACTAATCCCCACCGTAACAATCTTACGCTTTCCCACAGCCAATCCAATCTTCGTCTTAGCTGTAACCTTCACCACCAACTTCTTACTCTTCATCTCTGTTCGAAGCCTTTTAACCGTCGGATCATCCACCTGTTGTTTCTTTACTTTAACTGGAACTATCATAACCGTCCGATTCCCTGGCCTCTCCACAAATCCTTTGACTTTCGTTGACCCAAGGCTCGTCTCAAAATCGCCATCTCCTACGCTCACGGCCACGTCAGCGTCGCTGTAATAGTAACGTAGCTTTCCGTTAGGATTTCTAAATTCGAGCCTCGCCGTTGCCTCCGCCGTCATTTGAGACAAACCGTCGCCGGGTTTTCCTCCGGAGAAATTGAAATTGCTGACGCGGAATGAGGCGAGGCGTACGACGGGAAGTCTCGGGCTGCACCAAAGGAAGAAGACGGAGACGGTGAGAATAAGGAGGAGAATGACGACGGCGACGGTGATGCAGACGCAGCAACAAAACACGCGGCAACGACTCCATTGTTTCTTCTTAACCGGATAAAATGACGCTGGAATCGAATGTTTTGGCCGGCGACGAAGCGTTGATGAAGACAATGATCCGCTTGGAGTTTCCGGTTGTGAGTGGAGCTCACGATAGCCAGGTGGTTTTTGAAGCACCGGTTTAAGTAGATTCTCTGGCGCCATTTCTTCGTCGCCGGTGGTGGTCGTTAAACTTCTGTTATGAATATGATCTCTATCTTTCTCCATGTATGTTAGGTACTATAATTACAAAATGAATTTGAGATTAAATTTGAAAAGTCTTCATTATGATTTAATAATATAAAGTTTTTATGATTTCATCTAATAAAATATAAATCTGTGTATCAAATCCTACCAACAAAAACAATAATAAATAGATTTTTCCTAACACTTTAGCCACTTACTAAAATTTTCCAACAACCGTGCTTGCTGTTTGGCTCAATGTTTATGTTTTTAAAATTCCAACGGCAATATATTTGTGACTTGGTTATGAGTTTATGTCCTTCAGGACAGTAGTGTATATATGTCTTTTTTTTTATTATCGGGTCTGATTGATAATCAGTTTGAACATAGTGATTAAACATTTTCTTAACCGTTGTCAAAGAGACGATTAAAAAAAAGCGATTAAAAATAGCATAAGAGAATGTAAAGTATTTCAGTCCGATTAATTACTTTAGTTGTTGTTTAGGTTAGCTATTGAACACAAAATTTAATGAATACCTCTCAAACTAGAGAGTAGTCTGGTGTGAGCCTAGCTCACAAACATTTACCAAAGAACTATATAGATTTGTTGTTACAAACTCTTTCTAATGTTTATCTTTCTCACTCACCACCCTTGTGTTTATCAAGGTGACAGGTACCTTACAATAATAAATAGCTTTTTCCTAAAACTTTAGCCACTTACTAAAATTTTCCAACAACCGTGCTTGCTGTTTGGCTCAATGTTTATGTTTTCAAAATACCAACGGAAATATATTTGGACTTGGTTATGAGTTTAGGTCCTTTAGGACAGTTGTGTATAGATGTCATTTTGACCTTCCATATATTTTGTCTGATTAATCAAAACATCCCAAGAAATTGAACAATGACGCATAGAGAATTGTACAAGTATACAAACACTGTCGTCACGACTCAAGTTTTACTAGTTGAGGGAAGCACGTCGATATAGAAGAATTAATGATCATCTTAAAACTAAAAAATCCACACAAGAAAAGTATTTTTATTAAAGAAGCGATTACGAAACGAAAGACCATCAAATACGTCTCCCTTTATCTCTAATCCAATCGCTTATATAAAACTAAACCTATCTATCATCAATCAAGTGGTTGCAGCACACACTGAATCTCTTCCGAGTAACCATATTACATCAATTTCTGCTCACCATGCAGAGAGCTACAAATCTAAGAAAAACAAAGTCCCTCAAGTTACAATCATACAACCCAGAAGAAGAAATATTTGGGTTGTAACTTGTCAGCTAGCCGCGACAGGATCGGTTATTGGACTTGCATTTAACAGTTGATGTTGCATACTGTTACTACCTGATACAGAGTTGTTCTTATCGACTCGAGAGATAAGGTTCTCTGTTTTCCCAGTTGCTTGCGTTTGCACCGATTTCAGCTGATCCTAGAGAGGAATAAAGTATGTTATATTATATATAACCAATACAATTGTGATTTTGATCAAAATGTGAGTAGAATGTGTTACCAATAAAGCTTCGTTCTCCAGCCGTAGTTTCTCAGACTCATCGTTTAGTTGGCTTAGTTTGGACCTCAGACTCATGTTCTCAGCTACTAGTGCGTCAACTTTGACAGAGAGTTGTTCAGTTTCAGCCTATGTGAACAACACAATCCAATAAGTTAATCTATATTAGCTTCTATCATTAGTCTTTAGTTATAAAGTTTTTATAGCAATCACCTGCTTCCTCAGTCTCGATCTTCTAGCAGATTCTCGGTTCGACTGTTTTCTCTTCTCTCGTTTAACTTCTTTTTCATTCTTCTGCAGATAAAAACACACACACACACCAATAAACAAACAAAAAGAGGATGTCTCATGAATTCAGTTGAGAGTGGAGGAAGAATACTATACCCATTGATGTGGGATACCATTCATGCCAGCAGAGTTTTGAAAATCCATTGATGTGGGCATAACAGAAGTCACCATGGTTCCATCAGGTTTCTCATTTTCCCCTCTAAGAGGAGGACTGGTTTGAGATGAAGGTCTTTCACCTACCAAGAACAATAAGCCATTAGCTTTAAAATAGTTGTAAACATTGAATCATACAATTACTAGGATTGTGTTCTTTACCTGTAGTTGGTGATCTTTCTCGCCTTTTTCTCTTCCTAGATTGTTCTCCCTGTCGTAAAAAGGCGGATATAAATCAATAAAGAACCCGAGAAATAAAGATTAGTAATTCAAAACCTAGCTCAGAAAAGAAAGGATGAGTCCATACCCCAGTGGTATTACCATCACTACCATTGCTAGAGCCATCATTATCAGAGCTGATTATATCAGAATAATGTTAGATAATCTCTATAAGAATAAAGCACAAGGACCATTAGGAAGAGATCAGCTAGTTTGACAAACCTCTGATCACTGCTGCTATGTTCAGCACTCCCAACTTTGTTATTATTATTACTTATTGACATTGCTAGTCCATCGAATTCTTTCAGTTTTTTCATGAACCCGTGGTCGGTGTTTCCAGGCGAGTTAGCTGGAGCATCCATGTTCAAAGGAGTTGTAACCTGAAAACATTCTCATATTCATCATATCCACCATATAGTTTAGCTCCCATTCACACAAAAACATCACAAGACAGTGACTTACAACACCAGATGTTGCTTGAGAAACAGGACCTTGCGGTTGTGAGCCCTGTTAATGTATTCATAAAGATTTTAAGTTTTTAAGATATAGTTTGATAAATTAACCAATCAAAAGAAGGGATGATGATTACAATTTGAACACCAGGATGAGCATAAACACCACCAGGAGGACAAAATGGTGGATATGGTGCCCCATAAGGACCTATCATTGGCTACAATAATTAAGAAAAGTAAAGTCGAGATGTATAAGTAAAATATAGTTTTGGTAAATATCAATTCAACAAGTTTGAATAAGTACCGATGGAGAGGCCCACATATAAGGAGGTGGAGCATGACCAGTTGCAACATTTGAGTTGTAGTATTGAGGTAAAGCAACTCTAGGACCATAATATGCCTACAAATCATGAGAAACGAGCTAAGGAAACACAATCTATACAAGAGAAACAATAAGGTCAAAGCAAATCACATGCATAGCAGCCCAGTCATGATGATACACTTGAACATTGCTCTGCTCCTGTAGGTATATACAAACAAACAAAACAACAACAAATCAAAACTCCATTGATTCTCATACACAATTTTATGTGAGTAAACACAATGAGTTTCCATTGATTCAGTACTTACAGGAGCAGCTTGCGTTGGATTATCAGACTTTGTGGATTTTCCTTCTTCATTGCCACTCATTGCTCGATACAGAGTAACTTAAACAAAACAAAAAACAAGATCACATCTTTTAGTAATTCCTGTTGTATAAATCATAAAAATCTAGAGGACACGTGGATCTTGCAATTTTGGACATCAAAATGATAAAAAAGAGAGAGAGATCTGATTAACTATAAAGTATCACACCAGTATATTTACAAGTAAAGAATTCAAATTCAACTTTTTCTAAGGCTTCTCGGATTTTACAACTAAAAATACACAACGAATTCTACCTCATCTTTCCTAGAACTTTTATTGCATCGAAAAATCAAGTTTCTTGAGAAAACAATTCGAGTCAAGAAACTATACAGTGAAATTCATTGAAGATAATGAATCCAAAAACGTACCTCGAGTTTTAAGGCAAAAGAATTCAAATTTCTTACAGGGAAAAAAAAAACAATTCGACTATGAAGTTTGCTTTTTTTCTCACCTCTCTTTTACAAATACTCGTAGAATGGTTTCTCTCTCTAGAACCAGAGTTCGGTACAGAGGAGGAGCCAGAGAGGAAGGTAAGAGAAAGAGAAGGGAGCGCCAAGAGGCTGATGCACACGTCATCATACACGTGTCAGCATCTTGAAGGGTTTGTAAAGGGATCGCATATGCTGAGCTGGCTACCCTAGATCTGCGCTGGACATTGAAATTATTCAATTAAAAACTGATTGGTACACGTAATCATAATCTCTACCGTTCATCTCGAGATGACAACGTAGTCCTACGTGTTGCTGATTTTCTTCCCTTTTAAAAAGATTATACAGAAATAAACTATAGTGTATAAATCATTTGGGATCCACGGATGACGAAACGTGGACTGCGCATCTTTTTAACCTTTTTAAGGCTCTTTTACCAATTAGTTAAATCTAGATTACGATTGACGCCTGATATTCATTTCGGTTGAAGGTAAAAAATTATGACTAGAGTGGTCCCTATCTGCGATCTACTGCCTTATGTCGGCCGTTAGTGGTTTTGAGGCTGACGTGTCCCACTGAATAAGGAATAGTACTGTGGTCCCTACGGACAACATGGGATTCGACGCCAGCTCATATTATTTTTAAAATTTCAGTCGATGACTCAAATCTTTGCCACGTTGGCTCCACCCATGACAAATTGGTTAACAAAAACTTAACTATTAATCCATGTCGTTTAAATATTCACTATTCAGATTTCAGATACAGATAATCTTTACTTCTATATTGAAGATTCAATACCAATTCCAGAAAATAATTTCCGAAATAAACAAAAATAAATTAATTTATATCCGCCTGATGTGGTAATTCAGGTACAGACTATCAAAAAGAGAAAGTTTGTTTTGAAAATGATTTATTATCTTTTGTAGTTAATTTCAGACAAATCCGACAAGGTGGTGTGACGTGTTCTTTGAGGTCAATTCTAGTGGGAGCCACTTGACGCGAACCCAGTTTTGGACCCGATCCAAAACAATTTACGTCAATACCTTTTTTATTGGGTTATTATTGGGCCTTACATGAATTATTAGACCCAACTTTTAACATTGTTCTTCTTTATAATCAGAACTTGCAAAACCCATAACTTATTTTTCACTACGATAAAGCTTATGTGTACACGCAAGAGTAAGAAGACACATATATTGAATCAAGGACCGAATGATTACAAGAACCATATAACGCCAAATATCTCATCTTCACTCTCACAGAAAGAAATGGCTTCGGATCTAAACAGAAGAATAGCTTTCTCTCTTCTATTCTTAAGTGTTGTGATACTTTTTGGGCATAAAGCTTATTCGAAATGTGATTTCGAAGCAATCTTCAATTTCGGAGACTCGAATTCTGACACTGGTGGATTTTGGGCTGCTTTTCCAGCTCAATCCGGTCCATGGGGAATGACTTATTTCAAGAAACCAGCCGGTCGTGCTTCAGATGGACGTCTCATCATTGATTTTCTAGGTAACGACTAACGAACACTCTCAAATATTTATGATATCACTATCACGACCAGTTCTATGTATTTGCATAGGACCCTCGTAAAAAAATTGCACAATGTACCTGTAAAATATTTAAGATATAACTAGAACTCGTGTTATATTATTATCTTTTACTCGAAATGATCACTAATTCACAATAATCCTAAACGTAATGTTTTATTCTTGTAGCCAATTCTCTTGGAATGCCTTTCCTAAGCCCATATTTGCAATCTATTGGATCGGATTTTCGACATGGCGCTAACTTTGCGACGTTAGCCTCTACGGTTCTCTTGCCAAACACGTCGTTATTTGTATCCGGAATCAGTCCTTTCTCACTTGCTATTCAGCTGAATCAGATGAAACAATTCAAGGTTAAAGTCGACGAGTCACATTCTTCGGACCGACCAGGTTTATCTCTAAACGATAAATGAATAGAAAGATAAAGTTAATAAAAAAAAACTAACTTCACTTGTATTGTAGGATTGAAGATCTTACCGTCTAGGAGTGTTTTTGGAAAATCACTATACACGTTTTATATTGGTCAAAACGATTTCACATCCAATTTAGGGACTATTGGAGTCGATGGTGTGAAACAATATCTTCCACAAGTCATAGGCCAGATTGCTGGAACAATTAAGGTACCAAATGCTAACCATACATTTTTAGTTTGGAAAAGTTTCAACCCAATTGACACTTATGATCCCAAAATATATTTGAAATCAGATTTTGAATGGTTTACGTCCCTCCACTTAAGTTATCTTCTTTTGCTTGTAAAGATTTTGCTTTTGAATGTAGGAGATATATGGAATAGGTGGTCGAACATTTTTGGTATTGAATTTAGCACCGGTTGGATGTTATCCGGCGATTATAACCGGTTACACTCATACCGATTCGGACTTAGACAGATTCGGATGTCTCATTTCTGTAAACAAAGCCGTCGAATATTACAACGCTTTATTAGAAAAGACATTATCCAAAACAAGAACTGAACTAAAAAACGCTACCGTTGTTTATTTAGACACTCACAAGATATTGCTCAACCTATTCCAACATCCCAAATCCTACGGTACGTAATGTCATAACCGGATTAGTTTTTTTTTTTGGTATATCGGTTAATCGATTCTTTTTTTTTTTTGCTTGTATCAAAGGTATGAAACACGGTATTAGAGCTTGTTGTGGATACGGTGGACGTCCGTACAATTTCGATCATAAGTTATATTGTGGCAATACCAAAGTGATCGGAAATTATTCTGCAACGGCCAAAGCTTGCCGTGATCCACACAATTACGTGAGTTGGGACGGAATTCACGCGACTGAGGCCGCAAACCACCACATTTCCATGGCCATTCTCGACGGTTCGATATCATATCCTGCGTTCACACTTAGTAACCTCTGTCCACCTTAATTATGAATTTATGACATAAGATGGATATCAGTTGTTAACTGTTTAAATGTGAATTTTTAAAACTCCACCAACTAAGCATATTGTGACACCCAAAATTATATAGATAATATAATATACGTACGTCAGTATGTGTTTAAAGTTGTGTAATATGCTTTACAGATCGATTGTTCTCCTAATCATTTGGTTCTTCTTAATTTATTGGATTAAAAAAATACTAGTTAACTAGTGACATTTCTTCGTCACCTTTTCGTGCTTATCGGATTAATCTTTTTTTTTTTAAGTGTACGTGACGATTTATCTTCTATCTTGGTGTGCTGTATTTTATATCATATGGACATTGGACATTACTTGTAGACTTATAGTATTATTATTATATACGCTATGCGCTAACTACTGAATCAAATGCCACATATTATTATATCACGTACTTAAGTATTTAACAGTTCATTTTTGTTTGACTAACCCATGCGTCAATTACTATTCAAATACGAGTTCCATCATTGTTAAATAACTTTTTAAATTAAACTGATTAAAAAATATATTTGATACTAAGACATGCAAATTGGCAGAACTAATTGGCTCGATCTAATATCTATGTACATACGCTTCAAATGTCGGAGTTCGACTTATGTACGAAAAATGATTAGATGCGGATTTGTATATCAAAATACCAATACTTGAAAATTTTATGTTTTGTACTTCGATCCGGTTATTCAATTTTTATTTTCTAATTTATATATTCCAAACAAACATTTTAAAATATTGGTATTACAATCAATTTGTGTAAAATGATGACAAAAAATAAAAATAAATTTCTGTAAAATATGTGAAAAAATCATACCACATAAACATAAAGACAACAAAGGGAATACAAAACAAATTTTAATACCTTCTTCAATTAATATTTTGGTTATAAACAAAACAAAAGCGAATAAGGTTGTATATGTACACCCATAGGCCATAATAACTACTCTATCTGTTCTAATTTATAAGATGTTTTAGCCTCTTTTTTCTATTTTAATATAAGTTTTGCAAATTTTTATGCAAAATTTAAGTTTTGATTAGTTGAATGGATTTAAAGTAAAACATTAAATGATACATTTGTAAAAAAAAAATATATTTTTTAATATGCGTAATTTAAGCCAAAACTTCTAATAAAATAGAACGGATGGAGTATAACATTTCACAATCTACCAAGATAGGTTATTAGCTGAGTAACTTAAACATTTATGAATTGTGTCCCCTCCATAATACAATAAAATAAGAGCAATGGAGAGCAGAAACGACGAACAGTTCACTCGTGCATAAGAAAAACGGGAAGAAGTTCAAAAAGAAACAAACTTGAAAATAACCAAAAAAAATTGAAACTTTGAAAGTTACTGTACAGAGCCAGAAAAATTTGGAAGAAACTACAAAAATCAAGGTATATTAGAAGAAGAAGGAAGATCTTCATGATATTCCAAACATGGCTGAGTTCTCACCATCGTTGCCGCCGGCATTCTACTCCGACCTATCCAAATATTTCCGATCATCTCACTCTTCTCCGACTCTCTCTCCATTTCTCTTAACCTCTTCTTCCTCACTAGTTTCACAACAACAACAATCACCATAACTACAATAACCGAGACTCCAATCGCGGTTAAAACAAACCACCACGACTTCCTCCGAACCAACTTCGGTTTATGTTTCTGGTTTAGAACCACAAGAGCGTAATGCCCATTGGAATTCGTAGTGGCACATTCGTAATTCCGTGTTGTATTGCTGAAATTCAACGATCCATTATCTCCTAAGACGATGCAGTTGATTCTTCTGCGATCACTGGAAGCGTAAGAATCGAATCTGATCAAGATTGGATTGTCTCTCTTGATCGAAAGATTCAATTTTTTAAGATCGTTCGTGTTCGTCGCGTCGTAAACAGTGAATCCAATAACCGGAGAAACAAAGGAGTAATAATCAGCTAACGGGAAGTAAACCGATGAAGAGTAATTACCGAAACTCTCATAGACAAAAGCTATTCTCTTAGCGTACGGTGTCGTTTTAACCTCGGTAGGAATGTAAATTCCACTAAAGTTGGCTCCTTTTCTCCAGAACATACTGTTACGGACCGTAACAACAGATGCTTTGATGTCGGAAAGATTCGACGGAAGTGAAATAGCGTACAACGAGCCTGTGTGTCTTCTAGTATTGCCACGAGGCGCGTATGAACGAATCAGATCGTCCAAATCTTGAATGTTGTTGATGCAATGAACCATCGATTGTAAATTGGAGATGACGCAGAAGACGAAGATGATGACGATGAGACCAAGATTAGGAGTGATTCTAGATCCCATTGCCAGAGAAAATCAAGAACGACGACGAAGACCCAAATGAGTTTTGGTGATCTTCATCTAGGTATGATGTAGAGAATTGAGATCCAGATAGATGAGAATCAAAGTGGAAGCATGATTATGATATGGAAACATGATTGAGATTGAGATTGTGATGAGGGAATAATATAAGCACATATACACACTCAAAAGCGGGTAAGGGACATATACATTGACATATAATAAAATGTAACAGCTGCATGAATATGGATTTGATGAAATGTGTATGGTTAGATTAAAAATATTTGGAAAAAAAGACCGTACTTATATATTCAAACTTGAAAGAAAAAAGGGGAGAGAAAGTTGGGGTTGAGCTGTATTAATGGTGGCTGTTTTTTTGCTTATTATTTTTTTTTTGTATTAAAAAAAGAATAAGGTTACTGAACCAAAATTAAAATTGAAGTTGGAGCTTTGTCTTTCGTCAAAACTTTTATTGGAGATGATAAAGATGATGTCGGCTATCGTTTGTATTATGCGGATGACGTAATGATCATGCCATTTCTTTGGATATTAGTAAACTAAAGTTTTTTTAAATTTCAACTATTTTGTTAAATAAGAAGAGAAATGGAGTATTGGTTAGTAGTTGAAAGCGCCAGCGAAGTCTAAGGGTGGAAGAGCCGTACCATCACTCAATTTCAGTGGGTTTGTTATCTATCTCTTTTGCCATAATTCTTGCTAATTTCTTTTATAAAGAAGTTTCTCTTTTTTTTCTGTCAACTTATAAAACAAGTATTTTTAGTCACATATTTAAAATTCCTTGTTCGAATTCCTCTTTTTGCTTAATCTCGTATTATCCTTTTGCACACAAAAAAAAAAAAAAAAAAAAAGCTTCGCATAATTTTCCATTTTTCCTCACCTAGAAGACAAAAGAGATCAATCAAAAGATAGGCCCATATTATAAATGGGCCAAAACCAGGCCTTAAACCCCACAGGATGCGAGCAATCTATAAACACCACTGAGTTGGATTTCTAAAGATAAGAGCAGCGACCAATAAGAGCACGAAGAATGTCCACGTGTCACTTAGCCGAATCTTGTTTAGTAAAAAGCGCAGCAGCAAAAAAAAATCGAGTAGAGAAGAAGACGAGAAGTAGGCAGAAGAAGATAAAGAAGAAGAAGAAGAAGTTATCGGCGTGCTTCGATGGCGATATCAGTAGCAGCTTCGTCCTCTGTAGCAGTGATGGTTCCACGTGTCCCCGCCGTCTCCACCCGCTGCTCCGCCGTCCCCTACCTTCCTCCGCTTCCTCCTCGCTCTTTTGGCAGATCCTCTTTCACTGTCCCGTTGAAGCTAGTTTCAGGTGACCACATTTATTTTGCCAAGTCTCTCTTTCCGATTTCGATAGAATCTAGAAATGCCCGAAAAATCGCGCGAATTGTCACAAATTGCTTGAAATTAAAACATTCCGGCACGGAATTGGAAATTTAGCGATGCAGCGGTTTGGTATGGTGTTAAATTGACCCGGTTTAATTGATTGTGAAAGCTAGTCAAAGCTTACAAGCAAGTGTTTTGAATTTCAAAACCGAAATTGGTGGTTTATATAATTTGATAACCAAACAGTGGATTGTCCGGTTTAATTGCAGGGAATGGTTTACAGAAGGTTGAATTGATGAAGACAAGAGCTTCTTCATCAGAAGATACCTCAACGTCCATTGACACCAACGAACTCTTCACAGATTTGAAGGAAAAGGTAAGCCATTGCCTTGGCTTACTTGGCTTGGCTTTGTGTTTTGTCTTAAATAGTGATTGTTGGTTTTTGATGCAGTGGGATGGTCTTGAGAACAAGTCAACAGTAATTGTTTATGGAGGAGGAGCCATTGTTGCTGTTTGGTTATCTTCCATTGTTGTTGGTGCCATCAACTCTGTTCCTCTGGTAGAAACAATCTTTTAAAACCCTTTTGAGATTAAAGAAAGTGTAATGGGTTTGAGTCAAATGATGTTTTGTTTGTTTTTTGAATTTGTAGCTTCCTAAAATAATGGAACTTGTTGGTCTCGGTTACACTGGATGGTTCGTTTACAGATACCTTCTCTTCAAGGTAACAAAAGTATACTTATTTCGAATTCTTATAATGTATAAAGCATCAATGATCTGACATGAATCAAAATGTGATGATGATAATCTTGTTTCAGTCAAGCAGAAAGGAATTGGCTGAGGATATTGATTCCTTGAAGAAGAAGATCGCTGGAACCGAATAGATTCAATTGAAAAAAAAGCAGCTTTTCTTTCTGAGGGTTTCTTGTAATATCATTATTATACAATCTCTCTGTTCCAACACTGTATCTGCATCTGAAACTATTATCTTAGATCCACTGCATTGATAAACAACTAGTTTCATGAAGCACATACTTCAAAATTGAACCACAAAGATGATCAAAACATGTATGAAATGTATATATACATCATACCGCAAGCAACCTAAATCCGACCAAAACAGTACTAATGGTTTTTGAATGCCATTAAACACAATATAAAGATATAGTTGGTTCTAATGGTGGATGGAGAGCTCGGCTCGGAGATGAAGAACGTCATTGATGAAGTATGGACAATCCTTAGCTATGAATCTATCCCATGGTATCGCAAACAAGTCTCTGTCTCCAGCTGCTTTACCTCTAGTAAGCTTATAGTTTCCTTTGTATTTACTCACAAACTCTTCTGTTGGATTCGACCTTGCTGAAAACTCAGTCCACAGTTACACTCACCAACCCATTTTCTTGCATCCCAAGAAACAATCCAAAACAGTGTAACAAACTTAGTTGGTCCATGTTACACTGGGCTGAGAGAAAGAACCCTTGTCCTCCTAAGTGAAACGGTTGAGAATACATCTGCCTCAATGGATAGAGATCCTCACATTCTTTACGTTTTAAGTCCAAGTAAACAATGCATTTAGGAAGAGGATCCTCAAATTCCACAATTTTGATGGGTCTGTATTTGTAGGCTCGTTCAACAAACCTGTGGTTAATTGAAGCTGGTTCGTTGGAGGATAGACTGTGTCGGTCTGCTTTGAAACAGAGAGCTTCAAGGACTAGTTTTGATGCTACAGAAGGTCTAAAGTCGTCTGAGGTCAAGATTTTCTTGAGTCTACGACATGTCATGTGAGGGAAACGAATGTAGCGAGCGAGATGAGAACCGAGGATTTCTTGGCGTTCTTCAAGAACTGAGTAATGTGTTTTAATCCATTTCAAGACAACTTCGTATATAATGTCTTCACACGCGATCTGTAGATCATCACTCGGTAGTGGAAACCTATCAAAATGTTATAATGAAGTTAAAACAAAAATTAAAGAATATTATGATTTGAAAGTTAAGAGACATACTTGGCTAAATCCTTGTAGTAAGAGGCGATGAATTGACTTGCAGCAACTATCAAAGGCTTAACTGAATCAGCCATTAGCAGAGTCGAAGGAAGATCAAGAAAAAGCAATGCAGAATCTAATGTCATTGGCATATTGAACAAGTAACGGATGCAATACTTCATACAAGATTCAACCTCAAACTTGTCTGCGGCCATTAGAACATCGAGCAAAGCAGAAACCGCAGTGATTGATAATGAATTGATATACATGAAATGAAAGAGCTCCATTACAGCAGCTTCCTCTGCATTTTGCAGAAATCTCTCAATTACTTTCACAAATAAGTAAAATATATGCAGAAAGAAAATGTGTTATATATAGTTAAAGTCTTCAGTTTACAATACCAGAAGCATCTATTTTCAAAGTCAAATGCTTTTGCTCTGACTCAAGCATTCCATTAGAAAATAGCTGTGGAAATACATAAAATGAATGGTCTTAAGCATTGTACAATAATATGGTTTGGTTTAAAATTACTGAGTATGCATGCTAATAATATAATACGTTATAGAAAAAATGGGCTTTTGGCTGCCAAAATCGCAGAATTTATATGTAATTCTTTAACTCTCATCACTGAAGGATTAGTGTGCCAATAATTACAATTCCAAATTGAATCATCATAATTTTTTGAAAGAAATAATCATATTCAAAGATTGAAAATATATACCTGATCGTGATTCATGTATCAAGATATCATTATTTAAAGAAACCAACCCAAAATAAAATGTTAAAATCCCAATATTAATCCATTCATGTATAGCAAAGAAAAAAACGAAAATCGAATAATGTTTGAAGAAAATGAACAAACCATTTGTATGATTCTTGACATCTTCTCTTCTACGTTTGTGATCCCTAAACCAATCGACGTACTTGAACAACTAACCTCACTGTCATGGGTGATCTCCATTCGAAGAAGACGGTCGGAGAAAAAAACGTTGTTGAAAGCAAATCCAAAATCTTTACCCTTCATTTCCATTTTAGTTTTGAGTAAAATTATAAAAATTGCAAACATGAATTGTGATCTAACAAAGAGGTAGAGGGGATCTAGAAGACACTTTTAGATTTATCAAAAGATTTTCAAATTTTAAAGATTCGCCTTACAAGCAAAGCTCATTTAATGGTAACAGCATCATTCAACGTTTTTGTTGTTGTCTGTCACGTCCACAATAATCTCATTTATAGTTGGAAAATCAATAAATATATAATATAAAATTATAAAAAATACCATTATATGTAAATAGTTAATTTAATTACATAAAATAAACAAATGCTATGATTAATTAATATTTTTAACCAAAATTAACATATGCTAACTAATAAAGCTATATAAAAAATAACTTATACATTTTAATTAAAATAATAGAAGAATAGTATAATAATATATACTGTGTTATATACGAGAATTGTTCTTTAAAAAAAAATATTTTAAAGTTTTGAAGAGTTGAACTGGTATGTTGCCAAAGCTCTAGTTCATTTTCATTTGAATTGACTATTTTTTGAAAAAAACATAGTAACCTAATCAATAGAAAAAGATTGCATGTTTTTCTTTACATATTGTTGATTAATCAACGATCAAAATATACAATAAAAAAGAGGATTTTTTGGACAATAAACACCAACTTGGGTTGTAAGAAGAGGCTCTTTAACACTCTAATGACTCCACTTGGAAAATTAAACGGTAATTATAATAACAAACAATCAATATTAGAGGGAGAGATCATCGTCGTGAGCTAAGAAGATGTTGGAGACAAAGTCTTGAAATCTAGAAGAGTAGATCTTAGGATGGACGGTGGAGATTGAGTTTGAATTATGTTGGATGGATTTGTAACAATGTTCTATACGTTTCTTCATACCATAGTCTTGAAATGTGTCTACGATCCTTAAATACAGAACGACATCGTACCATTCTTCTTCTCCCGTCGCTCTCTGCACTCGCCGTGCTCTCGCCGGAATCTTCATCCCAAAATTGGTACTTGAGCTGGAACATAAAAAATTTATATTTATATTTTTACCAAGTACCAATATAAAAATGTTTCTAAAAATGTTTTTTGGTTTCTTTTTTTTTTACCTATTGTGAAAAAGGTCATTGAGTGTTGCTGGTAATTTACTTTTTCTGTCTATCTGAATTGTATCTGAGCTTGTGTTTTTGCTTGTCATTGAGTTCTCACTTTGGACTGAATCTGTATAGAACCAGAGATATGTTTTTTTTTGTTCTATTTTAAGAGTAGTACATTGTTACCAAAGATTTACCTTTCTCGGGAGAGCATGAATACATTGTTACAGAGGATCTATCTGGAGAACTGGGAGCCGTCTTCATCGATTTTATGCTATCGCTTTTGAAGGAGCCTGCAAATTTAATCAATAGTCATATATATATATATATATATGTGGTAGTCTTGCTATATAACATAAAACATAGATAGAAGAATGTTGTTGAGGTTTATTACATGGAGGTGTGAAGCTACCGTAAACTGGGTTTAATCCATCAAGCGAACCTGTTAAGAGTGATTTGTTCATATGATCAGATAATTACTCAAAACACTTTCACTAATAAGAAGAGAGAAAAAGAGGAAACATTATATATCACCTTGACATGATCCTTTTGATTGTAAACCAACCAATGAGCTATAATCCATTATACCTTCTCCTTCCAAAAGCTCACAATCTAGTTTTGTTTGCCTGTAATGACATGACATGACCATTTGTGTTTCAGCATTTGCTTCATAAACAGAATCAAGACTGTATAGAGAGAAGAGAAAGAAAGGTACTTGATGATGCGTTGTCTGACCAATGGATTGACGTAGAAACAGAAATCGAGATCTATATCCTTCAACACAGTGGTGTTTCTCAATGCGATTTTCTTGTTAGTTCGACCTTTTGGAGAACCTTTAAGATCATAGAGCTTGTTCATAATGACCGTTGAATGTAGCATGTTTGACATCACAGCAAAATATGTCTGTATACAAAACATATTAATTTTGCTTTTAAGTAACTAATTAATAATGGCTCAAACTCTAATTAATCATTGATTCATTCATATATAATCATTCACCTTAACACCACCAACAGGCTTCACAGCATGAGCACCATAAATTCTTGAGAATAGTGAAGATCTATAATTATGAAGATGTCGGTAGTAACTAGAAAGCATATCTAGTATCACCTACAAATCACAACATATTTTTTTCAATGGAAGACAACACACAAAATCAGTACATCTCAAGATCGTTTGAGTACCTTAATTTCGGATTTTCGAAGAATCTTGATGAGAAAACGGTCATCATTGGAAATATGAAACACATTCCCAATTTTCCCAGAAAAAAGCTTATTTAGAGTCTCATCATTGCAGATGGAATGCATGTAATCATCATGATCAATATCCTCAAGCTCTTGTATAAGTCTACAATAACAAAAAAACATATATATATATATATTAAGAAAATAAAATAAAATTTACTTTTCTCCTTATAGCATTTTAACCTGAAAATAACATGACTGTTACCTGAAACCCAAGGGAGAATAATCCTTCCAATCAAACTCAGTGATTGTGCCAAGTGGCAAGTGTTTAATCTGCTTTGAAGAATATCGAATTCGATTTTCCTCTGTGGCTCTCACCTCCACGGATGATATCTCCCTTGTAAACTTTGCCATAATTAATTAAAACCCTAAATGGATCATAGTAACACGAAATCATCAACTAAAAACCTCTAAATACTTGTTATTGCTCTAGGGATGAAAGATTTACCTGTTTCACGAGCTGTAGTTTTTGATAAGGAGTAAGGACAAGGCACAAACAAAGAGGATTGAAGAAGACGAGAGAGCGAGAGTGCATTGTAATGAAAGATTTTTCTTATAAAAGATGATTTTGTTTTTTCTGCTAGGAAGAATCGATGGTTTTAACTAATGTGGCCGTTAAACCAACTATTATCTCCTCAACTTAATTAACCAACTCCCGCGTTTTGTTTCACTCCTGCATTGCTTTAACCCTTTTTAACATCATCATTTATATTTATATGGCAACAAAAAACCAAAAGAAAATTCAAAAGCTTCAGAATTTGTTAAGACTCGTAACCGCCAAAACTAACTAAAGGGAGATCATATAGAGGTAGGTGCACGTGGCGAAGATCTATGGTTTAGAAACCAATGGACATTTGAACCGTAGGAATTCAGATAACAGATCTCAGCCGTCCATCATTTCTCTCCCTGCTAACATACCCGACGATTTCATCAAGAAACAGCACATAAATCCTCCGCCGTCCGATGACGATCGCACGTGATTCTTTCCCGCCATATTTCGAACTGCGTTCCAGTCTCTAAGAGGAGACGGCAGGGGAGAAGACGTCGTCGAGTCCGTACCGTCGTCGGAAAAATTTACCGATCCGCAAACCGAATTCTCTTTCGAACTCTCTCCGTCATCAGCGAGACCGTTCTCCGACGAGCTAACCGCAGATCTAGATTTTCTCATTCTTCGACTCCGACCGCTCTCTTGAACGGACTTGAAGAAATCAGCCGGGAGTTCAGAAGCGTCGATCACCATAGCCGCGATGTTAAGAACGCCGTGGAACTTTCCAGAAGGACGACGGATCTGAAGCGCCACGAGAGACGGAACTTTCACTGCGGCGGTTGGGAGGAAGTTACTCACGAGGAAGCGCACAGTTCCGATCAGATGATCACGCAAGTAACCAACAGCATAGATCTCGATAGAAACGCCGGAAGTTTCGCTAGAGAGGAAATCCGGAGAGACCTGGAAAACGAATTTGTCGTTCCAGATCGGATTCTCGGCGCCGATCCGATCAATCCGAGTCCGGAGCTTGTTGGAGGAATCAACCCAGACGGATGCGTAAGTCTGCAATCGCCGGAGCTTTCCCGTCGGTTCTTTAAGTCCTTGCGCCGAGATGAGATTGATCTCAAGAACGTGCGTCTCCTCCATCTCTCTCTTTCTTTGTGTTGAAAACAGTGAAGCTCACCGCCGGAGAGTTTAAGCCGTCGGTTAAATCGAAGAGAGGCGAGAGAAATAAAATGATGGAGACTTGAGACCTTTTATACAGTAATCTTTCCAAAAAACAATGAATGAAACAAATCTTATGGCCTAGCAAAAAAAAAAAAAAAAGGCACAATTTTAATTTGTTTTTCATGCGTCTACGTTTAACTAAGTGGAGTTTCCGGTAACAGTTTCGTTCTCCGGTAGCGGTTTTACATATTTTCCAATCACTTTCTGGCGACTATTTCGACTTCTCATTCTATTTAGTTTGTCTCGACTTTTCTTCTTCTTCTCTTCTTTCTCTGCATTCTTCCTTTGCTTCTCTTTCTCTAATGAACCGCGCCACACGATCTCACCAGTCCATGGCCATAGCCAGTGACCCACACGACGGTCTGAGTCTGCTTCTTCGGCAAGATCCTCGTCCATTGTTTTCAGAGTTGCGTAATCGAACCACTTTACCCACATTTGCCCTCGCCGGTTCCTCTGTTTGTGTTGCTCCTGCATCAAACCAGTCCCGGGATCTATGTAGACAATGTGTCTCGCGCTGTGGTAAGCCCATACATTCACCAGAAGCTCTAGTAACCGTGAATAGCAATGCTTGTCCTGTGAGAAATTGAACATATTACTATCAAAGCCAAACCCCAAATGGATTGAATTTTGGCAGAAGGGGGGGGGGGGAAACTTTAGTACTTTGGTTAAACTAAGATAGCACCGGCTTGTTCGATGATGTTCTTCATACATCTGTGCATCCAATGAATCTACGAACATCCTATAAACAAGAGAGAAACAATCTATAATATTCTTTTTGGAGTGAGTCTCAGATTGATACAATCAATGGGTAATACAGCAAGCAAGTACCTTGAGAACATGACAAACTCTAAGAAGGATCTAGTTGGCAATGCCCAGCTCTGCATCACAGACCATGTATCCCCATCCTCAGGCATTGGTGGCAATGAGTCCAAATTGTTGATCCCGTACATTTTCCTCAAAGTTTCGTTGTAAGCAAACCTTGATCCAAGCACATAAATTGTAAAGTGTCAGGTAAATGAGCTGAGTCTCAAAACATTGTTATATACCTTTACTTTGAGAATCTGTAGTGTTTTACCTGCAATTCCCAGCATTTATGGCATCACAAAACGACCAAAAGGGTTTCTGCAGAGGATTTCTCGGATCTTTGTCCATGCGAACCCAAAAGTATAAGGCATCTCCGTGTTTCCGTGTTTGTATAGCATTAAGTAATGCGTTCTCAGCAGTCTTGGATAAAGATTCCTGTTTTAGAGTACCAAGTTACATCACAAGTAATATTATTACTGGACATAGCATTCTATTATAGCAAGGAAAGATATGTACCTTCCTGGCAGTCGCTCTCCAGGACTGAAACCCTATCCATGAATTCTTGTGCAAACGATCAATCTTGTTTGAAATGGCAAAAAATGCTCCAAAGTCACCAAGAGCATCGCGATAGTATGGGTTGTTGAAAAGCGGAAGACGTGATGATGCATCGATATCATCCATCCTAGGTCTACGTCCTTTGACTGACTGCAATATGATGCATTCACGTCACTTAAGAAAAAAGTTCCCTCTTTTGGACCATCCTTATGGTTGAGAAAACAATATATTGCACATGAGAACTCACCAGGCCGACCCCACGGTAAAGGGGATATTGATGTAGAAAAGACCAGGTTCCTTCGCCAAAATAGGGTTCATATATGCATAAAGGTTGTCCAGTTCTTAGCAGCTCCCCTTCATCTCTCTCATGTAGATCATTCTTACTTCGGTCTGCCCTCTTAGCGCTTTTATATACTTCCTCCCATGTCCCATGATACTGCAACGCTCTGCCTTTCAGCTGCAACCAACACACACAAACAAAAAATCAATTGACATGTGGGAAATGGAGAACGTTATTTCAAGAACTTCCATTTGAAATGCTTACCTCCTCGTCTTCTCGTCTTTTCTTACTATTCATCATTTGAAGATATCTCTCTTCTTCCCAAATTTCATACACGAATGAATCATCATTAACAGTCCCAAATCTCATAGCCTCTCCTGGGGTATGATTCCAATGTCTCTCAAACTTCGCTAAAAACCCATAGCTTCTTGCTGTTCTATCATCAGGCGATTTATCCAGAAAAGCTTCAAACGGATGCCAACTCCATTCTTCTCTTAGTTTTGGAGGAACTTCTTGTACATCCTTAGGAGAAGCAACTTCTGAAGAAAACTTGAGAATATTCTCTAGTAGAGCCACATAACCTTCTATGGTTTCCCGAGCCATCATATTTTTAGCAGTTGTTTTTCCCATCATGGCAATCTTCTGAGTCAATGGAGATATTTTCCCTTCTGTAATCACTTCAAGCACGATCTCTGATAGAACCTTAAGATTCTTCTTGGGGAAAAGATACCCAGTAACCCTGTCATCGACCTATTTAATATTACCAATACAGTCAGTAAGCAGCCACATAGACAGAGAACATGCCACAACACATTTCCAGCAAGAACTCGAGCAAAGGAAGAAGGAGCATACATATTTTCTGATGTTGAAGAGGTCTGGTGCAACTATAGGTTTTCCCAACGACATGGCCTTCATCAAAATTTCTGGAAAAGACTGCT
Organism: Cardamine occulta; assembly: GCA_028015245.1. NCBI lineage: Eukaryota > Viridiplantae > Streptophyta > Magnoliopsida > Brassicales > Brassicaceae > Cardamine > Cardamine occulta. The sequence goes on along the minus strand of CM051393.1, from coordinate 716,514 downwards.
CCTCAAGAAATGATCCGTATATAACGAGATCAGAACTTTCAAGTATCTTATCAACATTCCCCGCAGCGCTTACATGCTTCACAGCATCTTTTGGATATGTCAAGTTCTGGGAAATTGTCTAAGAATTTCAAAACAAACCAGGAAACAAGGTTAATGACTTTGTAATCTCTATCTTTAAAAGCTACAAAACATTTCACCAATAGCAAAGCAGACCTTGTTATACCTCAATAGCTAAACTGTAGTTGGAAGCTGACTCTCCACCTAAAACTATGATCTTGAGGTGGGACTTATGACTTTCTTGGTAATAGCCTGAAAATAACGGCTGCAGAGCTTGCAGAAGCAAGGCATGTTCCAGCCATTGACCCTTGTACAAGAATTGACTTCCCACAATGGAAATGACCACGTCATCTTTCTGTGGAAACTCCAGATTCTTTGCTTTCCATACTTCTTCAGGAGATCCGGGAATCACATAAAAGTTGCCAGCATCAAACTCGGAGTAGAGAATCTGCATGAAGCAATGAAACAAGATTATTATCCAAAACTACTCTAAATAACCTATTTCAAAGCAGAAACAAAAAGAATTTATTTTGTGCTTCTAATCATAAACATTACCGGATGAAGATAATTATGGAAGACTACAACCGATGATCGGCTGAAAATCTTTTTCCAATCCGTGAGGAGTTCGGTCTGCCCTGTTGAGTTGTACTGTCTAGACCGAACAGCAAGAGTTTCCTCGTTGATGACCCAAACAAGAGGCAAAGATTTGAAAGGTTCTTGCAAGAAGCTGTCAAAGAATAACAATAATTTAAACAATCAAAAACTTAAAAGAAAAGATGTGCGTATATATACATTATATATAAATTCTCATTTCTATATACAATGATAAAAAAATGAAAACTAGAGCTATGTGATATACATTCATGCCAAAGAACCGAAAATCTTACCAAGTAAACATACTTCTCGCTCGGAGAGAGTTTACAATTACGCCATCATAGCTTCAAGATAAGAGCGAAGAAAATTATTCAATGATCAGAAATCATCACATTGACCAAGTCAAGTCAACTAAGTTTGGACTATAATAATAGAAGAAAAGAACCCATAATGCATTGGCTCAACCTCAGATCCACATTATCCAATTAAACAGAATCACATGAATAAATTAAATTAACCATAGCCTCAAGATTAGTTCCGAGTTCTGCTTCACTCGTTCCCCAAAAGTTTTCAAGCAATGCAAATATAGGGAGGAAATGCGGTACATACGATAGCCAATCGATAACACAACTCGATGCATGGTTAGTCTCGAGTATTGTGACTGGAACTCCCATTTTCTGCCAAATACTATTCACTGGACCGTCTTTAAGTGAGTAAACCTACCAAGACAAGTTCGAGTTACATTACTTCATATTACTGGTAAACAAAAGAGCAACAAGAAACCTACAAAGACGCAACAAATCTATACCTCAATTGCATAGCCAATCTCTTGCAGTACCTTGGAGAGAGACACCATTAACACCTGCTCTGGATCAGCTAATAAATCGGAAAAAACCTTAACAAGATAAAACCACAATGCAGTAATCAGATCTCAATAAGACCAACCACAAATGAATAGAAACAATTCATTTTCTAATCTTTAAGTAACTGACCAGAGCTAGCTTAGGCTTTCTAAATCCAAAACGCTGCAGAGTTGTATTGAGAGAAGATGAAGTGAAATTGAAAGCATTAGCTTCTCTCTGGAATTTCATCAGAAGCTTGGTAGGCTCAAATCTAACATCCTCACCGAAATCCAAAAACCCTTTCTCCTTGAAAACAATCAAATCAGGCGGCAAAATCTCTTTACTACTCCATGGTTTATCCGACTTATCGATCACAAGACCAGGCAAAAACATCTGAAATAACACAGCGAAGAAGAAGAACACACCGATCGTGCAAATCCATTGGAAGTAATCGATTCTCTTCCATAGCAAGAATCTAGAGAGCCTCGATCTATTTCTCAGCAAGAACTGGTGTTGTTGTTGTTGTCTTCCTCCTCTCCCGCCGTTATCTCTCTTCGCCGGAATCCCAGATTCCAGAGAACCCATTGTTTATATACTAATTTTCTCACATGCAACTCCGGCAAGAATACGAAATCTCAAAACAAGAAAATGTAACCTACCAGAAGCTATACGAACTCAATCCTCACCTAAAATTTCAATTAGATTCGATAAATCCCAAAAAACGAAAGCAGTCGAAGTGCGTGTGGGTGATTCAGTAGAAGAACATCAGCAGCACAAGTACAGATGCGTAGATTCTTGTGGCTTAGTAAAAGTAACAAGAAGAAGAAGAGAGAGAGAGAAAACTCTAGCTTTGGCGTCAATGGCAGAAGAATCAATGGAGAAATCTCTCTGAATTCACAAATCCGATCTTCGCTTTCGAAGCTGCGGATTCGAAGGGAGCAAGAATCTTTGCTTCTGTGTCTTTCTAATTTCACTTTTTTTTTTCTTTTTTTGTTTATTTTCTTTCATTTTCCATTTTGCTTTCTTATCCATATATATATATATATATATTCCTTTTTAAGTATGGGATTTTATTTTATTTAATTGCCTAACTAAGGGAAATATTTTACAATTATTCTGTTCTTATGTTACAACTTACACGCATAATTTAATGAGATAATCGACTTAAATAGAAACCATTGTTTTTAAAAATCCGATTTGACTATCTATATTCAGATACATAAAATTGTTAGAACAAATCAATAAATAAATGCTTAAAATAATATCAGATCTAGAAATAAATAGTTTTAGTACTTATGAAAAGGTCTAGTGACCAGCATTGGACGTCAAGAACTATTTCTAGCTCCGATTCTGATAATTTAATTTATGTTTTTCATTTCCGGTAAATCTTACATAAGCAGCATCCTCCAAAAAGTCTAAATTGTAAAATTAGTCACATGTTGTAAAGTATTGAAGTAACATCCAACTATAATTTAAATAAATGTATAAATTAATCAAGTGGACCCTCATATCATATGCAAGCTGTCAGTATAGTGTGGGATATTTAAAGTTTTGAACTCGTTCTCTATTTTTTTTTCTTACCAGAATTTGCTAAAACTCGTTATAAAAATCAGTTTCAATACTTCATATTTGTGTCAAATTATTATCAACCGCAACCAACTCCATTTATATGTCAGATCTGTGTTTTTGTTACATGCCACAGTTTTGTTATTTCCCCATTTCATCAATTTACGGTTTACCCATATGCCAGAAATTATGATACATTGTGTAGATACTAATTCAATATGACTTGAATGAAGTAATCATAGAAATAGAATTGTCAGACTCAATGCCAATTCTAGCACTCCAACATTACCAAACTCAGAGTCATATTGAATTAGCCATATAACACCTCTAACCTCTTTCACATAAATTTAAAGACCAAAAAAAGTAAAAGAATTTACTCACTGGATCTTTTCTTCCTTTGCCCAGCCTGAAAATTCCAATGACAACAAAAAGACAGAAATGGAGAGAGGAACAATCTTTTTGGCCATTAGAATTTACTGTAATTTCCCTAATGGAGACTCTTGAGCATGATCATCGACTAGCCATAGACCAAAGTCACGGAAACGTTTGATCTTCTTGTCAAAACCTACAATGTAGTTATTGTGGATTATGACATGTTTTCCTTTTGTCTCTTTAACCCATGTTGCGTTCTTGAAATACAATCCTCCTGTTGGGAAAGCTGCCTGCGGAAGCAAGTAGAGATCCACCTACAGAACAAATGAAATTACCTTTGAGATAGAAACAAAATCGTAATTGAACATCCGTAGGTAGTAGAAAACGCCAAGAGTACCAAAAGATTCAGTCTTTTGAGATTTTAAGCTCTCAACAACAATTGTGTAATAAAAGCTTGAGACTAATTTACAGAAAGTTACAGTGGAACAAGGAGGAAGGAAGATACCTGATGAGCTGTTTTGTTAAGCGCCCAGTTAAAACCAGGCTGATCATTTGCTTTCTTAGCTTTGGACCAAGGTTGGTCTTGAAGCTCCTCAATCCATTTCTTCATGAGAAGTTTTGCGCCATTAGTAGGACGCAAGAAAATCATACAGCTACATATATAAGGCCTCCCCTTTTTCCCCGGAGGTGGCAAATCATGAGAGTGATTCAAAGTCTTAATCTGGCACCATATTCAAGAAGATAATAAATACAATAATTCGATGCCATCGATAAAGGAGATGTTTGAATATACGTACTGCAGTCATATCATCCATGAAGTATGCATCGTGGCTTCCTTCCATATACTGAAACGGATCTTGCAACCAAACCATATCAACATCGTTGTACATAACATTGTAACCAAGCTCCAAAATGTGCAAGAGATGTTGCGGCCTCCGAGATGTGAAATTGAAGAAACCCTAATCCAATACGAGAAATTAGTTAAAACGATCATTTCCAGTGCAACACAAGCTCTTAGCATACATTCTCATATACCGAAACAGATGATACATAAAAATTCAAATTGGATCAAAATACATAAAGCAAAAACTGCTGCTACCACATCCACAAGTTCACCATCTTCAGCTATTCATAAGATCAGCCATGAACGTACCAAAACACAGCTCAAAATCAAAACCTTGGTGACACTACACTAGCTAATCAGCGAACATCTAAGATCTAAGTGAATCAGTATGATGAACACTAAGTATTCACTCTGAAGATTTCATGAACTTAAAGCTAAGTATATCTCAAGCTAGAGATGAATTGGATCAAAAAGATGAAAACTCCGTGCAGAGATTATACCTGGGAACCAAATTTGTGTGCGGTCTGAGAATCGAGAGCTGGAGGAATGAGAACGGCGTGACCAGGCCACTTCTCGTTAACCTTGTAGAGTGTAGCGTAATCCTCAGCGATGACGAGAACTTTATCTTGATGCTTCTGTCTAGAGACACTAATCAACCAGTTGTTGAGAAAAGGTAAGTAAGGATAGCTCACGACGCAGACGATCACAGTTCCGTTCTTAGCTATGAATTTGAAGGCTTGAGCGAGAGAATAGTCGCGCCATTTGGATTGCGAAGAAGAAGAAGAGGTTCTGTTTGGAAACGGGAATAAGGGAGATCCTGCCCAGGGTAAGAATACACCGAGGATAACGAGGAGAGCGAGAAGGAGGAGAAGACCGTTGCGGCTGAGAAGAGAGATGGGACGATTTGAGATTGAAGAATAAGAAAGAGGAGAGGAAGAGAATGGGTTTGTGAATGGGTTTTGGATTGGACGCTGGTGAAGAAAATGTTGCTGCGCCATTTTTGTAGCTGGAGATGAACAAAATTGGAGAGGATGGTTTCGTTTTAATTCACAAGTTTATACGAATTCGAATGAGAAAAATATACAGAGAAGAATTTTGGAATTCTGGAAATTTTGAGTGAAAGTGTAGATCTGATGATACGGCGTGGAGGGAGATCTCAAAACAGAAACAATGGAGATTGGGAAGAGTATTTTTATTTTTTTACTGTAATTTATCAGTTTTTGTTCAATTTAATTATTAATCGGGTTATATTGTTTGGGCCTCTCGGTATCAAATGGGCTTACAATATTGAAATAAGGCCTGAAAAAGTATGTATTATTTGTTGTAATGTTGGATCTGTTTGGTTCATCATTCATCCAAATATTATCTTTTGTTATAGAGAAAGTAAATGCATAGCCAAAATTAAACCACCTGGACAGAGGAATGACTCGAAACGATTTGAACCCCAAAAAAGAATCAATAAATGAACTAGAGCTACTATATAATTTAATCGAATCTAATTCTTGAGTTGTTTGGCTAATGATGGATCTTACTTAAAAACTTGGCTTCAAAAACTTGGTAATGCTTCTTCATCTCAATCACAGCCTTCTCTGCAATTGGATCAATATCATCTTCGTACTTCTCATAAAGCATTGGCACCGTGTGAATTAGAACAAAACCTGTTCGTTTCGTAGTATATTATTAGGCCAAGACATAATCCCTAGATAGATAAACAAGAGTATGAGAACCAGTTGTGTACTTACAGATGTAGAGCAATGACAAGAAGCTGAACCAGTTTCCGATGATCGATACGAGCCAAAGTCCTATGAGTGCCTTTGTTTCAGAAAAAAAAAAAAAAAAAAAAAAAAAAAAAACAAGTCCATAAATCAATTCAGAGACTTCTCTAAAAGTACTTGAGAAACTAAACAAGTACCATAACAAAGTTCTTGATGTCTCTCTCTAATGCAATGCTCCTTAAGGTTGCAAAAGCACAGTTAAGCTCAAAAGTCAAAGCAGAAGCAGCTAGGAGTAATGGCTTACTCAGGGATGTAAATCTCTATTATGTTCTCTGGAGATCTATAAATAAGTAATATTAGCAAAAAATGAATCATGTTATACTGAACATATTTCAGCGATGTGAGGCAAAGAAGTAACTAAAAATATCATCTTTACTTGTTGAGGGCATTGGACCAGAGGAATGAAAGAAGCAGAAAAAGTATGGAGCCACGACAAAGACAAGTGAGAAGACGACAACCACCAAATCCAAACAAAAGCCAGATCACAGTCACTGCACTGAGTAATCCTACGGTGACCTTCTTGTCCCTCCACAGCAACACATCAGCAGCTTCAACAAATTACCCAACCACTAAGTGATTAGGTCACATTATCAATCTATCGCCATTAATCTCTATATCGATCTAAAAGACACTCGATTCTAGAATCATCATCCAAACCCTAAATGCGGTATCATTAGACCGAACCAAACTGTGAGATCAATGAAAATGGAAAGAGTGTAGGGAGTGTTCCGTACGTTTACCTCCGCCGAGAACCATGTGGATTGGTCGTTCTCTACCAAACATACGGTAGATCGGAGCATTGATGGGAACAGGAGAATCTGGTTTCTCGCAATCGCTATCTGAGGAAGAAAGCGAATCCAGGTCGTTGATCTCCTCTGGTACGATGTTTGACATCAACGGCTCCTCCCTTGGTCCGACGATCTCTAGCTGCTCCTTCTCCATTCTCAGATTTACAAAGTCTCTCCCTTGCCTACGTAACGGAATCAAGAAACAAAGAGACAAAGTCGTTTAATACCACGCATTCCCTGGTCCGAACCTAGTTGTTCGTTGAGTCCTAACCTAGTGGTTCGGAGGAGATTATTTTATAAAGAATACAGAACCCTCTTCCTCTTTCAGAGAGTTACATAAGCAAGTTGTACGCTTCATAGGCAACGACGTCGTATTCCTCTAGTAAAAGGACTATTAAAGTACGTCGTATCGTACGATTCTGATTTCTAAGTTGCCTTGTAGCTTTCTTTTATTTGTTGGCAGGAAATTTAAGCTTTTATATGAGAGAGTTCCTATGAATTTATACAAGCAAATTGGAACATAAAGTATAACTAAAATATATCTTCGTTTATTTTGAGACATTTTGGTTCTTTTATAGAATATTACAAAGACAATAATAGTAAACACAGAGACTATGCAATGATCAAATCATCTAAAGGGTCTTGGAGGTTTCTCTAACACAGCAGAGAAGAAAACTTCTTTATCATCTTTATCTCTTTTAGGCACCACAACCCACTTATGTCTCCTATACCTCAATGCTTTAAAAGCTTCCATATAATCACTCAAATCCTCTTTCAAACAAAAGAAACCATCGATCCACAACAATCCACCTGGTCTTAAAACCCTGTCCCAATCAAACAAGACGAAATCAAGAAGTATTAGATCAATCCATCCATCAAGAAACCTCGTCGTATGAATCATATCAAGCGTGCTATCGAAGAATGGTAACCGTTGGTTCACGGTTAAATACAACGGGACTAAACCGCGCAGAGCGATCATCTCGTTGAATGGAGCGCCAACGTTGATTGTTGCTGATACAATAGTGACGTTATGTTCCCTCATCCTCGCTGCAAAAGTTCCTGTGCCAATGCTGAAATCCAGTCCGATTCTAATCTCTCCCGGTTTAATCTCGAGTATTTCTTGTATCGAGAAATCCGCGGTTTGGTTCGTCTCAAGATCGATTTCGCCTCGATTTACCCATCTTGGTGATTCGTGGTGCGTGAGGTTGAAGCAATCAGTGCATTTGAAAAACCCTTTACGAGCTGTTGTGTTGCTTGCGAGACAAGTGAAGTTCTTGCACTTGTACTGTCCCCATCTCACATTCCGGTTATCCGGAAGCTTCCATAAAGACTCGTTGATCGGAAACGGTTTGTAATATAACTGCGGCGCACGGGAGAAGCATCGTCTTCTTGGCAACGGATCGCAACCGTGAACCATAAGCTTCTGAGCTAATCTCCAATCATCATTGCAGATTTCCCCTACATCATAGTCCATATAATCTTCTAGATCTTTCTTCATCGCGAAACAAGCGTGCCCGATCGATGTAAATGTTCCATTAGCTCCCATGAAATTCTGCTTCCCAAGCCGGTTTGGTTTGATCTTTATATACTTCTTTATCTCTTCTCTCATAAAATGCTCGCCCGGGTCACCGTTCTGCTGCTTCAACGGATGATCCGCTACGAATCTCTCTTCGAACGAAGGCAATTCCATATGAACAGACTGAACCAGAGAAAGAACATCCGCAAGAAAAGCTACATGCCTAAACATAGATCCAGAAGCTGATGAATCAGATGATGGAGCAGAAGAATTAGCTTCTAAAGCCTTGAGATCATCCATTTCTTGGTGGATTTTAAAGATGGCGGTTTCGATTGTCTTTCTCATTTGGCTTCCGATGTTATTATAGTTGTCACCTTCAAAGGTTCCGTGATAGTTACCGAACGTATCAGAGAAGCGTAATGGTGTGATGTAATTGAACTTAGCTAATGTAGCTACTGAGATAAGAAAAGCCAAACCAGCCAATGCATAGATAGGTCTATTGATACCATTGAAAGCTCTAATCTTCGATAATACATTCGTCTTCCCCATTCTTCAAGCTCTGTACAAACACAAAATCAAACAAATCTTGGAAAACATTAGCAAACATGTATTAACATCTTCCCATTTGAACTAGATACAACAAGAACAGAGACTAATTAACACCACCTTCTTTTTTCTTTCTTTTAAATAAGAACATATCAAATGAGAAGCAAAATAATCAAGATCAAGTTGCAGAGGTGAAGTTATGAACTTTAACTTCATCTTTATGTATTTTGCAGTTTACCTAGGGATTAGTGGGAATTAGTTTAATCCTTAGGAAATTACCTAAAATTCAACATGCTTAGAATGCACATGGAGATTTCTGAAGTTTTTTAGGAAATCCCACGATGATAGAAGGCAAAAACCCTACAAAAGTTGCAGAGTTTAAGCAGGATATCAATAAATTAAACGGAAGATTTAAAAACAAGTTAATGAGAAAGCCGATTACTATGGATCCCAAGCATTTGAACCACATTATTAAAATAATAAGTGGCGACTGCTTGAAAATAGCTTATTATATTGTTTGCTTTCTCTAGTACAACTTCATATAAACTTCTATTATCATATTCAAAAAGAAACGAGATCTTACTGCTATCTCCTCTATTGGCTATTGCACTGTCCTTTGCAAAGACATATCATATGGCACGTCAACCCAATTGTAAAGGTAAAAGAGAAGAGATTTACCAAAGATTCAATATGTTTCAGATGTGAAACTAAGAAATCCGTCAATCATTCATGTGCTGTTCATATGAGTAGACACATCAACGCATGTGTCGATGCTATAGCCAAAATGGCTCGAGTTTTTTTAATGCTAATTAAGATGATGTACTAGATAATAATAATAACAGTACTTCGAATTGGCTATACGTCTAATCTTTGAGCAAGATCACCATGGCATTTGTACCCAGTAATATTAAATGTAAATTAGTAAGTTCGAGTTCAAATAAATTTAAAAATTTTGAAAATCGGATTATAAGAAAAAAAAAATTAAAAGGAAGCGAATAAAATGCGACTGGACAGACCATCTTCGTATCTCGAGACTCGAGCATCGCCCCATCTGCTATTGGGAGTTTTAATCACCTGCATTGCGGTACACTGAAGATGTATTTTAATTGTGGGTCTGCAAATTGGCCCAACACTCAGCCCAGACTATAAAAACAACTCGTTAAAGGTTTCAAGCAGTACCATGGACGTTGTTTTGCCCATGCCTTGCCCAAAATATATCATGTGCCATGTTTAGCATTTAATGAAAATATAACTCTTTTTTTCGAAAATTAGTAATGATAATACTCCATTATTACCATTAAATATAGTGATAGTGTCAGGCATTTTATTTTGAACTGACAATAATATACCGTACTAACTGCTAACTTATCCATTCCAAAATTATTAGTTTCAATTCTCAAGCCACTTATTAGTATGATTTTAAAAACAAAAAAAATATATATATAATCTCGGACCATCAACACCAAAAAAATGGTTATATAAGGTTGATGGAATTTAAAATAACTAATCTTCTTCTTCTTCTTTTTTTTTCGACAAGAATCTAATTAATATTCTTCATCTCAATAAAAATATGATAAAAAAACGTTACGAATATGGGGCTTAATGAATATACAATTAAATTTTCTAAGATATTTAGAAACAAGAGAAAGAAAAAACGAAAAAGTAACAAAGAATAACTCTTTTTTCCTATTTTTACATATAATCCGAGAATAATTCCTCAATCCTATATCTTTCCTAAAAAGAGTATTATTCTAAGCCATTGTCTAATCATATTCCACCAGTGGTGGTGGCGGCACTGTTTACAACCCAAGAAAGATCAAAACTCGCCGGAGCTGAGTTCCCGGAAAAGCTATCTCCGGCGGCGAATTCTTCCAATCCATCGAAGAAATCCTCGCTCACCACCGTATCTGACAAAGATAACAAATCCTCATCTCCGTCGATATCTTCCACCGCTAAATCCTCCACAGGCAAAATAAATTCATCAGCTGACGTCACCGGAGACGATGAATACGTAGCAATCGTGGTCGTCGGCGATTTAGTCGTCGGCTGGTCAGATGTTTTCTGACGGGTGCTTCCGGCTAGAGAATTACGGTGAGTAGGAGCTGGGTGATTATGCTCCGCCGTGTAAGTAACGATGAACATTGCCGGGTCGGATCTATTTCGCTCCACTTGTTTACGGGCTAAACATCCTTTTAATGTACTACATCTGTAATATCCTCTGTTTTTTAATGAAAATAAAACAAATTAGACAAGTTTTTTTGTCTTGGAATAATACACACATTTATAAGTCAATAAATGAATTTTGGGTAAAGATTTTTTTTTTTTTTTTTTAAATATTAGTACCTTGGATATGGTGAACCTTTGATGGGTTTTTGTCCGTACTTACGCCACGCCCAGGCATCGGAGTTTAAAGCCTCTGCTGCAACATGGCACACTTTCTTATGCTGTATCTTTCTGAAACAAGCAACGATGAAACAGAGACTTTTTAGCCATCTACATACAACAAAATTCGAAATTTTCCCAATTCACTTTGATGGGTTCGACAAAGTTGAGACTTTTAACCACCTCTTGAAAGAAAAATTTGATGGTTTCAACAAAAAAACGCAAATTTTAATAAGTTGATGGGTTTGACAAAAAGTTTTAACTTTTTTGGTGAAAAATCGAACCTTCTTTTGGATCTAGAAATATTGGAGCCTGTGGGTTTGCTAGTGACGCTACCGGTAGAAGCAGAGAGAGAAAGAGGACGTTTCTGGTTATGTGTCTTTCTGGGTTCTTCTGGGTAATTTAGACAAGAAAACGAGGAGACAACAGAGCCATTTGATTCTTGTTTGAACGGCGTGTAGAGATCTCGAATTTCACCGAAGGAAACGGCATTACTCTGTCGTTGGACGGTGAATATAGGGTTCGTGTGAGAGGAAACACCGCCGGAAAATACGGTGTTTGTAGTGGTTGCTGATGAGCTCACGGCTGAGCAGCAGCCTCGGACTACGGCGTGGAGATCCCAATCGTCGGCCATTGATTTGGTTTCTCAGGGGAGACAAAAGCTTAGAATCTCAGAGGGAAGAGAAAGTAGAGGAGACAGAAGAGAGCGCTGACTTTTGAAGGGTAGAGAGATAGATGTTTATAAAGAGACTGAGAGGAGGAAAATTAAAAGGGTTGAAAAAATAAAGGATAACAAATTATTATATTATTATTGGTAAAATACAGTGTAAAATACAATTTTGTTTTGTTCTCTTTTTTTTTTTTTTTGACATTGCAATTATTCCACATGTGAACCATTTATATAGCTCGCGTAGATTAATTTATTAGTTGCTAGAGATCTTTGCTATATTAATTGGAAAATAAAGAGCTTTCTAAGTTAATGAGCTGAAAATATGTTGTTGTGACTATAAAAACAAGTAAATATTTTCAAAAATTCAAAATTGTGTAGTTATGGATGGTGGTACTTGGTAAACATAGTGATAATCATTTGTATATAAAACATTAAATTATGAACATGTGACGATTGCACAAAACTAATACAATACGAGATGTTGTAATTAGCAAATGTCTTTGGATCTTAAGATGAATTCGGAATCCTATAAAAACGATCCCATTTTGGTGCAAAATTCTCGTTGCAAATTTCAAATGTTTTGGGTTTATTTTAAAATGGTTTACTGAAAGCATTTGGTCAACAACAACAACAAAAAAGTTTACTTTGTGATTATAGTGAAACTAAATTAAAGAGAGCTAAAATCTTGTTTTAAAAGCAAATAAGTATGAACACACTTTGAAAAGATGAGCACTGTCGGAATCACAATGCGTGTATATGCCGATATATAATACGTATTTTATATATTTAAATGTATTATATGTAGAGAGAGATAGAGAGGAATTGTCTCTTTGGCTTTTTTAACAAATCTAGAGAGAGATAAAATTATGTGCTTGGAGAGGGTATCTCGATGCTTATCCTGTCTTTTGTCGCCTAGTGTTAAGAGACTAAAACCAGAAGTGGTTTCTGGTTTCTTGTATTGGTTGACTTTTATAATTTGTCAAAGGCTTTGAATAATCTATAAATTGTTCTTTTGTCAACCTCACACGCCTTAGACATTTCCACGCGTCTATCTCACACGCGCTTTTGAGCAGCTTTGATTGATTAAATAGTGGGAAACCATACTTTCGTAGTAGTGCCTACTTTTTATCGATGCGAACAAGATGTAAAAAATTGTAAAAATCTTTTATTACCTTTTTTACACCTACGATTATGGGATTGGGAAATGTTAATATTAACAAATAAGAAAAATTAAAATTGAGGGGATAAGAATATAAAGTTTAGTGTTATCCCTTTCCAGACATTGTGAACTTTCGACATTACACTATATACAATTACAACCCAGCAGGTGATATTTAATTATCATTCATGGATAACATATGTATTCCATTTCATTTTTTCTATTAAAATATGCATCAATGTATACAAAAGTATGTAGATAGGATTAGAAAGATAGTGATTGTCACTTAGCACCATAGTTGATGCCACATACTCGATGCATGGGTTACTGTTGTAACATTCAATACCTTTTAAGAATAACAACAAAGCACATGTAAATGGTTTTAGAAAAGGAAAAAAAAACAACAAGTAGTGTGTTTGAAAGTGTTTTGTTAATTCGATAATAAATTATGTAATTCATCCATTCTTAAATTTGATAATAAATTCAATATTTTTTGTTTGCTAACCTTAATAACTAAAATAAATATGAATTTACCTATCACATGATTAGTCAGATGCTATAATTAACGACTTTTTAAAAAATAATATCTACAAAAAAATGGGAAGAATTCATACACAAAATATACACATTTTTCTTAGGATAAACATAAATTTATTAAAAAATTGTAGAAAAAAATATATGAATTTTATGAATAAAATTATCACTATTGTATGTTGGTATGAAAAAGAAAAAATAATTTACCAGTGTAGCAGACTGTGACACACGTGCCAAATGGCTAGAGCGCATGATATCCGCGAGTAAAAAAGGTTGACAATTTCTTAGAAATCAACGGTTCACACGGCGAGTAAGCGTCCAAAGATAAGATGAGGTGGAAGTGCTACAGCTGGCTCGTGGGTCCCACCGTTGCAAATGCTTTTATGCCGTTACCATTATCTCTCGCCTCGTGATGTTGATTCCTCTTTGGAGGCAATCGTACGGCTCTGAGCTATCCCATCCTTTTGGTCATTTATCCGACTGTCATATCCTAACTTTTTTCTTTTTTTTTCACTTCAACTCATCCAACGGCTGAGATTCGACTGACCCAGTCAGGGTGCATGAGCCACGTGAAACCTTAGAGGACGGATTTTTTTTAGAAGAAATGCTACAAGTGGGCTGCACGAGGCATAGTATCAAAAGCGCGTGGTCCCACGCATTTGTTTTCTTAATTTTTTAGTTTTATAAAGGTAATAATAAAAAACAACTAAAACCGAGAAAAGTCAATGTTAATTTAAACATTGTGTTTGACTAACGAATTTTTTTAATTTGATCTCTAATCACATTAATGATTTATTTAGTTTTGTTGGTAGTCACTCTGATTGTTCGACAACTCACACAACTGATACGTTTTAAGCAAAGTTAAAGTTGGTAAACCCCAATTAGTGGGAAGAATTATAAACGAGTACTCCAATGATCTAAATTGTACATACTGTATCTTAATCAATACTAGCAAACTGGGTTTAATGGGCCGTTAGTTTTATAAAATATTGGGCCTAACAAAGCCACTTTGGCTACTATCACGTGACGTACACGTGCGTTCCTTAAACACGCAGATTTGCGCGCTCCCTCGGAAAATTTCAACTTTCACCCGCGCCATGTTTTCTCTGATATTTTCCTATTGATTCTCTCGAGCAAAATTTGATTGTCTGAAGCTGTCGGAACTGACTAGGCGTGATTTAGCGGAGAGATGGCCGGCGAAAACGCGGCGGGGAATGCAATTTGTTCAATCTGCTACGAAGATCTCAAACCGGTGGTTGAGCATCTGCAAGCGATCTCTGCTTGTGGCCACGTCTTTCACGAACTATGGTTAGTACAGCACAATCAAAGAGAGATCTTTTAAAATAGTTTCTTATCTCCGGAATATTTTAGATGGATGTGCTAATTGATTTTTCGGAAACCCTAGTTTGCAGCAATGGTTTGAGTACTGCCCGAATACGAACAAGCGAAATTGTCCGATTTGTAAGCAGAAGTGTCTTCTGAAAGATCCTTGCCGACTTTACTTTCAATCTTCTGGGAATCAAATCGATTCGATTTCATCGGAGAAGGTTGTTGAAATCGAGGAAGATCCGGCGTTGTTGAGAGGAGAAGTGAAGCGTCTTGAAGGGAAGATACATAATCTCTCTTCGGCTCTTGTGGTTAAGAAAAAGGAGAATGCTGAAATCTCCGATAAAGTAAATTGTTCATTCGTTTGATTATAATCGTCAAGAAGATCTTTTTGTTTTGATTGCATCAATGCTGAAAATTTTGGAGTTTTTTTTTCCAGTTGCGTCAATGCAATGAACAATTGAAGGAGAACAAAGTAAAAAAGTGGGAGGCTTTGCAAGAAATATTAGCGACCCAGCACTTGCTTAAACTAAAATCTGAGGTATAATTAAACTCTACATCATTAGACATTTTAGATGCTTTTGCTTCCCAGTAGAATTTTGTGTTGAGTTTTTTTGTTTTATGTTTGTTACAGGAATGTGTTCAGCTTAGTTCTCAGTGTGCTAAGCTACAGGAGAGAACTATGGCTCTTGCCAAAGAGCTCGCAGCCCTTAAATTGTGCGAAAAATTCTTTTAATGTATTCAGATTATGATATAATCATTCAATCTTTTGGTAAAACCTTTCTGAGTTTTGCATCCAGGGTTTCTGATCTAAGCTTGGAGGAAGATGATGTTCTGAAGCTAGCCATGTTGGGGAATAACGCTAAGACAAAAGATACAATAGACACACTAGTCAAGTCCTTGGTTATCCGAAATAGGTTGGTACATAGCATATAGTTTGTCACTGCTTCACCTTCTCTTATTTTGGTCATTGACTTTGTGAACTTGGTTTATTATTTCTCATCACTCATGTCTACAGCAGTGTAATGCGATATTCAAATAATTACCTATGAAAATGGTGTTTCACCTTAGTTCATCCGTTATTCCAGCAGAGTCTAGTACTATGTTTGGTTAACAGCTTGTTAAACTGAAAAGGAAATTCCTTAAACAAGTAGATATGGTCAAGAGGTTGAGGAAGGGGTATTGTACATTGCATTTCTTTTCTCTTAGGTTCTTCTAATTTTCTTTAATGAAGTCTCTAATACAAAGCATTATTGCATATATATCTTCTGACAGGAGTTATAAGGAATTGCTAGCCAAGTGCAATCAGCTGGGCAGAGGCGAAGCTCGATCTTCTGAGAAACTTGAAAAAGCTTTGGAAAAGATAGATAAGTTAAAGGTGTGTCTTTTGGTGTTTCAACTTGATCTTGTTTGTGTCTTCTATCTATCCGGGTCTTATCATCTTTATTCTATGAGCAGAAGCGAGTGAGGGAACTTGAGATGATAAGTGAAGAGAGAGAGAACAGAGCTCTAAGGGATATAAAAGTTTCAAAGAATTGTAGTGACAAAGAAGTTTCCAAGCCTGCAACCGAGAGCTTGGCTTCTTTCAGAATGTTTCAATCAGACAACACAGTGGACAAAATCTCTACACCACTTGGTAAATTAGAGAAAAATGATGACTTCACGAATCACAGATCATGCTTAAAGGGAAGAGAAGGCTCCTTCATTAGCAGAACAGAATCGGTTATCGAGGTAGATGATGATGTTCCTGAAACCACCATTTCTGGCGTCAGAATTTCGGATAATAATGTTGAAGAGAAATGTGATAATCCCATGGTCAAGAATATAAAGTTTAACATCAGAACAGACCCGACATCATCAGTCTCACCTTGCAGCAATGGTACTTTTGTTTTACATCATCATTTCAAGTTCCGACTTAGTGTAGTAGATTTGAAGATTGTCCAAAACTCAATGCAGGTGCTAAAGACATTTGGTTGTCAAATGGAACAAATCGAAACCTTGGTAGATGGAACAAACATGGAGAGAGAAACGAAGCAACTGCATCACTAGGAGGTTCTGTTCCAAGCAAAGATGATCTGATCTCTATTGGACCTGATGGTAAAGGTGGAAGAATCAAAGTGCTGAGATCTAAACCCCAAATTTCCGTGAGTTATGCTTCTGCTTATCCATTAATTTTCATAAACTTAATATTTTCCTACTCATTAAGTTCTTGTAATCTCTACACTAAAAGGTTCCACAATTTTCCTTACCTTGCCTAATCTGTTGATCTCTGTTGTATTGCATAGAACGCCAATGTAAGCTCAGGAAGTGGCAAGAGATTCAAGCTTGGAACTAAAACAAGTGGTTCGCCCTCTCAAGGTTGTTTGCAGATCGAACACTATTTTGGAAAGCCCAGTCGTTAACTTTTGGACATCTGTTTGAGAATCGTAATGTGCTTAGCATACAACTCTGATTTATCATTCAGAATTTATTACTCTTTCTTTGTTTTCTAATGTAACTTCATTTTGTGGAGACCGTCGTTGTTGTAAATATAGCATAACGGTGGTAATTTTGTGGGAAGCAAATAAGAAAAAACAAGTTAGTACAATATATGATAGAGATGTAATCCCTCCAATTTCAAATATAAGATATTTTAATTAAAAGAGCAAGAACAATTAGTTAAGTATACAAAAAGTTGCATGATATAAATCATAAACGGATCACTAAGTAAATTTAAAAATTACATAGGAACTTTGGAAAATAACAAAAAAAAATATTATACAACAAATTTAAAACATCCTACACAATGAAGTGGAGAGGTATGTTAGATTTTTCTTATAAAAAAACCTCCTACTACTAAATTTTCAGTTTTCTATTAAAAAAGTGGCTAAGATGTACACGTTACTCAACATATATATTTGAAAAACGTACACGTTACTGCGTAATAGACAAATCTTGATGATAATAATACTAGATGCATTTAACGGCCTTAAAACGTGAGTTTCTCAGTTTTCAAGATCGTCTTCACGCGACACCTTCTTATAACGGCGTCAGTGGTAGTGGGATGTAAATCTTACTAGAACAACGAGATCCTAACACGTGTTAGGGAAAAGTTACTTTTATACCCCTCTATTCATTTATAAGCCACAAACAAAAACTTGTCCAAGTCAAATCTTTTTGTGATGTGAAAGTGAAAGGACCTGAGAAGAATTGAGAAACGCAAAAGCTGTACCGAACTTTTCATCCCAAAGCGAATCTGAAACGCGAAAAGCCAATTGCGATTTCGAGCTCTATGGTGTCTATAAACCCTAGACCTAGACCTGCTCAGGGTTTTCCATTTTTCGATCCCGTGAATATGAGTTTACCTGGTCTCAATTCGACGGCGCCGGTGACCGGACGGACCAATACGGTGTCGTATTCTGAGGATCCGACGATGAAGATTCGGAAGCCTTACACAATCAAAAAGTCGAGAGAGAACTGGACAGAGCAAGAACACGATAAATTTCTAGAAGCTCTCCACTTGTACGTATTCTAATTTAGCTCTGTTTTACTTTTCAGCTCCAAGATTTGTTGGTATGAACTAAATTCGAAATTGGTCAAATTGATTACAGATTTGATCGAGATTGGAAGAAAATAGAAGCATTTGTTGGATCAAAAACAGTAGTCCAGGTAACAGAAGAATCTTACAATGTTCTCTGTTGTATTGAATCCTCTGCTATCAGAATCATTGTGATGTATGTGTTGATGTTTTGAGCAATCAATGGCAGATACGTAGCCACGCACAGAAATATTTTCTTAAAGTTCAGAAGAGTGGTGCTAACGAACACCTTCCACCTCCTCGACCCAAGAGGAAAGCCAGTCATCCCTATCCTCAAAAGGCTCCTAAAAATGGTGAATTTCAATCTTCTTACTCAGCTGCTTCTTTGTTTATTTTATCATTTTTTCTGATGATTTGTTATGCTGCAGTTGCTTTTATGTCCCATGTTCCATCTTCGAACGCACCGTTGCTTGAACCTGGTTACATGTACAAATCTGAGTCACGGTCATTGCTGGGAAACCAGGCTGTCAGTGCATCTAGCTCTTCTTCTTGGAATCATGATTCAACAAATCTGCCAAAACCGGTGGTTGAAGGTAAATCTAGGAGGGGCTCCAAAGTTTCATCATGGTTTGAGTTAGTTGTATCTGTAGATGGTGTTAACAATGTGGTGTAATGAGTTCTTGATTGTAGAGGAACCGGGAGTCTTGGCCACGGCTCTCCCAAAGAATCCCTGTAGTAGGGATGATACACGGAGTGTAAGAGAAGTGACAAAGCAAAATGATGAAGAATGTTGTGAAAAGCAACATAGAGGTAAGACTTGTTTTCGTGTGACATTATGTGTTTCTCGATCATAATACAGCTTTAAGATTTACGCTTGTTTTGGTGGCGGTTTATATGCAGCGATGCCGAATTTTGCTGAAGTCTACAGCTTCATTGGAAGCGTCTTTGATCCCAACAAAACAGGTCACCTACAAAGATTAAAGCAGATGGATCCAATAGATATGGAAACGGTATGAGACGCTTAATCAAACTCAGTCTCTACTCAGAGCCTTCGTTCAAAGCTTCAATCCTTATTATAAAACAGAGAAGCTTATTTGGTATTTTTTCTTTTTGATACGTCAGGTGCTTCTACTTATGAGAAACCTCTCTGTAAATCTGACTAGTCCTGAATTTGCAGAACAAGTAAGTAGTGCCATACTTCAATTCGTTACCATTCGTCCTGGCTGAAAGATTAATACTTCCTTGGTGGGTACTTGAGGGATTTCGTATTTACTTATTTGGTGTTGTGGTATGCAGAGGAAGTTGATTTCATCATACAGCGCTAAAGCATTGAAATAGATACGAGGAACAAACAACAATGTACCTTATGCGAGAGCAAGAGACACTCATCCAATGTATGCATTCTTTGGATCTAGGCCTCGAGTTCGGATTAGCCGAGCAGAACCTATCACAGGGACTCATCGATGGCTACTGAGTACTGGTTTTTACGTCTCTGTAAGTCGTGGTTAAGCACACTTGTTTGTCCTGTCTTTTTTACGTGTGTATAGTTCATAGAGGGTTATGCAGAAGTGTATATATATATATAAAGGTCAGAGTTAGCTTCAAGTGAGTTTGGATCAATTTTAAGAGGTCTTAAATTAAAGACCTTAGAGTGTCTGAAGAGTGAAGAGACTGTAATATTGGTTTTGCAGTCAGCAGAAGATGTTCTGGAGTGCGAGTGAGAAAAGGTTGAAGAAAAGATATGGTAAATTTTATTTTCTATTTTATGTAATGGTATACTCAAAAGGATGATTTACATAATAAACAATGTATATCTTCGGGTTGAAGTTAATTTTTTCCACTTCTCACGTCAATATATTGTAAAGTACTCGTGTAATATAATGGTGCAATTTATTTAATTCACTATTTAAATAAAATTGTGTAGTTTTTATGTTTTTGTTCTTTTTTTTGTTAAATAATTATATTTCTAACAACTAGATGATTTTTGATGGAAAATATTCGTACATTATTTAAATTTAAAGTGGAGTAATTATTTAAAAAGAAAAGTTGATAAGTCATAGGAGAAGAAAAAAAAAAAGGTTAAATGTTGACCCAAAATAAAAGTAAAAACAAAAGGTTAAATCGACAAGAGATATAATAAAATTTATAATATTTTATAAAATGGGCCTCAGGCCGATAACCAAAAAACTGGAAAGTAATAAAAAAAAGCTCACACTTGCAGATACTACGTTTGATAAAATAGCCAATTAAAATATATACCCGAGTTATCTCAACGCGCCTCAAATCTGTAGGTTAACCTTTTTTTTTTTTATTATTTTTTTTTAATTCGGATGACACCATAAGTTTTGATTAATTCTAGGGTTTGGAGAGCAATGTAAATGTTCCGGTAGTCAAGCGGAAAATGATAGAGAATTCCGTGTTTGCGGGAAATCGATTCCTAATTTAGATCAACATGGCAATTTTTTTTCAAGTGAGTTAGATTATTGGGTTAGATTAATCCTTTGCAAATACGCTTTTTTGTATAGTTTAATTTTTTTTAAACAAATAAGCGCGTCAGATTTTTAACTACCCCTCAAGTATTTTGTTCTAGGATTTTCGACGAAGAGTTTTGGATTTTTTATTCGAATCCACTAAGACGGTGCTCTACAAAATATCGTCATGGGCCTCTAATATTTTCAAAAGAGAGTTATATGGGCCGTAAATGGGCCTATAACATTTACAAATCTCTGGATTAGGCAATAGATTGAGCCTTAACATTTTCTGAACTTGCTTCATTGTGCCTACAATATAAAACATGCTATGTTGGGCCTAAATTATTCGAGCCTATAATTGATTCTAAGTACGCGTAAATGATCCCAAGCTTGGGCAATGACACTGGACCCTTTTGTGTATTTTTCTTAATTTACTCTGAACCTTGCTTAGAAGTTCATGGAAGCAGAGATTTTCTTTTTACAAAAGGAGACGCTTTCTTACTTCCGCGTTTTATGGTTGAAATATTTTTTTTCCCTTTTCAAAACAGTGTAGCATTGGTACTGCGAAATTGACCTTAAAAATAAAAACTCACACGCTCTTGAACTACGGTTTCAAAAAACAAAAAAAAGTATGCCAAAAAGGACTCGAACGTTCATCAAAATCTACCACTGCTAATTAAAAGCATCTACATCACAAGTAGCAAGAGAAACGTTCCTAGCGAGATTGTTTTTTTTTTCCTTATAAAAAAAATCACAAATCGTAATTTTGATTACTTGCACATCACAAAGCAACTCACTGTAAGGCAGACACACCTCTTTGGGTGTTAAGAGAGAGGACTGTGGCCAGATCATAGTTACCTGTAGCCGAACCCATGGTCGAGTTCATGACTCATTGAACCTTGACGATTAGGACCACCGGCTTGACCCATTGCCGGTATCTGCTTCGATGGGTCCAGCCTCTGCTGAATCCCCAAAAGTGTCTGCAGTGAAGCTGGATGATCTCCTCTGTTGATTTGAGAACCTGAAAAGCCACAAAATGAGAGTATACTCAAAAACTATTGGTCTCTGCATTGTCCGATATTAATACTGGGGTCCCTAGAGCAGCAGACTCAAGTCCGCACAAGGTCTTGAGTCCGAGGCCAAAAATGAGTGAAAGTCATATATTCAAAGGGTAAAATAGAAAATGGATTTGGTTATCTTATGTTATACCTGGTGGTGGCATACCGTAATTGGGCTGGCGATGGGTAAAGGGAAAGCCTTGTGATTGATTTAACTCGGGAGTGAGACCCGGCATTTGGTTGTTTACATGAGGCGAGTGATGGTGTTGTGGACCACCACCGGGGAATCCTTGCATTAGATGATGGTGTTGGAGGTTGTCATGCATATGCATCTTCTGCATCATATGTGGAGGAAGACGATCAAACTCGGGATGTCCACTGGCTGTTGTATGATGGAAAGGTGGACGATGAATCATGTTTGCTGGAAACCGGTGATTTGGTGGAGGATCATGATGTTGAGCTATGATGCTTCCTGGTCCCATGAAATCGAGCTGTGGTTTTACATGAGCATGTCGTGAATCGAACGGATGGAATACGGGGCCTGAACCATTCAAATGAGAAGAAGGGTCGGTTGCATATTGTTGGGGAAGCTGGTGAAGAAAAGGACCATCTTGACCTCCCATTGTTGGTCTTTCATTCCTTGGACCAGAGTTTAAGGCAGCTAACTTGTCAGAGATGTTGAAAGGTACTTCAGGCTCTTGATTATGAGATCCTGGAAAAGACATGTATTTTTGTGGGTTTGCAGGATCACCAACTGCAAGAAAGTTACCGTCTTCTGGAAGGCCTAGTAGCCCTCCAGGGAGACCGTCAGGTCTGATTTGGTTTCTTTGGCTCAATTCATCAATAGACCTGTCTGATCGAAGCAGGCCCCCAGGAGCATCAGAAACCATAGCTTTTCCAGAGGCTGGATCTCCAATTGACTGCAGTTCACTCATGAAAGCACTCCCGAAAAGATTCTCAAGAGTCAATGACTTCCCTGGATCTGCCTCTCCAGCTGTAGTTGGTTTCAGAGATGGTGGTGGTGATCTACTCTCTGTAACTGAGGGTAGCTGCGTCTCTTGACTTTTTGGGTCTGCACCTCTCTGTAATAAAGAAAGAAGGTGCTGCGAAGCCTGGTCATCAACCGATGTTTTCCGTTGTTTGGTCTTATTTACTGAAGAAACACTCGAGTCTTTGTGAACTTGCGGGGGAGGAGGATGATAGCTTTCACTGACTTCTGACAGAATAGACTGCTCAAGATCTTCACAAGTGAGAACAGGTGGAACAGCTGTTACTAATTTACTTGTGGAAGTGTTGCTTAACAGATCAGTGCTTTTAGTGGCATGGCCTTGAAAAGGAAAATCCATTGAAAATTCACCCTTAGCTTTTGTGTCAAAGGTTTGCAATATATCAGCACCTTGAAGTAGTGACAGCAAGCCTCTTGGTGGCCTGCTGGATGGGAGATCTTCGACCGGCTTGTTATCTGCACCCAGAAAAAGCAACGTTAGATTTTTTTTCATTGTATGGAAAACCGTTACAATTCTAGTATAACAGTAAATGCATTACCGTCTTCAAGAAATAGATGTGCGAACTTGGAGGATTTAACAGTCTGAGGGCTCCGTGTTTCTTCTACTTTTTCGTTATTTTTCTACAAGGATGCACACGAATGTCAGGTCAAATTAGATTCTTCGAATTCTACAGGGAACATATGATGCATGTATATGAACATGTGTACCATATCATGTCACAAACAAACAGTCATTTCCTCAGGTCAAAGCATTTTGTTTGTAAAACACATGGACCACCATTTGCTTACGAAGAGAAAAGACAAACTATGTTGTCTATCAAGGTATACACGAGCTAACTGAAATACATAAGAAAAAACTCACCTCAGTAATAATAGAGGAGTCACCACTATTCAAATTTATAGCGGTGTTGAATATCTTATCCAGAATTGACGGCCCATCTGAAATCTCCAAGCTTTTTTTCTTGTCCAACGTCACTTTAGCTTGTTCACTTTTTCTAGGATACCCCTGAATTTCAGTAGGAGTTGAAATGGAGGAAAGCTTTTCAAAACTTTTATCCTTATTAACTGCATCTGTAGATATTCCTAGTAATGAAGAGATATTCACAGCCCGTTCACTTGCATCAGTGGAAGAGACACGGGCATCTTCACCTTCTATGAGCATATCACTTGGGCCTATCTTAATTCCCGATGGTTTGTCCCCATTATTAATAGATGTTCCATTCACCATATTAATGCCTTTGGAATTTAAAGGACTACGTTCATGTTGAGAAGTTTCAATCTGCAAATGGTGTGATAACCAGTAAATAACAGGTGCGACAAAAGATAGTGGATGGACTAATATAATGCTTATCAAATCAAAGTACTAATCAGACTATCAGAGCATACATTCAAACAAACATTTACGAAGAAAAGATAACCCAAACGAAAAAGAGCCCCCACACTCGAACTTCAAACCTCACTGATTAGCAGTAAGCGAATGATTTCCAGCGAAAGTGATAGATCAAGCGACCACAGCCTTGGATCACATACATCCAACGAAGGAGTTAGCGAAGGAATTGGCTTTCTTCTAGGATATAATATCAATGATATGAAAGATGGAAGGTTTCAGCTCGTATCATGGAATTTTCTCGTATCATGGAATTTTTATGAGCTTGTACCTTTTAGGTCTTTATTTATATTTTCCTAGTTAGCTTGTTTATTAGAGAAGAGAGGGGGGGGGGGCATTCAACTATTTGTACTCTTCCTCTTGTTCGGAATTCAAGCAATAAACTATTCTACTCTCCCTACACTGCACGACTTACCCTCTATAAGATAGAATCCAAAAGGTATGTTCAGCTTGTCACTTGTCAGAACTAGGTATGAGCTTTTCCTTTTGACTTTACTGTCATGGATTGCTGAGGATCATTCTATCAGGACTTGCATAATTCTAGTGACATATTCTCCTCTCCAACTATTTCTATAAGAAAGCCACTTCTAAATTTCGTACCTTAAATTTGCGAGAAGATTCGATAGTATCATAAAGTACCCTCTAATATGATTCTTCTTCAGGGATTTCGCTAGCCTTACGACGTTAACAATTAATATGCAAACAAAAATGAAAATTTCACGGAACACAGATATTAGATTGAGGTTCTCAGAAAGATAGCGACTTACTTGAGATTTTTCCCCTTGCTTTCTTTCCAAAATTGTGCTTGCAAAACCAGGAGGTACAAGCGGTCTGGGTGCATTACTTTGAGGAGGCAAAGAGGTGTTATTAGAACCAGGAAT
>CM051393.1:659350-691123 GCA_028015245.1 Cardamine occulta | reverse complement strand
TGTTGGAGTGTTATTGACTTCATCGCTTCTACTTGGACGCCCTTTTTCATCTTTGGACTCCCCAAGAAGTTCAGTAAAATCAAAGTCGCTTTTACGCAAGTCTGGGTTTAATTTTTGCCTCTCCTGGAATGCTTTCTGATGTTCCTTCCTCAACAACTCAAAAGAAGCTAATGGAGAGTTGAGAATGTCAATTTAAGATTGACAAAAAAAAAAGAAATGCATGGATAGATTGTAAGAAGTTCACAAACTGGCAGAGAGCTAAGTTTAGGACAGATTAAAGTCAACAGATCCCATGTACCTCTTCTTTTTCTTTCTTCTTCTGCTCTATCTTCACTTGTAGAATCAGAAGAACCAAAAGTTTCATCATTGAATGAGTCTCTAGTGTCACGTCTAGTGTAAGGTGGCGCCTATAAATGCACAGGAAAGATTTAGGAATCTGTGCTGTTAACTAATTGAAACTTACTCAAGTATACCTCACGAACCAGCTGATGACACCCAGCAACGTGATGGAGCAGCATTCAACAATCAATAATACTAAAGACTATTCAAGATGACCACAGCAGATTAGTGGTACTTAACCTTATATGGGCGAGGAGGATGGTAAGGTTCATTGGTTTTACTCAGCTGATACAAATCATTAGATTGAGGTCTGGGGCCAGATGTTCCGGCACCAAATCCGGAAGGCTTAGGAAAAGAACCTTTCCCCAGAAGTCCATCATGCTCAGGTGCTTGCCAAGGCCTCCGAGATGGCATACCAGAACGCCTTCCAGGCTCTGCTAACAAAATATACAGTTCAATATCAACTATAATACACCCAAAATTCCAGAAAGTTTCTATATGGCCTTCTTTTCATGGTCACTAGCAAGTAGTCTTCACGCCATTCGCTTTAGTAAGAAGTTGGAAATCTACATTTACACATAGTGAACAGCCAGCTGGATAGAAATGGAATCATATAATGGACACTTTTTTTGCAGAAAATAATAATTCCTAAGAGTATTTTAAGCAAATATGACAACAAGGTACTGTTCAGGGTACTAGTCCATCTTGTTACTATAGTAACATCATCATACAATATGTAAAGAATGGCTACCTGAGTCACGGTCTGACTGTGAATCACTATCTTTATCACTCCATCCACCTGAGCGCCCTTCCCATCTTCCATGGATCCCTCGAGAATTACTACCTAATTCACCCCTGGTGGGAGGTGATGAACTATAATCATTACGTCTGAAACCATGAGACGAAAAATCGCCGGAAATTCTCGCTCGCTCCGGTGAAGGATCTTCGGAGTCACTGCTCAGATAAAGAATGTAAATGATTTAACACATTTATACAGTGTCTAGAAATACAAACTAAAAATTGATATCAAATAGAGTCTCACAGCAACAGTGCTTCATCAAATTCAGTGGGCAGATTTGGCAGCTTTTTGCAAACGTCTTTCTCGCTCAGGGATAAAAGAAACTTTCTCGTGTATGAAATTCTTGGTTTCCTGATTCAACGTGAAAAAAAAAACAATCACAACCGCGGCTGAAATGTACAATGAGAAGTCAAACAAAGACGTGATTTTCCAAACAGATAAACTTACTTTTTCGAATCATCATCGGTTTCGACAAGTTGATCCATGGCAAATTGTTGTTCATTTGCTATACTCATTATACAAGTAGGCGATACACAATATCTTAGATGTTCTCAACGCCTTAATCAAGTAACTCTATAGTAGTTGTCTATGGTAAATATCCCAAAACGCAAATCTTCTTACAATTTGGTTAAACCGTGAAATTTGATATTCGATAAAACAGCCTAAAATTTTGGGATCTCAAACAAGCCAAACTTAACAATGAACCTCACGATTCACCACCAGCAACTTCATCAGGTCGTCACGATCTAGCTATATGTACAGTAAGATTTCAGAGACGAGAAATCTAAGCTGTTATTCTAAGATTTTTGCCCAGAACTGATAAAACCTCCAGATAAATTCCAGCTAAAAACCAAAAAAACTAGCTCATCCTAAAGTCAGAAGGCTAATCTCGCATCGGATTCTGAGGAAACCCCCAATTCTCACCCAACTAATCAAAAATTCGAATCGGAAAACCTCAAATCGAAATAGAATGGAACGGATTATAGTTTTCTGCAGTAATCCAAGGTCTTCGAGAGCTAGGGTTTTTAGCGCTACGTGGGGATAACAAGGTTTCCAGAATCCATCAGAAATGATAAATAGAAAGAAAAAAAAAATCGCAGATTGTAGAGAGAAGGAGAAGGGAGAAAACAATTAGGGTTTCGATCTGAAGATAGAAATTTTGCTTTTCCTGTGTTTTGATCGAAAGAGAAGATCGAATAGAGAAAACGAAGTCTTCAAGAAGAGAGAGAGAAGAGGATGGTCAAAATGACAATTTCACGCGCGACCTTTTCACGTAATTTCACGCGCTTAATGCTTCGTATAATTCAAACTGTACCCAAAACTTTTCAAAAATTGCAGAAAGAACCATAATATATTTTACTTTGCTATGTTTACCCATGAAAGAAGACTAACTACCCCAAATATGCCAAATTTCCAAATACAAGACAAGATTCCTGATATTATCAAATTAACTCATGTTTTTGTCATAGAACAAGCAACAAAACCATTACAGAGGAGGGGGTTTTCTGAAACATGAAATGGTTGCAGAAGACAATACATACAACAAAAGGCCTCTTCTTCATTGGGTAGCTATGTTCATCTCTTTCCCTTTCCTTTTCCTTTAGCATCAAAATGATGAGACTTTAGTTTCTTCTTTCGCACTGGCAGGCCTGTGTTGCCACCACCTCCTTCCCTGAAAGGCATTCCCATCAGAGCCAACAGTTTTTGTCCTTCTTGATCAGATTTAGCTGTGGTGCTGATGCATACATCCATTCCTCTCGCTTTTCCAATGGCATCAAATCTAATTTTATAACCAACCAAAATAGAGTTTAGGCGTTCAGTTTGTAACCAAAGAACGGAGTAAAGGGAACCCACGGTTGAGCTCGATGGACCAGTGGTCATGCATTTATTAGTAGTATTGCTTTTGAGAGTGGATACAATAGAACTAACCTGATTTCAGGGAATACACTTTGGTCTTTCACACCAATGCTGTAGTTTCCGTTCCCATCAAAGCTACTGGGGCTCACACCTTGGAAATCTCGAGTTCTTGGAAGGGCTAAATTGATAAGACGATCCAAGAATGAGTACATTACCTGCCACAAGAGTCAAAATCACAAATGTCCAATACATAAAGAACTCAATAGGAAAGTTTGATTCAAGAATGAGCAAGAGCAAAGGAGCTCACATCTCCTCTGAGAGTGACGGCAATACCAAGCGGTTGATCTTCCCTGATCTTGAAAGTAGCAATGGAAGCTTTAGCTCGTGTCTTCACAGGTTTCTGCCCTGTAATAAGCGCAATATCTTTCACTGCAGCCTCCAAACCCTTATCATTCTGAGCTGCATCTCCAATACCACAATTCACTACAATCTTCTGAACCTTTGGAACCTGGTAGAGAAGATGCCCAAGCAGATACATCAAAGATGAGAATGAAAATTCCCATTTACATTTGAAAATGGCACTTCCAAAACAGCACCATTATGACTTCAAGTTGAAATATGGAAATAAGACCCAAATTTTCAACCGAAATCTGTAAAGAAGTACCTTTTAATCAACACAAAATGCTAAAATCTAAGGCTGTTTCGCAACATTTTCCAAAAGAAATCAATCCAAAACCCCAAAAAAATTCTAGGAAAACACAAATTTAGGCTACTTTACTACATTATGACTTCAACAACATCATGAATCGCAACAGAAGAAAAACTAGGTTTGGGCACACAAGGGAAGGATTTGGGGTTACCTGGTGAATGTTAACGTACTTGAACTCTTCTTTGAGCGCAGGAATGATTTTCTCAAGGTAAGCAGTTTTGAGGCGATTAGTTTTCTCGGCCTCAGATTTATCGACCAATACAGTTCCGGACGACGAGACTGACGCCGAGATTTTCACCACGTTTCTGAGCGGCGGAGGGAGCACCCGCGCGGAGGATGTAGAAGCTAACGATGGAAAAATGCCGTGAAACGAAGAAGCAGAAGACTGCAGAAGCGAAGGAGACGCCATGGTCGAAACTCCCAAGTGGATAAAGATGAAGAAGAAGTGAGCTCTCGGCGTTCGTTATTGTGAATAACCAATGGCACATTTTGTAATTTCTATCGAATTCAATTGTAGATGGATTGAGGATAAGGATTTTCTCGTTTAGCCTACACACAATATAATATTTCCGTTTAGGCACCCAATATTTATAATTTTAAATAGATTTTGATCCATTGGGGGAGTTCTAACTATCATAATATTTCATGGGGTTACAAGTGTTTTTAAATAAAATAGAGGGGGTTGTTTAATATGGGCCTAAAGCCGAGCCCATAAAAATTTGTGTACTATTCGGGTTATAACCCGTACCCGTTTTTTTGTCGTTTACATTTCGTCATCACACCGACCCGAGGGAGAGCAAAAAACCTCTCTTTGCCTTCGTCGCTGCAATTGCTTTCTCTCTTCTTTCTTCGATTTCCTTCTCTTTCTTCGCGGCTCAGGTCACTCGTTTGTCAGCCATGGCGATTCCCTTCATGGAAACCGTCGTGGGTAAGCTTCAAAACCTTCTTGGTGACATTTTACTTTCCTGTTTCACTCGTCGCATTTCTCTTTGTTGTTTGGGTTTTGCTTTCTTTGTTGTGTGTGTGTTGAGATTCAATGACTGGTTTCATACATCATCGTACCTGCTTCTCGTTTCTAATTTTGGTTCTTTTCAAATATTGCGTGTCTTGATCTGAGGTTTTATAAATCCAACTTGTTCTCGTTTTACTCGTGCGTTTGATCTGAGGTCTTGTGATGTCATCTTGTCCTCGTTTTAGAGTCTAGGGAGCCTTATTTGCTTTCAACAAAATTTAGGGTTTGGGAAGAAAAGTCAGAGTCTTTTTCCTCATTCCCGATTGAATATTGAGAATCTTGGACTATTTCACTGTCGAATGCATACAGCTAGAGTTTTTGGCAAATCTTTTGGTTTTTGTAGGGTACTGTGTTTCTGAAAGCAAATGGGGTTTTATAGAGTTGTTTTGAAATGTGTTTTGTGGTGTATGAGGCTAGGCGCATCAAAACTCTTTCATTGGGCGCAATGTATTCAAAACGTAGCTAAAGCATATGAATACTGAATAGCATTTGATCTTTTTATATATGGTTGATCGAAAAGTGGAAGAGGTTATTGGAATTTAAGTGATGGAGTATCTGTTGTTGTGGCATTTATATCAGATTCATTATTCATCTTCGGTTCTTTTCTTTCAGGTTTTATGATAGTGATGTACATTTTTGAGACATATTTGGATCTGAGGCAACTCACTGCTCTCAAACTTCCAACTCTCCCGAAAACATTGGTTGGAGTGATTAGCCAAGAGAAGTTTGAGAAATCACGAGCATACAGTCTTGACAAAAGGTATTATTCTTAATCTTATTTATATATTGTTTTAGCTTCTTATAATTGCCTAGGCTACTATCACTGAGGATGATTCATTTTTTCAGCTATTTTCACTTTGTTCATGAGTTTGTGACTATACTTATGGACTCTGCGATTTTGTTCTTTGGGATCTTGCCTTGGTTTTGGAAGGTACATATCTAGGTTCATTATATAGTATCTCCTTTTGAATATAGAGTTCTTATATTAAAATTGTAAATATTCGTTATTACCTTAGATATCTGGAGCTGTTCTACCTATTGTGGGCCTTGATCCAGAGAACGAAATACTGCATACTCTTTCATTCTTGGCTGGTGTTATGACATGGTCACAGGTTTTTGAAATTAAAACCCCTTCAGATAGTCTTATACGTTTAGGATTGAAATATCTATTCTGAAGATAATAATATTTCTTTAATATTCTGATGCAGATCACTGATTTGCCATTTTCTTTGTACTCGACATTCGTGATCGAGTCTCGGCATGGATTCAACAAAGTATGTCGTATTCCCAACACTAACTTGTGTCTTAGCGTTTCTTTATTAGAGATGTGGATTAAATTTGCTTTGAAATTCTGTTTGCAGCAAACAATATGGATGTTCATTAGGGACATGATCAAAGGAATACTTCTCTCTGTCATACTAGGCCCACCCATTGTTGCTGCGATAATTTTTATAGTCCAGGTCTGGTGATTCTGGATTCATCTTATTTCTGTGATAATTTTTCTGTATTCACCTAGATGACTATTCTCTAATGAGTGTGAGCTTCAAAGTTTTCTGTTTTCGTGTTAAAAGTTTATAATAACTTTGTGAAGTTTTAATATTTTTTCCAGAAAGGAGGTCCTTACCTTGCCATCTATCTGTGGGCATTCATGTTTATCCTGTCTCTAGTGATGATGACTATATACCCGGTTTTGATTGCACCGCTTTTCAACAAATTCACTCCTGTGAGTATTTCTGTCATGCCAACTTTACAAATCAGACACTTTTTGCACTGTTATCATCAGACATCTTAATCTTCCATTATATTTGGGTATAGCTTCCAGATGGAGACCTCCGGGAGAAAATTGAGAAACTCGCTTCTTCTCTAAAGTTTCCTCTGAAGAAGCTGTTTGTTGTGGATGGATCTACAAGGTCAAGCCATAGCAATGTGGGGATCTTAAAGGCTTGAGATTTCTTCATGCTTACATTTCTGAAGTTACCATTAGAAGCTCATGTTTCTTGTTGCATCGACAGGCTTACATGTATGGCTTCTTCAAGAACAAAAGGATTGTTCTTTATGATACATTGATTCAGCAGGTACTGTGACTCTCGATACTTCAAGTGAGCTATTCTCAAATCCAGATTTCCGTTTCGGAAAACATAACATTATATTCTTTTGTGCAGTGCAAGAATGAGGATGAGATTGTGGCAGTTATTGCACACGAGCTTGGACACTGGAAGCTGAATCACACTACATACTCGTTCATTGCAGTTCAAGTGAGCCTCCATTGACAGTTCAAAAACTTATTTACTCGTATCTTCATGTTCCCTAAGAAATAATGTGTTATGACTTCTCTCCATATTTTTTACTGCAGATACTTGCCTTCTTGCAATTTGGAGGATACACTCTTGTCAGAAACTCCACTGATCTCTTCAGGAGTTTTGGATTTGATACACAGCCGGTTCTCATTGGTTTGATCATATTTCAGGTTTGTTATTTTTGGTTTTTGACACTAAACTCATGAATCAAGGAGCAAAAAAAAAAAACTCCAAACCTATCTTATATCTCCTGTCTGATTCTCACAGCACACTGTAATACCACTTCAACATCTAGTAAGCTTTGGCCTCAACCTCGTTAGTCGAGCATTTGAGTTTCAGGTAAAATCTTACTATCCCTCAAGATCCAATTAAATTTTATTTCTTTCAATGTCTGCCTCATCACTAATCTGAGTTAATGTTCATTTTGCAGGCTGATGCTTTTGCTGTAAAGCTTGGTTATGCAAAAGATCTTCGTCCTGCTCTAGTGAAGCTACAGGTCAGAGTCAGAGAAGACAACAACAGAAACACAGACTGTTTTCTCAATTTTGTGTGTTATACTTAAATGTTTTTTTCTGTTGGAAATTTGCAGGAAGAGAACTTGTCAGCAATGAACACTGATCCATTGTACTCAGCTTATCACTACTCACATCCTCCTCTTGTTGAAAGGCTTCGAGCCATTGATGGAGAAGACAAGAAGACAGATTAAGTCCGTTTAGCTTGTGGGTTGTATCGGATTGATGACTTTTTTTTACTGCTAGGTGAAAAGAAAAATCAAAATGTGGAAAACCATATAGGCACACACAGGCCTCTCTTATTTGTTTTTACCTTAACAGTGGGTTTTGCTTAGTTACTAAACTTACTACTAATTTTGTGTTTTTAAAAGTGGAATCACACGATTTGATATGACCATTTCTGATCTTTATCATCAAATTGGTAAGATATATGAATCACTCTTGTTCTTTAAGTGTTATAGGTTATAATCATCTTATGATTGGTGGATCATCGATATCAGTAAAACTGCATCACTGAACAAGACAGAATTAGTTTAAACAAAATTCTACGTAAAAAATTACATAATGATTTACCTTTATAAAATCAACATAATGTAATGTCGGAATCGTTGAGCGAAGAGATTCGAGTAAAACAATAGCAAAATGACAAAATAAAAAATTATTTATTTGCTATTGAAACTATGGTTTCTCAATAAATATTTTTTTAAAATTTTACTGTAAAAAATTAGATAGTTGGTAAGAAGATTGTTGAATTGAAAACCATTTTGTATTTTTGTAAGTCATGTATGCTATAATCAACAATTCATACATTTTTTGGTTATCAAAAGATGTTAAGAAGCATTCGACGAATGTATGAAAGAATTGTTATTTTATTGTGGAAAATGTTACATTTCTTGCTATGATGGTGCAATAATGCGTTTATCTTTTCTCCCCAACCTTATCTTTTTTCTTTATGCTATTCTTATGATTCCATTACCCTTTAAAGCAACCCTTGTAAGATTTGGATTAATCTAGAATATATCATTAGTTCATCGGTCTGAAAAATAAATAGTATTCAGAACCTTTTTAAATATCAAAATGTTGTTCTTGCGAGAAGACGATTCATATGGTTCCAACCATTAATTTGAAATTTAGCTTATAGTTGTCTCTTTGTCTTAGTATATGGAGTATGGACACGGGTAGTCCTGGGCAAACAATTAATCGGTTCGGTTTTGGTTCGGTTATTTTGGTTTTCGGTTATTTCGGTTATTTATTTTATTATTCATATAAGAACCAAAAGAATTTCGGTTCGGTTTCGGTTCGGATACCATTCGGTTCGGTTCGGTTCGGATAATAGAATTGAGAACCGAAATTTAACCGAAACATTTTGGTTATTTTCGGTTAATCGATATAACCAAAACCAAAATAACCGAAATAACCAAAATAACCGAAACTAACCGAAATAACCAAATTACCGAAATCGAAATAACCGAAAACTAACCAAAACTAACCGAAATAACATAAAACTTAACGAAATAACCGAAAACTTAATGAAATAACCGAAAACTAACCGAAATATACATGTTTTTTAGGTTACCTAAAATACAAATCTATCTTAATCCTTTATGTAAAATTAAATGTAATCAATTGTCAAGTTTCATCGTTGGTCTAGTGGTTGCACATGAAAGAAACAATTTTGATGTAAGCGGTTCGAAACTTGTGTAGAACCATATATTTTAAATTTTGACATTTATCTCATATCCATGGATATCCTTTCGGTTATCGGGTAATAATCGAACCGAAACCGATATCCATGGATATGAAAAAAAAAACCATTCGGATATTACCAACTATCCAAAACCAAACCAAACCATTATTTTCGGTTCGGTTTGGTTCGGTTACATTCGGTTAGGTTATTTTGCCCAGGCCTAGACACGGGGTTTCAAAAGTTACATTATTAAAAAACAAAAAAAAACGAGTAAAACCCTTACAGTCATGGGTCTTTGACGCATATAATTTGAAATTGACTAAAGATTCCTCCATTGATCCACCTAACTAGTAAGTACTAATAAGTAATTATTATGAATGACCTTCTAATATTTATATTGTATAATGGAGGAATAAAATAAATATAAATAAAATTCTCTCTTTTTTTTTTTTTTGTCAAATGGAATGCTGATCTGGCCACGCAACTTCATATATCCCTCTCATGCTTATCTAGACGTACAATTGCAACAATTATAGTATATCAAAACCTAAACGGATTCGAACAAAAAGAGAGAGTAAAATCCTAATTAGGAATAATAAATTAACAAACGATGATATTAATGCACTCTCTAGTCTCTTCGTTATAATAAAAGTGTGATTCCTTTTCTCGAAAACTATATATCTGTATTAAACTATTAATGCTCTTAAATAGCAATACTAAAAAAAATGTAGATTCCTTAAAAGCAAATTTAATAGGTTGTGTACATACAAGAATGATTTTTTCAAAGCATGATTTAATTACAAAAGATATATCGATAGATATACAAATTAATATAACAAACAAACATAGGAGAGTTACATTATTTTAATTTTGATGAGTAAAGGTTAAATAAGAAAATTGGGATATCCATAACAACGGCGTTTGAGGTAGAGTCCATGAGAGCTTAGGCTGCACCATTGCTTACTGTATCATCACCCCAACGGTTGATCTATCCGTCATCTCGTCGTTTGTTTTTATTACATACAAACCCCCTCCAAAGTTCGTAGGTCCCACTACATTTCTTTTAACTGAAAAGGGTAAAACTGTCATTTAATCAACACCGAAACACCACTCGCCGTCACCAACATGCAGATACACGGAGAGAGAGGAATTCAGACAGCTCATCCAAACACACACGCTCTCTCTATCAGATACAGAGACACTGAGAACCTTTCTTTAAATTCTTTGGATTTTTTATCTAATAATTTAATAATTATTCGATTGATTTGTTTATTCCTCTCTTTGTTTCTACTCAATTCTCTGTTTTCGGTTCTGTTCGATTCTTCTCTCTCTCTGTTTTTCGTCATTTTGCCTAAAGCCACATGCAACGGTGATTAACTAATTATCCTATCCAATTGATTCGCCGGAAAGTTTCTTCTTTTCCGGCGACTAATGCGAAATCATTCTTGGGTTAATCAATCAATCAATGACGATATCTATTTTCAATCCTGATTTCATCAATAACGAGCTATCGAAACCAACATCCATCTTTGGTTTAAAGCTTTGGGTCGTCATCGGAATTTTACTAGGATCTCTTATAGTCCTCGCTCTCTTCTTTCTCTCCCTTTGTTTAACCTCCCGCTGGAGACATCGCAAGTCACGTCACGCCGATTTCACATCCGCCGTAGTACCAACGCCGCCGATTTCAAAGGAGATTCAGGAGATCGTTCGACCTCCGGCGCAAGACTATTACCATTCGACGCAGCCTGTTGCGACGGAGATCCAAGTCGATATAGGGAAGATCGAGCACCGTGTGGTGTTCTCGGATCGAGTTTCGAGTGGTGAAAGCAGAGGAACAGTGAGTGCTGGTGAAACGGCGTCGTATTCAGGGAGTGGTTGTGTTGGACCTGAGGTTTCGCATCTTGGATGGGGAAGATGGTATACTCTTAGAGAGCTTGAAGCAGCTACTAATGGATTATGTGAAGAGAATGTGATTGGAGAAGGAGGTTATGGTATTGTTTATCGTGGGATTTTAACTGATGGAACTAAAGTCGCTGTCAAGAATCTACTTAACAACAGGTTACTTTATAAAGTTTTGATTTTTATCTTTACAATTCTGGAAATTTCTATTGTCAAAATTGATCCTTTACTCTTATTTGGATAAGGGTTTTAAGAACTGTTAAAGATGAGACCTTTCGATTTAGGAATGGGAATGATTAACTTTTCTTTGTCCTTGAATGGGTTCTGAATTTTAGGGAAGCATGTGGTCCTGGGGAGTGTTTGGTTGTGTCATTAATGGGTCCCTTGTGATTTGATTGATAACTTCTTTTCTGATTATTATTAGTCTTTAATTATGGGTTCAGAGGTCAAGCTGAGAAGGAGTTTAGAGTGGAGGTGGAAGCGATCGGGCGTGTGCGGCATAAGAATCTCGTTAGGCTTTTAGGGTACTGCGTCGAAGGTGCATACAGGTAAAAACATAAATCTGTCCGCTTGATATGGACTTCATTGAGTGCATGTAGCGATAACTAATGTTTTTGGATTTTATCTTGCGAAACTAGGATGCTAGTGTATGACTATGTTAATAACGGCAACTTGGAGCAATGGATTCATGGTGATGTTG
Organism: Cardamine occulta; assembly: GCA_028015245.1. Lineage (NCBI taxonomy): Eukaryota > Viridiplantae > Streptophyta > Magnoliopsida > Brassicales > Brassicaceae > Cardamine > Cardamine occulta. The sequence goes on along the minus strand of CM051393.1, from coordinate 679,312 downwards.
GTGACAAAAGTCCTCTGACTTGGGATATCCGTATGAATATTATACTCGGCATGGCAAAAGGGTACACTTCCGAGACTCGGTTGATAATTTTCATTTGTAAATTCATCCTTTTTCTATATGTAATTTCTTTGTTGATATGACCGCAGATTGGCCTATCTACATGAGGGTCTTGAACCGAAAGTCGTTCATCGGGACATAAAATCGAGTAATATCTTGCTTGATCGACAATGGAATGCTAAGGTATCGGATTTTGGACTTGCTAAACTGTTGTTCTCCGAGAGCAGTTATGTGACAACCCGCGTAATGGGAACTTTCGGGTAAGTTGTTTAGTTTGCATATAAATATGTATTGTTGGATAATCTTTAGGATTATAAATTCTTGAATAACATTTATTAATTTTCTTGATTGGTTTGTTATGTAGTTATGTCGCGCCCGAATATGCTTGCACTGGAATGCTGAACGAGAAGAGTGATATCTATAGTTTCGGGATATTAATCATGGAGATAATCACCGGTAGAAACCCAGTCGATTATAGTCGACCTCAAGGAGAGGTAAAATTAAAATAAACTCGGTTTCGAAACCGTGTTTTTCTTTTCTTTTATTGGCTCTTGATTTTATTGTTTACTTTTAGGTGAATTTGGTTGAATGGCTGAAATCTATGGTTGGAAACCGAAGGTCAGAGGAAGTAGTTGATCCCAAAATACTCGAACCACCATCTTCAAAAGCACTTAAACGTGTGCTGCTCGTCGCACTGCGATGTGTGGATCCCGATGCAAATAAGAGACCTAAAATGGGTCATATTATACACATGCTTGAAGCAGAGGACTTGTTCTATCGCGACGTAAGTATTATAATCACTATGAACATTTGAAGTGAATCGTTTATTTGCTCACATAATAACTTTTAGCAGGAACGACGAGCCACAAGGGAGCACGCAAGCCGCGAATATAATCAGCAACAGCAACAGACTGCGGTTTCAGCGGCTACGGCTGAGATAATCGAAAGCGACAGTTCAATAGACCGAACATAAAAGATGTATGAAGAGACTCACTGAAAACTATCCGACCATTAGATTGTCAATTTTTTTTGTTTAAATCAAATTTTAAATATTATATGTGACTTAAAAATTATTTTTATTCTTTCGTTAGGTTTATCAGTTACGTCTAAGTAAGAATTCTCTGTATATGTTTATTTTGTCCTAAACATCGCCAACGTACAGATATATACATTTAGATTTTAGACACAGAAGAATAATTAAGACTCAGAGAAGCAAAGATGAAAGATTGCTTTAGTTGTTTTGTTGAGAATAATCATGGTTTGGCTATATTATGTGTGGACCAACCTTAGATGTTACCTTCAACATAAGATGATCGGAGTTACACACTCACACTTGTCATTTCGATCGATCGATCAACGTCGTGGTCAATTTCAACGGTACAACGGTATGGACCCAAATTGGAGCCATATGTATGTATATTCCAATTAGCTGTTTTATTATTGCGTAAATATTAAAATATCGAATAGGATTTTATCTTCTCATCCTTTCGTAACTCATAAGAGGTCACAGTTATTCAAGTGATCCAATGATAGAGATGCTACGACGGGTGGTTATATCGAACCAATTTAGCATTACAGTTGATTCTGTTTTATTGAGTTTCTTTCTTAAAGATGGTATTTTGGTAAGTCTTATTTTCTCTGTATTTTGTTGAATACTATAATCTCTCCAATATTAGACCAACGAAGGAAAAATTAAATCATAAATAGAAGAAAATATTTACACACAATTATTGTTTCAAAAATTATACTATTTTACATCTCAAATTTTTGTCGACAAAAGTTGTTAGAATGTGTTTTTTAGTCCCATTTTTTTATTTTCTTGAGATATGCATGTGTTAAGAAATAGTATTATTCAAAGCGTATGTATATGGGCTTGGATATTAGTGTAAGAGTCTGTATATGGGCTTAAATTTTTGTCAACGATCTCACCTGTTGTTTCCGCGCAAAAAAGCCCAACGAGAAGCCCATATAACAAATATACCCTCGAAATAAATAATTGTTATCACGAAGAAACCACTTTCTAGCCCTTGGATTGAAGAAAATCCGGCGGTTATTCTTGACTTTTTCTTTTTAGTGCATAGTAAACAGACAAGTGACGACCATCGAGTGAAAAATCTACTATAACTGAGACATCACAACCGTACACGTGTCCATCTAACCTACCTATTCTTCGTCTCTGCCGCGTAGCTGAAACTAACCACACTTCTTTACAACTAGCAAAGAGCAAAACCGACGCGGGACTTTAAGCCTTAAAAGTTGATTCCTTTGTGTTTGCGCCAAGTTTCTTTGATTCCTATAAGAACGCGTTTGAAGTTTCTGGGTTTCCTCGACGTGTCGAAACCCTAATTAATTAATATACCTGGTAAGAACCCCGACTCATCTCCTATTTATACTTCCTTTGCGGTTAGGTGAAGTTAATTTAGTTTTTTTTTTTTTCTTAAGTTCTTTGAGCCGAACATTGAAGAAATAAGCGGTAACACCTCTGAAGAATCTCTTTCACTAGGTGAGTTATTCGTAATCGTCGGCGAGTTTGGTATTTTTAATGTCAATTAGGATGTGAAATCTCCCAAATTCGGATTTTAAGACCTGGTTTTGTGTTTGGTTTACTGAAAGTAATGTTCTTTTTGTATATAAAGCGTCGATTTCGTTTTTGGGTCTCTATTAGATGTTCTTCTTTTACCTTAATGAGCAATTTTAATTTCGATTCAGAACGATGTAATTGGTATGTTCATTGTTTCAGATTTCTAACTTTGTTCTGCTTTGTGTGTTTTTCAGCTAACATGCGCCTTACCCAAGATGCTACACACCGCTACTTCCACTGTAGAAACCCGTTCAAGATTCTATTTGCCAAGAACAAGGCACATTTATCGCCAAAGCTTCTCTCACTGTTGAACAATTTCGAGACAAACTTGACTCTATCAATTAGAGAACTTATACCAAAGGATGAGAATGATATCGTTAGTGTTTCTTGGATGAATCAAGCCATGGGATCTCTTTGTGAGACACACAAGAGTATCAGGACGCTCGTCACGGATCTAGAACTTCCTATATCGGAGGACTTGGAGGATAATTTGATCTATAACTATTCTGATGTTAGCTTGAAGCTGCTTGAACTCTGCAACGCCTTCACCTCAGAGCTCGACCGTCTCCACCATGGAAATCTATTACTCAAGTTTGCTTTTGGTAAACTGGAGACAAACAACTGTGTCGAGGAGTTTCAGTTATCATATCTTGACAGTTGGAATCAGCACATGGTTTCCAAGAACCCGAGAATCGAAAACTGCGGCGAGGTTTTGTGTAGGCTTGTTGAATCGATGGATCATCTCTCCAAGAAGGCGAAGAAGAAGCACTCTGTGAAAGGAAAGGTTCTCTTGCGAGCTCTATACGGTGTAAAGGTCAAGACTTTATACATATTTGGTGTGTTTGCTGCTGCGTTTTCGGGTTCTTCCAAGAGTCTCTTCTATATAACCGTTCCAAAAGAGATGGAAGAGCTTCCATGGGGACAAGCTTTCATGGAACTGCAGAACACGATTAACCCTGTGATCAAAAACACATTCTTATCAGACAGATTCACGGTTATAAAAGATCTTGAGGTTGTTGAATCCGGTGTGAAGAAGCTTTACACAGCGATACAAGAAGGGTTGGTTCCTACTTTGTTTGTGGAGCCATTAAAGAAGTCAGTGATAGAACTTTCGGAAAGGTTTGATCTTGTCTCCAAAGAAACACGTTGCTTGTCGAAGATTGTGATCTCTGCTCAAGACGCATTGTTCGAGAGCCTCTGGACGAAATATGCAGAAGAGTTGGGAGTTACAAAGCCAATGATAATAATTAAGAGTGTTAAGACTTGCTTGTGAAATGTGAATATAAGATAATTGTAATCATGGTGCTTTCGTTGTTGTCAAGTAAAAGCAAAATGCAGATTAATGAAAAAAAAAAAAAAATTATAACGAGTATTGATAACTCAACTATATTTCCGGGTGAGACATTACATTTTCATATTAGATTATGTAATTTTACTTTTGATACTAATATTTATAAACCAATAAATAAAAAAACAATACTCAAACTGAAACAAAATCAGGATTGAACACTATAAGCAATCTTCAACCATGAAATAACATTTGTGTGTTTCCCGTGATCAAAGAAAAAATCAAAATGTCCAAATTTTTCTGGTCAAATAGTTTGGCAGGCATTGACTTGTATACGTAAATACCAAGTCGCACTCAAATACTAATTGGAGAAAAGTTTTTATATAAATTCTTGAAATATTATTATATAATATCAAGAACATTCCCACATGAAGTCATTTACTTCTTCCATCCTACAAAATTTATCAATTTAAAAAAAGAAGTATTAAAAAATGAAATTGACTTGCAAAGAAAAAAAAAACGAAGAAGAAGACGTAAACCCGGTTTAGGTTCACGGGTCGCCCGAGAGGAGCCTTTCCCATTTGCCATTGAAAAAAGATCCAAACTTTATAACACGTATTCGGCGAAATGTCAACACCCGTCACCACTCATCTCCTCAATTAGCCCTCTCTCTTCCTCAATTTCTCAGTGCGTGTCTTTAGGGTTCTTCATTCTTTTTGTTTGATTCATCTGTGGATTTTAAGGTCAGAGATGTCGGCGGAGAGTTGTTTCGGTAGTTCAGGTGATCATAGTGCTAAAGGATTGCCTACTCATGGTGGTAGCTATGTTCAGTATAATGTCTATGGTAATCTCTTTGAAGTTTCTAGAAAGTATGTTCCTCCTCTTCGTCCTATTGGTAGAGGCGCTTATGGCATCGTCTGGTGAGTTCTTGAAATTGCAGATGCGTTTTGATTCAATTTTGCAATTGGGTTTGTGACATTTTTATACTTAGGGTTACTAAGATCCTTTCCGGATTTGTGCTTAGAAGTTTCTTAGTTTAACTCGGTTGTGAACTTCTGGGTTTCTTGTATATGTCGATGATCTTTATAAATTGATTCACTTTTGGGGATTGTTAGAAGGATTTCAGGTTTTGCCCTTTTTTTTGTCTTCAATCTCTTGAAGCTGTGGAATTAGTGATTTTGGGATCTCACTGATCATCTGAAAATTTGGAAGCAACATTTTCTCATTTTTTAATGTATGTTCATATTTTCAACAGTGCTGCTACAAACTCAGAGACTGGAGAAGAAGTAGCTATCAAGAAGATCGGTAATGCTTTTGACAACATTATCGACGCTAAAAGAACTTTGAGAGAGATTAAGCTTCTCAAGCATATGGATCATGAAAATGTATGGGACTCTAATGATCGCTGGATTTGTTTTTCACTCATTTTGCCTTTATATCATTTTCTTGTGAAGTTTTATATTGTTTTCTATCTTTTTGTGCAGGTTATTGCTGTAAAGGATATAATAAGACCACCGCAGAGAGAGAATTTCAATGATGTTTACATTGTTTATGAGCTAATGGACACTGATCTCCACCAAATTATTCGCTCAAACCAACCGTTAACTGATGATCATTGTCGGGTATGCATCAATCTCCATGTTGCTTATATGTATGTAGCAGATGTATCTTCTGTTTCTTGTTTACAAGTTACTTGGTTCAGGAAGCTAGAGCAATCCAAATCTGTTGTTGTCTTAGGGCATCTAATGAATTACGGTTGATTAAAATAACAGTTAGACTCTATCTTTTTGTGCAGTTCTTTCTGTATCAGTTGTTGCGTGGGCTCAAGTACGTTCATTCAGCTAATGTATTGCATCGAGATTTAAAACCCAGCAATTTGCTCCTGAATGCAAATTGTGATTTAAAGCTTGGGGATTTCGGGCTGGCAAGGACCAAATCCGAGACAGACTTCATGACTGAATATGTTGTTACACGTTGGTACCGAGCGCCAGAGTTGCTCCTTAATTGCTCAGAATACACAGCAGCAATCGATATTTGGTCTGTTGGTTGTATACTCGGTGAAACAATGACACGAGAGCCATTGTTTCCTGGTAAAGATTATGTTCATCAGCTTAGACTCATCACTGAGGTAATCTAATCTAATTTGCTTCATTCATAGAATCACTACTTAAGTGTTGGTGTCATCTGCATTTGTTGATGAATCTTTGAAAAGCAGCTTATAGGATCGCCTGATGACTCAAGCTTGGGATTTTTAAGGAGTGACAACGCAAGAAGATATGTTAGACAGCTTCCACAGTACCCGAGACAGAACTTTGCTGCTAGATTCCCAAACATGTCGGCTGGTGCAGTCGATTTGCTGGAGAAAATGCTTGTCTTTGATCCAAGCAGACGCATTACAGGTGAGTTATATTTACATATCTGCTTCTTCTCTGTTTTTTCTGGTTTCTTCTAAACAAGTTTCTTTTTTTGGGGTAGTTGATGAGGCGTTGTGCCATCCGTATTTGGCGCCGCTGCACGATATAAACGAAGAACCGGTGTGTGTAAGGCCGTTCAACTTCGATTTCGAGCAACCTTCTTTGACAGAAGAGAACATTAAGGAGCTAATATATCGTGAAACAGTCAAGTTCAATCCTCAAGACTCACAGTGAGAGTAAGAGAGAAAGAGATCCTAAAAAGGAAATTCATCAAAATGCGTGTTTTGTATTGCTCTGTTTTTTTTATCGAATCTCTAATAAGTTTGATAATGTCTGTAATTTGAATAACATCCTGAGAAATTGAAAAACAAAAAAAAACTTTGAGACGTGCTTTGCAGATTCTTATCATTATTTTCTCACAAAAGATAGATATCTATTTTCCCTTTTTGGCGAATACACACATCTAATTATCTTTGTTCGAGTAAAATATTTTACTTTTCCAAATACAGTTTCCTTTTTCCTTTTTCCTTTAGTTATACAACTTCACATAATCTATTCATACACCATATTATTTGTTGCTACTTTTATTCATACGTCATACATGATAACTTGCTGCGCTCACAATAGGACTTATAAAGGCTAAGAAGCTAACAATAATTAGTGATAGAAATGACTTCAAACTCAACTCCCACATAAAGCTTATCCTTGACCAAGTAAGGTTCATCAAGTTTCTGAAGAGACATGAAATCCGCAAAGCCATGTTGGTCATCTGTTTCTGGGCCAAGCCAATCCGAATCTACGCACACACAAAAAAAGAGAGAAAAATATTAACATTTTAGCATCACAAGACTTTCCAAAAGATTTTCTTCAAGAAAGATGGGTCAATGGTCATACCTGTTTTCTCAATATGATTCCGGTTAAGTTGATCCAATACCCTCAGCTTGAATTTGGCAAAAGTTTTCACCTTTGGGGCATTGTTGATAAACCCTTCTCCAGATAGATACACTGAGAATGATTTGTCTTTCCCCCCCATAAACCCTCTAGGATGAACTTTAATCCTCCTGATAAAATGTGATGGCACTTTTATATTATTATAACTTGTGTAAAAAGTGTTTATATTGAATTGGAAAACTAATTTACCATTTCCGGTTTCCAACGACAAATTCATTAGAATGGTGAGACTGAAAAGGGTCGAAAGAAGAGAACTGAGTCATCATCCAAGTGACTTTGTGATTGAGAGGCTTCTCAATTAAGCTAAAACATTCAGCTGTTCCTTGTGTACCAGGTTCAAACCCATGAAGCTTCACACCAAACATACAACAATCTCCAATAAGGTACCCATTTTTCTCAAGATCACCATGTGATATCAATCTTGGAGTCCCTCTCCTTTTCGATGTTAGTGATGGTCCAAACTCGCCTATTACTGCACATATAACACATCATCATCGATCCACGCCACATTTATATTATCTGTATGAAAGAAATCGAGAGAGAAATAGACCATTTGAGGGGTGCCATATCCTCTCGAGCTGACTGACGACAAAGACCTGATATTGGAGCTGCTTAATGACTGAAGATTGATTCTCTAAGAAGATGGAGACATGACCATTTCCATTCTTATTCCCATTTGGGTACACAAAGAGTTTCCTGTTTTCATACCATGGACAAATGATTGAGCTTTTGTTAACATTAGTATTCATTGTTTTCTTTTGTTTAACAAGATAAATAAAAGTTCACCATTTGAGACCACCGAGAATGAAAACAGAGGATTCAACCCTTTCGATCTGATATTTTGTGAGTGCAGAGAAGTTGTCTATCTTGAACAAGTGAGATTCTTTGTGATGTAATTTGAACAGTCTCACCATTTCTGCCACGAAAGAAAATATTCAATCTTTGAAACTGTATATTAATGATATACAATTGTGTTTTTATTTACCTTCAATGGGTATTGGTCGTGACATTGTAACACGCTGTAAATGGTCTGAAACTGATAATAATAATATATAAAGTTCTTTAATGGAGACTATATGTTTGTTGGGGCTTCAAGTATATATAGCTATATATAGACAAGAGCCAAGACCCAATTGAACGTTTTCTGTCTTTGTTTTGGCCCCAACGTTTATCAAAAAGAACATAAACATCTTTCGTGGATTATACGCCAAAGAAAGATTCGAGATTGATAAGCAATATACATCACATCTTTTGGGCATATATCACTTTTGTATAACCGTCCTCATCTTGAATTTCTTATGCGTATGCTTAGCAAGAACTACATCATTGAATTTGAATCAATTCCAAACATGGAATAATAAGAGGGAAGAAGGAAAAGTTGAACTGAATTATTTGATCATGCACTGCAACCACACATCAAATTAAAGAGCAATCTTCTGTTTACATTGATTTGGGTTTTTTCTTGTATATATAATTTGTTGGAACCCTCTAAGTCAATATTAAATATCACATTCATATATCTAATCGTCCTCTTCTCGAAAGTAAGCAGAAAGGTTGAAGTAAAATTTTCTTCTTTATTAAATTGATTCTAAAAACTGTGCAGCAGAACAACAAGAAAGAAAAATTCTTAAGGAAACAATGAAAGAAAATATACTAAATTTTTAACTACTAAACAGTAGGAGTATTATTTATAGAGAAACTCTTAATTAGCTAACTCAAACGAAAGTAGCATATGCTTGAGTAGTTGTTGATCTGAATGCTTAGTGATGGTGAGGTCTCAAAGTGCGTAACCACCTTGTGAGACGGTCTAAAGGTGACAACTTTGGAACATTGGGTGTAGGTCCGACCACGACTTGGAGCTTAAGCCCAGCCTCACAATGACCCGGCTCTGAGCTAATGAAATAATGGACTCCTGGTTTGCTGAGCTTAACGAGATCGTGGCCTGTCTTATGCACGGCTACGGGAGGAGTCGGGTCGCAGAATAGGAATTCAAGGTCACTACTGATCTCTAAGGCGTCGTTGACTTCGTTGCCGTATTTGAAAAGAAGATTATCTCCAACATGAAAATGGTTCCTACAAGTACTATATTGAAAAATATAGATAGCATTGTTCATAACCGTCTTTCCTCGCTCCAACTTCGACTAAGTGAAGGTCTACAAATTTGGTTTGCTACTAAAAGTTGAGGTCCTATTTGGTTCACTTTTAAACGCTTTTGATGTTCAAGTTAATTTTCGGTTTCAGTATACTTTAAGCTATAGATGCATTCTATGTAACATAGGTTTTTGATGAATATAATTTTACATTCATACCAAAAAAAAAAAAAATGTTTCTCCTCACTCCACTTGTCCTTTGGAATCACCGACCTTGAAGATCTTTCCTAAAGGATGAATCTTGCTCCATCCTTGGTGGTGGTGGTGGAATCTTAATGGGCTTCTTAGTCCCCGAAATACAGTGGGCTGATTTTATTATATAGGCCCATTAATCAAATAAATTCAGTTACTGTAGAGAGTAGAGTTTAGAGTGTGGAGTGTAGATAATAGAAAAATATCGGAGCTTCACCGACCCAGAAGAGAGAGCGGTAACGTCTCCAACCTTTTTCCCTCGTCTTTTTTTTTTTGTTTTTCTCTTTCAATTTTGACGATCGGAGTTATTCAATTCTCTTTGCCTTGTTTCTCTTTCAAATTAATTTAGGGTTTTAATTTGAAAAGGCTGCAATCGCGAATCTACGCTTAGCGCTTCTCTATTGAATTCCTGCGATGAACTCAAATAATTCTTTTTCATTTGAATCTTTTTTTTTGTTCTCATTCGTTTAGCATGAATTCAAACAAATTTAAACTCGTTTATGGTTTAGCTGCTTTAGAGTGGGAATTGATGCAAAGACATGAATGTACATTGTTTGTTTCTTATACAAATTAGAGCGAAACATAGGCGTATATGTTTTAGAGGTTAATGTACATTACTACATTGTATTATTCGTTTGCTTCATTCTTACAAAGATAGAGCAAAAAAACTGAGCTTTTAAGTCAAGCCCTTATCAAAACTGTTTTACCTGCTAATTTCTATGCACCTGATTGAGTTTGATAGCTACATTTTATTGACCAAGATAGTGCCAAATTATGCTTTAGAATCTGGTTCACAAAGCACATTGAGGTTGTGTCTGATATCTCAAGTATAACATAAGGATTTATGCTGTTTTTTGCAGGTGACTGGAATCAGCATTGGTAGAGCGTAGTTAAAGTTTCATCCATTAACATGCTGAAGAGTCCATCCTCAATCTGCATAGCCACCTCTTCGTGGTCTTCCTTCATCCATTTCTCATTCCAGTCTCGTCTTTCAATTTCTCTAGCGCATGCGTGTCTCCTCTGCTCACTTGTTCCGCGTTCAAGCTCTGATTCTCTCTGTCCCTGTAACCATCCTTTTGCCTCGCCCACCAATTGGTCCTTAAAGTCTTGATCTCTGTAAGTTTCGTGGAATGAGTTTGTTCTTTGCATCAATTCATCTCTGAAATAGTCCATTATCAGATGTTCTTCGTGGATCCAAATGGCATGTCTTTCTATGACCCGGTTCCATAGCTCCGCTGCCTTCTCCTCAACCTCATCAGCGTCTTCATCTTCAGTCTCTCTATCAACTGTATCGCAATTCTCGTCATCAAATTTGATATCTGCCTCTTGTCCTTCTTCCGTGCAAGATTCTTCATCCACTGGGACCCATTCATCCAAATTGAAAGGACTAATGTTGGCCAAAGTCTCAAACCTTTGAATCTTTTGCATAAGCTTTTGCTGGGTTCCTGCAAAAGCATTACATAGTGTGTGTTTCAGAACTTTGAAGGGTAAAACAATCTATGAAGATAACTTGATTTGATTGGAATGAAGGGAATCTATACGCACTTTCCACGTAGTCAAGGCATTGACTGAAAGAAGAGTCTGATGCTTCATCATATTCTTCACACTGTAAGTCCTCCTGACAATGATCATTGCATATTAAGGCCAAATCATCAAACTATTTAAATGCATAGTATAATAATTTGAGCTTATTAATTGTTACTGCAGAGCTACTCTTAGAAGATCCATGCCATAAATTGTTAGATTCGTAGTCATAAAGGAATTAATGGGAACTGTACATACTATTCTATATATCCAACAAGGACAAAGACAGCTTCTGTTTTGTCTTCATATGAATTTAAATTAACGAACAGCTGCACGTGCATTTAGAGACAGTATGGGCGACCTTACGGTTGAAGCAAAGTCAGCGCATAGGATCTCAATTCACTTGTCATTTTATTTCTTTCTAAATATTGATTTGACTTATGTTTTCTCTTTATATATGCATGCACTCTATGATTAATTAATGTTATAAGTACGAGTTTCTATTTCTATTAATATAGTATTCTTACCTCAGGTCCCACTTCAGTGTCGGCGACTGTTACTGCTGTGCAAGAATCTTCGCCGACGCATTGTGAGTTGCTTTTACCACTCTCTTTTTCACTACACTCTTCCATGTTACTTCCCCATGATGATGGTAAAAACTCCGATGTAAAATCTGAGTCGCACCAACTGCTGGAGGATGTGCTGGTGGTGGTGGAGGATCCCGTGGTTGTTGTCATTGTCTTGGTTGTGTACTGATGAGGCAGAGATGGTTCGAAATCCTCATGCAGGTCCTTAGATGAGCTCCACCGCAGGATGTCTTTTACTTGAACGACGGTGATTCTTGCTTGGTTTTCTGCTTTGTTCTGGGATGTTAACCGCCGAGAGAGGCTTCTTGGTAAGATCTCCAACGGAGCGGATTTAACGGCAGTGGAACGGAGGTTCTTGACGGCGTTAATCACAGCCTGCAATGCATTGGGTTGTTTCCTCTTTAATATGATTGAGAATGAGTTGACAGGAGGCCGTCTAGGAATTGATTTGAACCCGTTTGAGGAACAGGAATTGGAATCTTCCAAGAGGCAGTCTTTGAGCATTCTCGGCCTTAGTTCCATCGTGAAACACTCTTTGGCTCAGGTATGTAGCTGAACTTGAAAAACACTGAACTGACAATAAGAAAGTGTCTTAAAACAAAAGGAAAATATCTTGAAAGAGGGAAGTGGGCTAGTGAAATGTTTAGGAGTGTTAAGATGTATTTATGTGTGGCTGATCATGTAAGTTTATGGAAAGAGATAGACAGCTTCTTGATGGAGATCTCAAGATGATGAAGAAAGGAACAGAGTTTTTGCTTAATATAATTAAGTTAGTTGGTAGTGAATAAGACAAAATATGTGGGACCTAGGATGTTTCGCTCTACCTGCTGCAAGATTTGGAGCTTCTGCTTATGTACTTAAAAAGTTAATAATTTTATAATTGAAACTCAAAAGGTTTGTTGGAGCTTTGCTATATTCAGTTCTTGTGTCTAGTCACAAGGTCCAGTGACCTGGCGATGTCTATTGTAGTCGGTAGATACTAAAGAATATTTATTTATTGTTTCTTAAAAGTTAGCTCAATTGGTAAAAATGTGGTTTCGACCGTTTCGTTTTCTTTGTTTTTGTTGATAAACCTGTAAAAAGCTGTTTTAATATATACCAACAATCCTAAAACATTAAGCAGATGAACGAGAGTTTTTTGTTTTACCTTCCTTCTCACTGCATGTTCAGTAAATTTTTGTTTTTTGGTTCTGTGCTCAGCTCAACAGTGAAGGCCATGTGAATGCTTCTTTCACTTCTGACAGGATGCCTCCACTTTGGGGCTAAGTGTGTGATCAAGGGTACGTTGTTGTTTGTGCGCAGGTTCCCATCACCGATACTCGAAAGGTTTATCCAGATGCTTGTGTTTATGCGTTTTCTTTATTTGACTGCAATTGTTTCTCCCAAACAACTTTATTCCGTGCAAGACATCCATAAATGTAATGAGATATTTCGTGCAGACTACTGGATAGCCATGGCCAGCCAGCAGAATCATGTGTGGAACAAGATGGGCTGATTGACTATAAGAAACTGTTGATTCATTAAATGGACCGAATGAAACTTAGGTTCATGATCATGATGACTATGTTGACAGCGTGTGAATGAGAGGAATGCATAGGATTTCTTCAGTCTGTCTTCGTAGGTGAAGCTGAGCAATGAGCCAATGACTTTGTGAAAAGGTATGGTTTTATTCAGTCCTTTTCTCCTTTTGGCACTGTAATTCTACTTTTGCTTGCTGGTTTATTGTTTTGCTATATATGTGTTATAAGTTTGAGCATGAATTCTTAAAACGCATCTGTATACACTCATCATACCAGTCCATTTATGCAACTGCATCTCTTCAGCATAACTACATAGGGAACACACACTGCACTGCAAAATTTCTGATGTGTCAAAAATAGTTGGCTTTCAGAATTGGCTCACAACAGATTGGACATGAGCCTGTTCGGAAAGCTAACTATGCTTGACTCATAGTTATGCTCTCTGTGTATTGTTACTGTCAGCATTTTGCAAGCTTGAAGTTATGTTGCATTATCTCTTCATCTCTGCACTCAATTTATGGTTTTTAAGAGTTATTTGAACAAATTATATCCGGGAATTGTCTTCAAAGCTTTGTCTACTAATAAATTTCAGTTCTTTTTGTTAAGCTAATTTTGAAGTGTCTCCTTTGACTAAAGTTCTTATTAAGCATACATAAGCATGATTTATTTGTTTGACTGATTGATTTATAGTCCTTCCAGTCCTGCTTGAACTGAATATCATTTACTTTGGTACTTTGCATCTTTGACCAATAAAAGTAACGGCCACTGCTTTGCATGCGTGGGAATAAACACGTTTAAAATAACTTTGCATTTCAATGGCTATCTCTATGTATGGTAGTTGTTTAAATGTAGGCTGACTAGAATCTGTTGTAGCGTATCGCATGGTGATACGTGGAGGCTTGTTGTTGTATATATTAAGTGTATCCAGGTCCAGATTTAGTTCTTTATATGTTTGCAAAATTCATCTTCCAAATTTAATTAGATTGCCTTTCCCTTCATTCTGTTATTTCAGTTTATAAAAGTCTCTTTGGGTGTGTTTTCATGTGATTCTCTCATCTTCTCTACTTCTACAAGGCTTTTGACTATTAAGCATTAGTTTTCAACTTTTTATTGTTTTTGAAAATCATGAACAGAGAAGAGGATTCTCATATGGCAAATACCGAAGAGAGATCCCCAAAAAACAACAAGAACAATGAAGCTAAAATAGAAGATCTTGATGAGTATGAAGGTGAGAATTTTGAGTTGGGTGACCAGAAGAAGACTTTGTTCATTTCATATCTTCTTACGTTTTTGTTACCTATTGAGATTTAGCAAAACTTTGTTTTATGCAGGTGATCTCGGGAAAAATAATAAAAGAATGGAAAGAGTTGATACATATACTGGAGAACAAACAGGAAAGGTCTGTGGCTTTAATGTTGTGGAGCAAAAGAGGCCAAAATTCATTCATGCAGATGACCTACAAAACGAAACTTTAGAAGCAGTCCCAAATATGGGTGAGTTACTGTTCTATCTCTCTTTTTATTATGTAACTTATATCCACCAATGTACAAAATCTTATGATGCATTCAGAAGAAGCCAACAATGATAGAAAGGAACCAACAGAGATAAAGAAGAATGGAGAAGGTAGTGAGGAAAAGGAGCCAGAACTGGTTCGTATCATGGGAGAACTAGAAGATTTTCCTGGTTTTGGTGAGCCTCTCTGATCTTAAATAATTTTGGAGTGATTGTAATATCATAGGTGATTTTTGAGATGTGGTATTAATTATGTTCTGCTTTGTCATAGCTAATCCTTGAGATATGGTACTATTATGTGAAACTTCTTGTTGTTTTTAATCCCATTCTTCGTCTATTGTGGTATTTACTTGAAAGTAACCAAATTTGGTCTTGTGACAGTAGAACATGAATTCGACGACCTAGATTTTCTGCCTTTGGAGCCTGTGGGTCATCGTCAGATTCCATTGAGTCCGCAAGAGTCCTCAAACAAGAATGTTGCTGCTCAGCCACAAATGCAGACACATGGACCGTCAGATGAACCGCAGATGTTGGATGGAATCAGTCTCGCTGACCTTGCAGATGATCTGCAGGAGGGACAAGGTTCTACATCTGGTTTGGAGAAGGAAGAGAATCAGGAGCGTTTTGATGAGATCTACAATGATCTGGCCAATGTGCTCAAACCTTAAAATACAAAGATCTTCATTGCTCTGCCAGTCTCCTTTAGTATGAGTTGTTCGTTTTTGGTTTTTTAGTTTGTGTTTCTCGTGTAAAAGTTGTTACATGTTTGAACTTGTGTTGTGTTGTTTTTCAGTTGTCTTTTATATTTCTTCAGTTGAATTGGCTTTGCTGGTTTCTTGAAAATTTCAAATAAAACTCTTTATGTTTGCTAGTTGTTCAAATCATTGATCGATTCAATTCTCTAGGATGACAAGTTAACGGCACAAACTTGAAACCTTCATTCTTCCGTTTCTTAATACATCACCAAGCCTAAGTTATTTCCGAAAACTGACAATTATTACAACACAGAAAGATAAGAGAGAGAGAGCCAACATGGCTGTTAACTTTCTACTTATGTCTGTAACACTGTTTTATTATTAATAAAGATGATATATAAATAAAAAACAGAGCCAAGAGCCAAAATGGCTGAAGAAGAAGCTTTCAGAACCCCTCACAAAAGCTGTTAAACACCTAAAGATTCTTTTTTTTTTTTTTTTTTTTCAACAAACACCTAAAGATTTTTTTAAAAGCCAAGAAAAATAACTGAAAGTAGTAATTCAGTAACTAAATCTCCTCGTCGTCTGATTCAGCATCCTCGTTGTCAGATTCAGGCCAAACATAGTCGACGACGTCAAGAGGATGCCTGTGCAAGAAATTCAAGAGCTGTTCAAGGTTTCTCATCGGCCTAAACGGACTTTGCCCTGCCTCTTCATCTGTCTCATCCATTTCTTCTGGATCACTGTAACTCAGAACCTCCAATCCAAATTTTCCACGTTCATCCAGATTCTCCACTCGAAACGATTTTGCTAGCGATCTTCCCATCACTTTGACATGCGAAACACTGCAAAAACAGTTAACATGAACTACTTTCACATTGCGGAAGTTGTAAAGTTTTAAAAGAAATCTAGACCAATATGACGAGAAGATGTATACCATATATAGTATTGGCCATCCATTTCTTGTGTCTGAACTCGACCTAGAAACTCGACTAGCATATACCCACCAATGCAAAGAACGGGTTCTGGAAGCTTAAAGTTCTGCAATCGATTCTCCTACTCATAGAAACCATCTTTGCTTATCAACAGGTCAGGAACAAGATTTTTTTGTATTATGCTAAAGAAGACAATGATTTGTAACACACCTGAGCCATTGGAAACTCTTGTGAAGTATAAGTCCATACATAGTAGCTCTCACCTGGACTCTTTCCTAACTCACCTATTTGATCCAGTGAATTGTTTTTGTGGTGACCCAAACGGAAACGAACATAATGTGAAGAGTATATTGGACGACCCCGCTGAAAGTAAGCTGCAGAAAATGGAGAACCACTAAGCAGCAAAAATCAATTAGAAACGCACAAAGAAACATTTAATACAAGAATGGCATTGGTACCTTGGAAAGGTTGAATGTTGATCTCAGTAATGACACACAAATCACCCCTCAACTTGTACAGAAGTGTTTCAGGCACCGAAGTTTTGTGTTGCCCGGTACTCGACCAATATGAAGCGGTTGTACCAATCCGATCTCTTTCTTCGAGTGTGTTTAAGATGCTTTCAGCTGGGAAATTATCAGTACTAGAAGCTATAATGGCATCAGCAATACAGCTTTTGATAGGGGAAGATATGCATCCTCTAGCCAATAAGGCATAAGCCCTGTGCTCTCTTTCTAGCAGCCTTGTTTCCATGAGACTGCTTGACCCGGCTTCAGAAGACTCTTCATTTATATCATTACTGGTCTCTATTATATGATCCACATTAGATAGCTGATGGAACAACTTCAAACATAGATTCTTGGAGAGACTGTAATTAATCACTGCAAATGCAAACCCATTCTCCGAACATTAACAGCTGTTTTAGGGAAAGGTAATATTCTAATCCACCATACTCAAAAAGATTCAACAGAAACAACTAAGATTAACAGATAATCACATTGAAGATAAATAACCATTAAAGAGGATTCTGAGCTTACCAAACTCTCGCCAGGAGCGTGAGACAGCACTAGCACGAACAATATCTGATGGATCATCTAGACACGAAAAAATTGATAGCGACGTGTCGGGATCAATATTGTTTATGAAATCCATTCTGTTCGATCAAACTCAATTCACCCTACAAAAAAAAAAAAGATTGAAACTTTATAATCAACATATGAAATTACCTAAACTTTTCGATTTCACATCACAAATTGCAAATGAAGGATGCAATTTACTTGAGTATTGACACAAATCGAGCAGTAGTTTGGTAAAATTCCGACGGATCAGCGGTGGAATCACAAGCAGAAACGAACGGTTCAGATTGGACGAGGGAAATCAAATCTATATACCAAAACGAAGATGTCGGAGAATGGAAAACTAATACTGTTCACCAATAATGAAATTAAGAAATGACGAAGGATGCGAAATACACGCAATCGGAGGATGAATAAAATAGCCGGAATGTAGAATCCGATGAGCAAAAACAAGAATAAAGGAGAAAATTGTTACCTAATTTGTTAGCGATAATCAGATAGAGCGATGGTGACCTTAGCGTATTGGATTGGGTGATAATAGATTTGAGAGAGACCTTCGAAGACGACGACGATACATTCAACAGACCGACATCATAAACACCAAGGTTAGTTCTGTCATTTTAACCGCTTTAATAATAGTATTTAGTCTCTTTTTCTTTACTCCCTAAATTTTAATTCATGCTGATTTAATACCTTCTTTGCAATTAGAAAATTAGACCTTCATGAATTATTCCAGACTTATTAGAAGAGAAAAAAATAGTCTGATACTTAGATGAATTTAAGACGTAATGTATTTGATAATTATTCCAGCACTAAGAAGAAGATCAAAAGAGTAATGAGTATCGAAGAAGATCTGTTGCATCTTTAACCCAAAAACAAATATTTACCTCTTTTCATTAAAATTACAAAAGAGTGTTGAAGGCTTGACTTTTGTCGTCTATATAAATCCCATTCCCTAGCTTTCGATAAAGTTGGGTAGCCAGTAATGGTTGAAAATGTTTAGTTTTTAAAAAAAATTAAAATTAAGCATTGTTTTGGTTTTGTATTTTGTTCTTTTTTCTTCATCTAATGTTTATTCCTTCTGTTGGAATTAAATTGAAATTCTTGACAAAAAAAAAAGATAAAGAAAATATCATTTTAGAGATTGTAATATAAATGTTGGGGAAAAAATAAAGAAATTAAAATATTTAAAGTTATAAAAGAAAGTTATAATTTTTGGTTTGTCTGAAAAATTGCAAACGATATTTATTGAGACAGAAACATAAAGGTACTCTAATTAATTTTTTCTAATATGAAAAAGTAACTGTGGGTAAGAAAAAGAAGAAAAAGGTGTATCAATTATTGAGGAAAAATATGTGCTGTAAGGTTGTAAAGTTGACATGAAGCAAAAAAAAAAATGCTTAGGAGAAAATAAGAAACAAAAGTTAAGGAATTTTCTTTATAGTTTAAATAAATAAGTAATTAATTGACAGGTTCAGAATTTTATATTCTATTAATTACGTCATCACCGTCGGTTCGAATCAGTTGAACCAATCTTTGCTTAACCAAATATTAGAACGCCGTTTGCTTCCATAATTCCCGGCGACTTTCTTGTTCTCTAACTGAGAGCAACCGAATTCTCCGGCGGCGATGGTGACACCGACGAGAGACGCCATCCAGTCTTATATGAGCATCACTGGCGCGTCCGAGTCACTCGCGATTCAAAGCCTTGAGGTTTGTTGTTTTCTTTCGCCGAGACTGACACTTTTCTGGAATGCCTTCACTTTGAGATTGATTTTGTTTTCTTCCAATTGACGTAAGTAAAGATTTGATTAGTTGTGCGATCAAATGTGTTAATGCTGCTGATAGATTTGAAATGTTATGGAATTGGGAGAGTTCAGGTTTTAGGTTTCTGCTAATTCATATGCAGCATCGTACTCATTTGTATATATATCTGTGTAGATCTACGAATCTTTGCGTTCTTGCACTACCTCAAGTTGAAATTTCTGTAAAATTTGAGCAGGAACATGACAATAATCTCACTGAAGCCGTCAATTCCCACTTTAGAGATGTGGAAAGAAGCATGTATGTTTCCCAAAATTTTCAGTGTTTTTTGAGTTTCTCTTCTTTGATTTTGTTTTTTCATGGTGTATTGTTGCTTTTACTTGTTGGATTGTTCTTCCAGTTATGGCCCAAGCTTAGACACTCGTTCAGAATACAATGTTGTGGAAGATAACAATCAGGTTCGTGGTAACGAGTCTAGGCCAGTCCCAGGGGCACTTCCATCTATCCTCTCGGCTGCTCGGGCTTTTCGACCGTCTTTGCTTCTAGATCCCAATTACAGACGTAATATCCTTAGGCAACTCAGTGGCTCTTCTCTCTCTGGAAGTCCTTCTCTCTCTGGAAGTCCTTCTCTATCATCTCATACAGGAGAAGCCACAGGGTTCCCTGCTCACTCTACCTGGGGAAATGATCAGATTCGTTCTCCTGGACTTAGACATTCA
>CM051393.1:641023-659250 GCA_028015245.1 Cardamine occulta | reverse complement strand
CTTTTAAGCTATCTTGCTAATTAAAACCTTTGTACTTGAAGCCTAGGAGCTCTCCAGAGCAAGACAAGCGTGAAGAGATGAAACAAAAGCAGCCAATTGATACTAGCTCTCAGTACGGACATGATCGCCAGAATGTTGAAGCTTCTTATCCTGAAGAGGTAAATTATTCAAACAAGATTGATTTTTCTTACCAGTGAAAAAGTAGCAAGTCAAGAACAAATTAACATCTTCTTAGTGACTAGCTTCTAGTTGATCTTGTGCTCTTGTGTTCTGTTACTAGTGGGGTGGCATTCCGTCGAAAGAGCTACAGGAGGCAATAATGCTGGAGAAGGCACTCTTTAGGGGAGTAGCTAAAGAGAGTGCTTCACATAATAATCACCCTGGGATTTACATGGAGTCACAATCTCCCCGTAAGATTGGAGAGGTAATCTGATTTCTTGCGAGGCATTTCATTAGTTGGAATGTGAAAATTGACATGAACATAATCAGAGTGAACCTGTAGATTTTCAACTGTCAAAGAATTTTATATGCTTACTCAATATATGATCGTAGTGAATCTTACAGTAAAATGGTTGTCAAATGTGGTTAACTTTGATTTCATGACTAGAAATCTGGGTTGTAATGCCCTGTCCAGTGAAAGCTGGCATTCCTCTGGTTCGTCAATTTTATTGTTTATTCTTATTTGCACAACTGTTTCGGGTACCTCACTTGTGGCAGGAACCTGAGAGCTCTTCTACTACTAAAAAGGGAGCGCTTCCCATCGAGCCATCAGTCGAAAATGAAGATGCCATCACTCTACTAGTTAGAATGCCAGATAGCAGCCGCCATGGTCGCCGCTTTCTCAAATCAGACAAGCTTAAGGTGAAGTTCGCGAGTCTCAAGTGATTTGTGTGGTAAACATTTTTTTGTATTCAAGCTTACCTAACAGTTGTTTGTTGAATTGCAGTACCTTTTTGACTTCATAGATGCTGCTGGATTAGTCAAACCTGGCACATATAGAATGGTAAGCCCTGTAGATAATCTCCTGCATTCTTCCGCTGCAACTTCTATGGATTTGAGTTTTGCCATCCCCTGCATGTTGGTTTATATTTTCTATACTGCAAAATTTGAGTGGTGTGAATGTTGTTGGTAAACAGGTAAGATCATATCCTCGACGTGCTTTCAGCCTTGAAGACGGTACCTTAACTTTTGAGGAACTCAGTCTCACCAACAAACAAGAAGCGCTGTTTCTGGAAATATTCTGATGTAGCAATGTAAACTGAATGATAGCAGAAACTAGTTGAGTTCAATGTTAAGCACTTTCGTGGCTAATAGATCCAATGCATATTTGTTGTGAGATCTCTCTTTCATTTGCTCACAATGAATCTCCGGTTTATAACAATTGATCTGTTGTTTCTTCATTCCGTCCAAAGTCATTTAGCGTGTACAAAATACTTAAAAGAAAAAAGAATGGAGCTACAAGTTTAATGATTACTGATCAGGCGCAGGTGCGGTCCAGTACTCCTTTACAAGAAACAAAATCTTCTCCCTTTCAAGAGGTCCGTTCTCATGATCTCCTATTCTCCCTTCCCATTGCATCGCATCTGTTATCTTCTTCACTTTGGTTAACACATCAATGTCGTCTCTGATGACCACGCTTCCTTTTGGTCTTAGAATCCTGTCCATTTCTAGCAATATATCTTCCATGTCACATCTGTCTTTGTACAAACTGAACAATGAATCAGCATGGATGAAATCGTATGTCCTTGGGTACGTTGACATTGCTTCGCACCTGTTTAAGAGTTAAAAGAATCAATGAAAGCTTCCTAAAAAGAATGCTTACTCGGTTATTAGGAATAGGAAACTTACCAGTTTTGATACGTTCCGATCAACCCTCGCTCATAAATAACTCCAAGGGTGTTGAGACTGGCCTCCACTGGGACAACGTTCATGACCCAGACAGGATCATCGACTAAGGCTGAGGCGAAACCTCCAAGATGAGCATTCATGTCAAGTAAGTTTCTGTATCTTCCTGTCTCCGCTAGCTGCTGGTCAAATCTCTTGTAGTAAGACACTCTTCTCTGCCATGTCTCTGTGTTGTTGACAAAGTCATCCTCAGTGATCCCTTCCAAGCTTCCGCTTTTGATCCTCGGAGGAACAGCGTTCAATCTCTCAGGCCATCTTGCTAACTTCCCTCCCGCTACTTCTTTAATCTCAGTTCCTGTTACTTCTGGCAATGGAGTCAAACATCCCTCAAGCTTAGTGTACCTGAAAACCCAAAACAGAGCAAAACCTATGATCATCTAATCAAATACAAATCTTGTTTTCTAGTGAGACCATCTTTTGTCTAGTAATCAAATACCAGGCCTGGTCTGGTTGTGTCCGGTGGCAGAACGGAGGACGTTTTAGAGCTATCCGATTGCGTTTACAGTGAATATGGTTGGTTGGTTTCTGCCATACCGCAAGATCCTCTCTCTGCACCAGTTTCTTCCAACACAAGCTTCTAGCGACCCTCTCGATCTCAGACTGCTCCGAGTTGAGATCGTCTCTAGTTCTCTCCCAACCCTTCCAATGTCTCTGCCAGTTAATCGGCGGTCCAGACAGAATCCAATACCCGCCCGGTCTCAGTACTCTATCCACCTCTATCAGATACATCCCATCTGCTCACACCAAACACTAGTCAAAACATACATTTCTACGATAAAAAGGAGAATGTGAGTAAGATGGTGGGTGTGATATTACTGTATTGGCCCCAAGGGATGAGACATCGAGAGCAATGAGCAATGTCGAAGGCTCTAGCTGGAAATGGGAGCCTAATGGAGGCTAAGACTCCAATGATCGCAGGGACTCCTCTCTCAAGTGCGAACTGAACCTGAGCTTCGTGTGTGTCTCTTGGTGCAAACGACATCGTTACTATGTTCCTCGACATTAGATACGCCCCAAAGCTCGCTACCTATTATTATCATTACTTTAGACGGTCCATAACTTATTTCACATAATCTGTGATCGTGAACTTTAGAATAAGACAAGAACAAGTTTAAAAGTCGTTTGATCACTTTACTTCCAAATGAAGGTTGAAACTATCGATGATAAGAAAATTACAACCACATTTTCAATCTAATGACTCTCTTAGCCAGCATTTTACTTGGCTGTATACTACACTTTCATTTATTTGGGATAAAAAGGTAATAAAGTATTACAGACTAATAAAGCTATAACAAATAAAATAGAAATTATAAAATTGTTTCTACTCATTGCCTTTGAGAGAAACAGAAAATTAGGAAAACTTAACAAATTATTTCTAGTTTAATCCTATTGACTTTTTATCTACTTCTGACTTCTATGCTATTAGTTCCATTTCAGGACAATTCTACATACGCTTCTCACTCTGCTCTGTCAGAATATTCTTCTTGTCATAAATGATAACTGATTTTATGACCAAATTTCTTATCTTTTGAAAGTTTAAATACTAACAACTAACAAATCAGTACACATCTACTTCATAAATCTAATTGGGTATTGCAGACGAATTTGAAAATAAATTTCTCTGATTTGACCTGAATCAACTAATAAGTGCGTATAGAATAGTACAATACACGTGTGTCTACGTTAATCTATGGACAAAGGGAACATCAATATAAGATTATTTCAATGTAATTGCACAATCATCGATTAATTAGATCTACACGCTATTATAAATTTATACAGCTTATTATAATTACTATTTC
Organism: Cardamine occulta; assembly: GCA_028015245.1. Taxonomy (NCBI): domain Eukaryota; kingdom Viridiplantae; phylum Streptophyta; class Magnoliopsida; order Brassicales; family Brassicaceae; genus Cardamine; species Cardamine occulta. The sequence continues at coordinate 655,543 of CM051393.1, read as the reverse complement.
CACAAAATTCACACCATATCATATATAATTTCAAAAGTAAAAATATAAGGCATAATTCAAAAAAAAATCTGAAAAGTAAAAATTTATGACATCACAAGCATGGGGATGAACATTGTTGGTAACATGAAGCAGAGCCAAAGAAACAGAGACATCAAATGAAAAGGACAAAGGAACAAAATTAAGAAGAAAAAAACAGAGTAATGTTATTTCAAACTTACCCCACATCCAGTATCAATGGCTGTCCGAATTGAACCATCTCTGAGATTTATCAACCGTCCGATCTCGTCAATGTAAGCATCAGCTCCACGTGGAAACATCGTACCACCGCCAGGAAATAAGAACATATCCTTCTCATACTTCACCCAGTTCTGATCCTTCTTCTCCACCGTTAGCTCCGTGTGTGGCACATTAGCAAACCACGCTACGTCACGGCTCTTCGGCCACCGGAAAGGCACCGTATAACCGTACGGCGCTGGAATTCGGCACCGGAGTATCTCGTCTTTTTTCGGACAGTGTCTCTCTCTGTATATAAGCCTCTGTCTTGGGAAATTTAAAGACCGATTCACGAACTCGCACGGTGTATACTTCGAGAATTTCACGCCGCACGAAGGGATTTGAACCACACGCGCCGCCGTCGACGCGGGAGGAGGGTCAGGGGATGTATGACGAGCAGCGAAGGTGAGAATCGGTGTAGTTTGATGAGGAAACGTGCACGGGACGGAAGTGAGTGCGTCGTTTGAAAGAGAAGCTCGTGAGATTCCTCCACCACCGGAATGTTGCCATACTCCGACGAAGTATGAGGCGGCGCAGAGGATCGCTAGTAGAATCACGCGGTATAGATTAGTGTGTTTTGCTCTGGCTGATAACTTTGTTAGCTTCGACGGCCACCGATCGTTCGCCATGACTCGCCGGGGAACTAAAAAACAAATTTTAAAAGCGAAACTTTTTCTCGGAATTTCACAAAATATCTAAAAAAAATTCGTTTTTATTTCTTGGTTTCATGTGTAGGATGAATGCTTTTATTTATACATTGGAAATATATGAGGCAACGATACGAGTGAGCATTTCCATATATCTCCCCACCTAAGTAGATATTGATTAAATATTTATTTTATTGAAATTGCTAATTTTCCGTATCTCTATTAATTTATGATATTGGAAAATAAACATTTAAATTACTAACAAACAGATTAGATCCTTAAAAAACATACATTAAGGATTAAACTTTTTGGATCTTAAATTCTTAATGCTTGGCTTAGTTTTTATGGTTTCAGTTTTGGTGTAAGGGTCTAGATTTAGACTATTTTACTAACTTTTTAAAATATGGACTATTTTTCTAGTTTTCAATAAAATAGTCTAAATATGGACTATACAGTGATTATACCATAACTATATGAATGAAATGGACTAATTTTTAATCACTGTATTTTTATAATTTTCCATTTCATTCATATAGTTATGGCATAATCGCTGTAATTAAAAACCTTTACATCATACCAAAAAAAAATTAAAAATAAAACTCCTTTGACAGTGTGGTTGTTCAGTTGATACTGCTTTGAGAGCTAGATCCAAATTATTTATTTTTATTATATATTTTTTTAATAAACATTTAATGTCTTGTATTAATAATTGGATGCACATAACACCGCCCTGAGTCACTTGTAGTCCGTATAAGTCACCTAAACACGCGTATGACTACAAAAATGTAGTCTACAATGGATTGATGATATTCGTCTTACTATTTAAAGAAATACACTTTAAATTGAAATCTAAATTATTTTCCGATTCAGTGAAACTATATTGTCTTTCAGTCGATTATCCAAACGACACGCTCCGGAGTGCGTAGCACGTGAATAGCTTCAACGGTATTTATTACAACGTTGTACAGCTAACAATGGAATGTCACCCCTAATGCTGAATTGCTGATGTGATTACTACTATGTGAGTGTGTTATTTTTGCTATCTAAGTATTGGATTTGCTGATTATTACTGTGTGAGTGAGTGTGTTATTTTTGCTATTTTAATATTGGAATTCGATTTCCAATAACGGGTATCCTAATATGACAAGAATCAGAGGGACGCGTAAATTAATTATGTACATTGTTTATACTATTGCAGTAGCTATCTTCCATGTAGAGAAAAAAAAAACAAAACAAAAAAAACGAAAACCACTGTACATGATTAAAGGGGATATGTACTAAAGTATTGAAAAAATTAAGATTGTATTTTTTTCTATTTTGTCTGTAAAAAAACGAAATAATTAAAAAAAAATTCCCTTGCTTAGATTTTTGGTTTCTGTGTTACTCTCTCAATTAGTTGCTTATAGGAAGAAAGCAAAAAAGAAAAGAGAAATATAAAGTAGAACATGTGTGATGTGTGGAACCATCGTAGCGGCTAAAAGCTTGTGTGATATGTGGAACCTCCAATAATTTTTGGGTTTTTATAAAAGCTTGATTTACTATTTTTTTTCATTTTGTTAAGCATTTTCTTTAGTCAGGGGTTGGGATTAAAATGCATGGAATTACAAAATACTAGTGCTGAATTTGGCCTACTAATTGTTGAGAATCTGGCTCGATCTACTCGAACAGACTGTTGGATCAATTGCGAGATAAAGAAAAGGACACCAATAACTTTTACGAGCCAACTAAAAACAAATGCAACATCTATAAATATTAGTTGGTAGACAATCAATTCATCAGTTTGATGTTCTATATATATATATATATATATATATTGTTAAAACTAAAAGATAAGTAACATTTAGGAGTGTTCTGTTAAACTGATAATTTCATCAAACATCACCTGTATGATTTGGTCATATTTCTTGTTTCCCCATCTAGAGATGACTATGATCATAAATTCATAATATCATAGTCATTCTCAATATAGATCATTCTTAAACCAAGATTTATCGCACATGACATAGCCAACCTAGTGCAAGTCACCGCTCATGTAAACCTTAGACGAGGATAAGTCTTTGATCCTAATGAGCAAACCTCCCCTTCTTATTTCAAAGATAATCCAAGCAATACCACAAGTACATGGGTCTTCTTTCCAAGCTACATAATCAATGTTGGTTAATTTTAACGATATGATCCACTAATTACGTGGCCTCTCCCACTAGTAGGCCCAATTATATTTAAGGCTTCAAGCCCATTATACAAGATATATAATCGATGACCAGAAAATCATCCCATTAAATATTCTTGTAATCAGAGCCCACCAGTGCTGTATTCACCGTGCTTGGCCAGACGCCAGTCGTTACTAAAGCACTGAGAAAAAAAATGGGAATCATCGCACTCACTCACACACACACAACGGATTTGACACAATAGAGTAATATTTAAATCGCCGACAAATCTGTGCATCTCCAAAATTTGATCTTAATTATAAAACCCTTATAGATTTGCATCTGATCTGGTTTCCAAGATCAAAATCCGAGTGGTGAAGAAAGCTATGGGACTCCTGAATCTACCTCCGTCCAAGCGTAATCCGCGTCAATGGCGTCTTCTCGACATCGTAACCGCAGCCTTCTTCGGGATCGTCCTTCTCTTCTTCATCCTTCTCTTTACTCCTCTCGGCGATTCCATGGCTGCGTCTGGTCGGCAAACGCTGCTTCTCTCGACGGCGTCAGATCCGAGACAACGGCAGCGATTGGTGACTTTGGTTGAGGCTGGTCAGCATTTGCAGCCGATCGAGTATTGTCCGGCGGAAGCTGTTGCTCATATGCCATGTGAAGATCCCAGGAGGAATAGTCAGCTTAGTAGAGAGATGAATTTCTATAGGGAGAGACATTGTCCTTTACCTGAGGAAACTCCCCTCTGTTTGATTCCTCCGCCTTCTGGTTATAAAATTTCTGTTCCGTGGCCGGAGAGCCTCCACAAGGTGATTTTCTTATTGGTGTTGTACTTGGATTACACTTCAGTATAGTGTGTGTGGATCATTGACTACGAATGAACTTAAGATTCGAATTCATAGCCTTAGTTATTGGATCTGTGCTTGGAATGCTATGAGTTAGTTTGATTTTTGTCTCTTGAGGTTTGTTAGACTGTTAAACGGGGCGATTAAAACTTGCAGATCTGGCATGCAAACATGCCGTATAACAAAATTGCTGACCGGAAAGGTCACCAAGGATGGATGAAAAGGGAAGGGGAATACTTCACTTTCCCAGGCGGTGGCACCATGTTTCCTGGTGGAGCAGGTCAATACATTGAAAAACTTGCTCAGTATATTCCGCTTAATGGTGGAACTCTGAGAACTGCCCTGGACATGGGATGCGGGGTAAGAATCATCATTGGCTTATTGTTCACATTTTGCTCTGTATTATTACTAGTTATAATACTATTGTAAAACCTTTGTAGGTAGCAAGTTTTGGAGGTACTCTACTATCTCAAGGCATCCTAGCCCTCTCATTTGCTCCAAGAGATTCACATAAATCACAAATTCAATTCGCCTTGGAAAGAGGAGTGCCTGCATTTGTTGCCATGCTTGGCACTCGTAGACTCCCTTTTCCTGCATTCTCCTTTGACCTGATGCATTGTTCCAGATGCTTGATTCCTTTTACGGCTTACAGTGAGTCCCTTGGATGATACAACTCTTCATATGTCTTATGTATTATTGACATTTGTAGCAGCAACTTATTCTTATTGTGCTTGGTGATTTGTCTGCAGATGCAACGTACTTCATTGAAGTTGATAGGTTACTGCGCCCTGGAGGATATCTTGTAATCTCTGGTCCACCTGTACAATGGGCTAAACAAGACAAAGAGTGGGCTGATCTTCAGGCGGTGGCTAGAGCTTTGTGCTATGAGCTAATTGCGGTTGATGGAAACACTGTCATCTGGAAGAAGCCTGTTGGAGATTCATGTCTACCCAGCCAGAATGAGTTTGGGCTTGAGTTGTGTGATGAGTCTGTTCCGCCAAGTGATGCATGGTGAGTTCTTCTTGTCATATAATTATGTGGATGTGAATTTTGAACTGTATTGTAATCTTGTAAAAGACAAAATTGAAGTCTTTGTTTTTTTCTCTTTCTTTCAGGTATTATAAACTGAAGAAGTGTGTTACTAGGTCATCGTCCGTCAAAGGAGAATATGCTTTGGGAACTATTTCCAAGTGGCCGGAAAGGCTTACTAAAGTGCCTTCTAGGGCCATTGTCATGAAAAACGGGTTGGATGTGTTTGAAGCAGATGCAAGGCGGTGGGCAAGACGAGTTGCTTATTACAGGGATTCTCTGAACTTGGAGCTGAAACCTCCAGCTGTCCGCAATGTCATGGACATGAACGCATTCTTCGGAGGCTTTGCCGCAGCCCTTGCATCTGATCCTGTGTGGGTTATGAATGTTATTCCAGCTCGGAAGCCATTAACCCTTGACGTGATTTACGACAGAGGTCTCATCGGTGTTTACCATGATTGGTTAGTCACTTCTGTTGTTTATATGTTTGATCAAAGCAAAGACTTAGATATGCTATCTCTCTTGTTCTGTATCTTAGCCGTTGCTAGCATCTGAGGATTGAACTATCTTCTATTCCACAATTCTTTTAGAGTAAAAAAAAACTTTTCTATTGGTTGTTGCAGGTGTGAACCCTTTTCAACATATCCCCGTACGTATGATTTCATCCATGTATCAGGAATTGAATCACTGATAAAACGGCCAGACTCAAGCAAATCGAGGTATAAATAACGTAAAACCATTCTCGGTTGCTAGCACAGGTCCCTGTCTTATCCAATTTACCTAAGCTGAGTTGTCTAATATGCGTACAGGTGTAGCCTAGTAGATCTAATGGTAGAGATGGACAGAATATTGCGTCCAGAAGGAAAGGTTTTGATCCGAGACTCTCCTGAGGTGCTAGACAAAGTCGCACGAATGGCTCATGCTGTAAGATGGTCTTCTTCCATACACGAGAAAGAACCCGAATCCCATGGAAGAGAGAAGATCCTTATTGCAACCAAATCTCTCTGGAAATTGCCATCAAACTCGCACTGAAGACCCACTAACAAGAAAAAAGAGAGAGGAAGAAGCTCTTCTCAGTCATATAGGTACTGTCACTTTTCTCCAACCCCCATCTCTGTCCTTAAGACGCCATCTGGATGATATACTTTTTTGTGGTTCGTGACATTGCTTCTATTTGTATCACAGTCGTATAATGTCTGGATATTGTTAGTTCTTTAGTCACACGTGGTTGTGTCAGTGATTTATGTGCGGGGTCTACCTTGTAGAAGCAACTTGTGACCTGCATGAGTAAAGTATGCATGTGACTCTGCATATAGTTTTTGTACTGGAGACCATGTATTAGGTGCACATCCTGGATTATCTATATGTATTGAAAAACCCAACTTACTGACAATTCCTATGATTCAATGTTAGTAACATCAAAAAAAAATTGTTATAGTTTTATCGATTTTGGGTTTGAGAAACAGGACACAGTAGAAGATTTCTCTTTTTCAGTACATGAGTACAGGTAAGGAGACATTTTGGTTAAAAAACCTGAGAGAGAAAGAAGGCTCCAATTGGGTTGGAAAAAAGTGAGGACATTAATGTAACAAAGGTTTGGTCGTCCTCTTTGAACCATATTTGCTGTCTCAATAAATGATCTTATGCTATAACGTCCAATACAGTCTGATCGTTTTTTTTCTGTTTGAACGTAACATCATCCATCCATACACTAGATGATTCAATTAGATGTGACTCTTGATGGGATTGTCTTGTGGAAAAGTCTTAAGTCCTTGCTATGTTTCTAAATGTCTTTGGTTTGTTTCTATGTTCAATAATGTTATATATGAGTTCATTGTTACTGTTTTCAAATTTTATTTTAAGGTTGAACAATCTACATGGACATGGTCGTGAGTCTGGTTTTTCTGATCTTAACATTGATATAACACTTCAAATTTTGGATCTCTGTTTTTGCTTTTGTCGGCTCTGGCAATAAGGGTTTATACTATATAATATTGCTTTGTGGAGTCATTCTAGTCGAGCTGTGGTAAAATTTTGATCCAGTTCTGCTAATTGGAGTTGAATGGTTTATGATAATTACCAAATTGAACCCAACAATGAAAACGACGTTCTTTAAACCAATTTCTTCGTGACTAAGTCTGTCACACCAAGAAGCCTGAGGACTTTTTATTTATGTGACAAGTCTTATGCGTAAATAGTTGCAGCTATCATATTTTATTATTTTGGTTTCTTACAAGAAAAAGTTCGGTTGAAAAAATGAAAGAAAAAGTCAGGCAACAATACCTGAAATGATAATAGGAGGAGGAGTGTGTTTTATTGAGTGCTTGTTGGTCGGTTATGTTTATAATTCTGTAATATATTACATACGATTGATAACAACGTCATTTTCATTCCTGCTACATATAAATATAATCTTACCTAATATCTTATTAAAATAATTGCATATGAAATTGTTGAAGTAATTTTCTGAATATCACGCAAAACGTGACATGTGGATATCGTTTCATCGATGCTATTTACAGAAAACTCGACAAATGATCCGGCCTCATGAGAAAATTTCATGTAACGGATCAGCGTTTTGTCTACAAGTGAGGGATTCCGCGAACTACAATCACGACGATTCCATAAACAACTAAACATTAAATGCCTTTGTAAAACAAGGTGTATCTATCTCAACTGCTCATAAGCACGCTCCTATCACTATGACTAGAAGAATCCTACTCGACTATGATGAAAACCTAGTCACGAGACCAATAACATGTATTTTTCATAGAAATCATAAGATCACCTCCAATGGAAGTTTTAAGAGGAAGTTTTAAGAGGAAGAGTTCTTAAAATTTTATAATAATGACAAATAATAATAAATATTATAGAGGTTCTTAGCATGAGGAAATAGAGTATCTAAAAGTTCTTATTTAATAACCATTTTAGGAGTTTTTAGCATGAAATTCTTAAAATTTAGAATTAAAATATTCGTAAAAACTCCATGAGAGGTTCTACCATTGAATGTGCTTTAACCTCTTCTTGAATGAATAGTTCAATTAATCAGCGCTAAAATTTCTCCATTATGAATCTAATAATTGTACTTATTAAATTTTCCAAATCATCTCACCATTTAGGGCATACAATTTTGCTCAATAATGGAGCTTAGAAAGACTAATTATGGAATGTCTTTTGGTTGACACAAGCTCCACTTCTTCATGTCGTTACTTTTTAAAAATTTGATTCTTTCACAACTCAAAAATTCTATAGCCTATTTGATCACAATCTAGGAGTCTAAGGTATCAAAGTATAAAATAAAAAAGCGCATGTCAATAATTGAAAACTGCATAATATGGATTCATGAAAATTGATAAAGGTTTGTGCCTTGCTAGACAAAAATCTTTCGTATATTTTAGTTTTATTTATTTTTTAACAAAAACAAATATATAATAGAGGGCGAGTATAGATGAAGCGCGTGAGATAGAAAATGTTAAAAAAGGAGAAAAAGTCAACCGACTTCTTCTGGTAAAGAGTCTCGTGCATTCGTAAGGTTTTCAATGGTCCACACATCTCTCATCCTAACGTTTTCCTCACTTTTTACTTCCTTTTTTCCCCTCGAATAATTCCATTTCTAAAACTATTTCCCATTTTTATAGTTTCATTTATAGAAGTAATTAGGGCGAATGAGAGTAAAAAGTGTTCAATCTATGGTTTGGCTTTCTTATATTTCGAATTTCTCTGTTTAAAAAGAGTAATACTTACAAAGGTGACTTTATTAGCTAATATATTATTTAAGAAAAAGAGTATTACTTAAATTGGATTTAAAACCATATCTAGTAGGTTTAACTTTTATGTACATTTTTGGTATAAGTTTCATCTTTATATAAGAAATCTATAAATAATTTGAAAGCTTTTAACTAGACAAATGTCATTGGTTTGTTTTTTTTTTTTGACATCTATTGGTTGGTTCTTAAGTTGGTTCAGATTTGCTTTTAATATATATCATAAACATGTATGTATATATAAAGACAATAATAAAAAGTGAGGTAAGTTTATAGAAATGATTTGAGTCTTTAAGATTTGAATTAGATTTAATAGATTCACTTTATTAAAATTGAACAGTTTAAAACTAAATTTGTCAAAATGCATTAAAAAATAAAAAGAGAAGCAATAAAAGAAGAAAACAAAATCTACAAAGCCATGACCGTCCTTCTCATTGTCTTTAAAAAACTAAATTAAATAAAATGGAAAAAGAGAGTCAATATATCAACATGCAGTGTGAATAGAGAAAGAGAGAGAGAGTCTCTTCTTCTTCTATCAGTCACCTCAAAACTAGGGTTTTTCATCTTCATCTTCCCCATCACTCTCTGCAAGAAAATAAGAGAGAGAGAAAAACAAAAGAAACCATTAACTCTTACGAGAGAGAGAGAGACTGAGAACGAAGAGCAAATCAGAGAGAAGTTTGAAAAAATTTCCGCTTTCGTTCTCTTTCTCTCTCCTCCATTTCAGTCATAAGTTTTCTGGGTTTCTTCTTCTCCTTTACTCTTCATTTTTAGTTATTTTAATTTGTTTCTTCTTTTGAGTTCATGTGATTCACTTCTCCATCCACCCATTCGTGAAAAGTCTCCATCTTTGACATAAATAAATAAATCTGGTTAATTTCTGTGTTTTGATATATTAGATGAACTTCGGTGGTCTCTTCGATAATACAACCGGTGGTGGATCCACCGGAGCAAGGCTCCTCGCCGGTTTAAGTTATGGAAACCGCACCGCTGCAACCAACGTCGGTGCTACGGCTCAAGCGGCGAGCCTCTTCGCTCCTCCTCTAACCAAATCTGTTTATTCTTCTTCTGGCCTTTCTCTAGCCCTTGTACGACGTCGTCTCCTCTACTTACAATATGTTCTTACATCCAAATAAAAAACCTAATTTTATTGTTTGTGTTCGGACAGGAGGAACCGGAGAGAGGAACAAACCGTGGAGAAGCATCGATGAGGAATAATAACGGAGGGGGCGATAATTTCGATGGGAGTTCAAACAGAAGAAGCCGTGAAGAAGAACATGAGAGCAGATCTGGTAGTGATAACGTTGAAGGTATCTCCGGTGAAGATCAAGACGCCGCTGATAAGCCTCCTAGGAAAAAACGTTATCACCGACACACTCCTCAACAAATCCAAGAACTCGAATCGTAATAATCTTACTATTATTATCTCTCTCCGATTCAATTCATATCTCTTTTATTCGATCTAATGATCATGATTACTGAGTTTTTTTTTCAGTATGTTTAAAGAGTGTCCACATCCAGACGAGAAACAACGATTGGAACTAAGTAAGAGACTTTCCTTGGAGACCAGACAAGTCAAGTTCTGGTTCCAGAATCGTCGGACTCAGATGAAGGTTTGTTTCTGATTCTCCCAAAATCAACACCAAAATCAAAGCTTTTTGTGATAAAATATATTGTTAATCCATCACAGACGCAACTAGAGAGGCATGAGAATGCATTATTGAGACAAGATAACGATAAGCTAAGAGCTGAGAACATGTCGATTCGTGAAGCAATGAGGAATCCAATTTGCACAAATTGTGGTGGACCAGCCATGCTCGGTGATGTCTCTCTTGAGGAACACAATCTCCGTATCGAAAACGCTCGTTTAAAAGACGAGCTCGATCGTGTCTGTAATCTCACCGGTAAATTCCTCGGCCACCACCACCACAACCACTACAACTCCTCCTTAGAGCTCGCTGTCGGCACCAACAATGGCGGGAATTTCGCTTTCCCTCCTGATTTTGGCGGTGGCGGTTGCTTACCTCCGCCGCAGTTGACGGGGCTTAACGGGATTGACCAGAAGTCAGTTTTTCTGGAGCTGGCTTTAACCGCCATGGATGAGTTAGTGAAGCTCGCTCATAGTGAGGAACCGTTATGGATCAAAAGCTTAGACGGCGAGAGAGATGAGCTTAACCATGAAGAGTACATGAGAACATTTTCCTCTACTAAACCATCCGGTTTAGCTACTGAAGCTTCTAGAACCTCTGGTATGGTCATCATCAATAGCTTAGCTCTCGTCGAGACTTTAATGGACTCCGTAAGTTTTCAATTTCTAAGTTTTTTTAATGTATTTTCTACGTGTTTTTTTTTCCTGATTATAATTTTTTTAACAGAACCGATGGACGGAGATGTTTCCGTGTAACGTCGCAAGAGCGACAACAACTGACGTTATCTCCAGCGGAATGGCCGGAACAATAAACGGTGCACTTCAATTGGTAAATCAGTGACCCTATTATTCAATCACATTCCGGTTTAATATTTGGTTTTGTTATACTAAACCGGTTGAGTATATTAACGTGCAGATGAATGCGGAGTTACAAGTTTTGTCTCCGTTGGTTCCGGTTCGAAACGTTAATTTCCTCCGGTTTTGCAAACAGCACGCGGAGGGCGTGTGGGCGGTGGTGGATGTTTCAATTGATCCCGTCCGGGTAAACTCCGGTGGCTCCCCGGTCACAATCCGGCGACTACCCTCGGGCTGTGTAGTGCAGGAGATGTCCAACGGATACTCTAAGGTAAACTCTTTCTACTCTTAAGCGTTGATAATAATAATTAACCACACAAACACGATGGAATCTTTTTTTTTTTTTAATGTTTATTATTTGCTTTTGAAAAATTCGATAAAAATGAAGAAATTAGGATCTCTAGGTTTTTAATTAGGTGATCACTAGACGAAGAAGCACAGGCATCAATGAGTCTTGTTTTTTAGCCATTACTCGCTGCACCCACTTCACTGTCACTCTCATTTCTTTTTATCTTACCTTTCCAAATCTCTTTTATACAAAATTTGATCCTTCGAACTGGTCTTATCTTTTTTTTGTTTGGCATCTTTCTATTTCTAATTTTCTCTTGCATTTTTAATTGTTTGAACGTTATTATTTTTATATAATTTTATGTCAGAATAGAAAAAAAAGGATTACAGAATAGGCATTTTCTGACAAAAAAAAAAGAATAGGCATTTTCTTCCTCGAATTTTGATCCCCGAACCTTCCGAGTTTGCTGAAATTTTATGGATCCGGATGCTTCTCTCTCTGTCGGATTCTCTGGATTAGATTTCAAGTTTTCGACAACTGGGTCTGTCTCCAAAATCGAAATCCTTATTTTTATTATTTTGTTTTGCTCTCTATTCCATGAAGCATCTGTCCAAAATTATTTGTGCGCATTTTGGAAAGAACACATTATTTCGTATGCATGTACTGAAAAAAGCTTCTAATCATCGTTTAAATAAATCAAATTTTCATGTTTCTATTCCGATCTTCCATGGTGCCTCGTTTATCCCGTCTCTATCATCTAGAAATAATATAGTTTATATTTATTTCTGTTGTCCTATTATCTTGAATTTTATCGTATTATCTTCCTCTAAAAAATAACATTTTATCTCATCGTGCAAGTAGCTAGTTACACTTACTAGGTTATGTTATATTCTATAATAACAAAAAGCAGACCGGTTTGGTTGTGGGTATGCTAAATCAGGATTTGGTTTTCGGGTTTGTGCAGGTCACGTGGGTGGAGCATGCAGAATACGACGAGAACCAAATCCACCAGCTCTACCGGCCATTGCTACGGTCAGGCCTTGGTTTTGGCTCGCAAAGATGGTTATCTACACTTCAGAGACAGTGCGAGTGTCTCGCCATCCTCATGTCCTCCTCCGCTACATCTCATGACAACTCCTGTACGTTTCTTATACAGTTCTCAATATGTATGCTTATATAATCTCTGGTTGCAAAATATCTAACGATCTTATATGGAACAGCAGCTATAACGCCTGGCGGTCGTAAAAGCATGCTGAAGTTAGCTCAACGTATGACGTTCAACTTCTGCTCGGGCATCTCGGCACCATCGGTTCATAGTTGGAGCAAGCTCACTGTCGGAACTGTGGACCCAGACGTTCGAGTTATGACCCGAGACAATCCAGGGGAGCCTCCGGGGATTGTGCTGAGTGCATCCACGTCTGTGTGGCTCCCAGCTTCACCTCAGCGTCTGTTTGATTTCTTACGGAACGAACAGATGAGATGCGAATGGGATATTCTATCTAACGGTGGTCCCATGCTGGAGATGGCCCACATCGCCAAAGGTCAAGATCAAGGCGTCTCTTTGCTCCGCTCCAATGTAAGTTTTTTCATATTACGCACTCCCGGTTAGTTGGTTTTGGTTCAGTAACACCGGTCTAATCTGATGGTTTATTAGATAATAGAAAAGGGTTTTTCCCGGTATGACTACTATGGTGTATTCGAGTGTGTGTGTGATTGGCTCGGTATGTGTAGGGAAAGATGGATTAGGTGATTGTGACGTTTTTGTCCCTGGGGTTGATGGTTGTATGACGGACAAAATAGTGGATTGGGAAAGGACAATTTAGGAATTTGGGTGGGTATGAAAAGATGTCACAATAATTTTTAATTTTAATAGTTGTTTTATTCAGGAGTAGAAAACAAAAGTGTCTCAGCTTTTGCAAGGGTTTCAAAAGTCAAAATTAATAGGACAGCTTCGACCTTTGCTTCTGTAATTTTTGACTTCTCACTTCTTCTACTTCTTTTTTGTTGGTTATTGAAAAGTTATTTTGACTTGTTCCTTTTCACCCGAAGCGTTACTGTTTGGTCAGTGTGGCAATTTTAGTAAATAAACACTTGAGCTAAGGGTTATTTGCTTAATTCTCTACAGGCAATGAACGCAAATCAGAGCAGTATGCTAATTCTTCAGGAGACATGCATAGACGCATCTGGAGCGCTTATAGTCTACGCGCCTGTTGACATTCCAGCCATGCATGTGGTGATGCACGGTGGAGATTCATCCTACGTGGCTCTCCTTCCGTCCGGTTTTGCTGTTCTACCTGACGGTGGCTCCAGCGACGGGGAACAGCGACCTGTTGGTGGTGGCTCCCTTTTGACAGTCGCGTTTCAAATCCTTGTTAACAACCTCCCTACCGCAAAACTCACGGTTGAGTCGGTGGAGACTGTTAACAACCTAATATCATGCACCGTTCAGAAGATTCGAGCTGCTTTACAATGCGAAAGCTAATGCCTTAAAGACGGCGCGTGTGTTTCTCTTTTTCTTTATTGAATTGTGAATTTATAAGTTTATGGTATTGTTGTGTACTTTGAGAGGGGGTGTCGAGTCAAGAACGAACCACGCGAGTGGCGAAATCCAACTCCTTTGTCACCGTGATGGGACCACGGCATGAATGAAGGCTTTGGGTCCGATGAGGGTGGAGGAGTTGGTGGTTCGGGTATTGACTGGGGTTGGAAACCCCCTTATCCTTGTGTTTTTTTTTTTAGCATTATAATGTAAGACTCATGTTAGCGTTAGTGAGCCACACGCGCTGGTTGTGTTGTGGTTACGAAACGCGAAGTGAGTATGTTACTTTTTGTGGTTGGAGTTGGATAGATCTGTTTCGTTTCAAGCTAAAAGCTGTCTCGTGGAGCATTAAATGTATTTGCAGGCATATTCATTTAATGCAATCCCTGGCTATTTCCTTTGCATGATGGGCCTTACGTATTCCGCCATTTTCGTTGCGCCACGTCATCCCATGACAGACTGGTGCGAGAACCAG
>CM051393.1:540923-640923 GCA_028015245.1 Cardamine occulta | reverse complement strand
GCGTTACGGCGTCGTTTTCTCCCTAATTGTTATGTTTGTTTTTAAGTGCAGAGAGGGAAAAAAAACACGTCAAACAAGTAGATTCTAATCGACGGTAGAAAGTTTAACAGCTTGAACTACTGTACGGTGGTGGGCCTAATTTTCAAGCCTACTAACATATTATGGGCTGGTTCGTTATGGCTACTTATTTCCGAATTATCTATTTTCATTGGGCTTTTAATAATCTATTTGGCGGGACCATACTGTTTCGTATCGTGGGCCCATTATTTATTATATTCATTTAGCCAAGGCTTAGTAAGTTGATACGGTTCTAAAATATTTAAGGCCATAATGCATCGGCTAAACAACTAGAAACATTTAGAGTTAGTTATATTTTGAATAGATGATAAGCTAACCTGTATTTTGATTTATTTTGTTTCTTAATGGAATAGTAAGCTTATTATTATCTATTTGAAGCCCCTTTCAACAATATAAATATTTTATATTGTATAGATTTTCTCCAATTCAAACCTAAATGCCTCAAGGATGAAGTTTAGAGTTGAGTTAATTGTTTAAATTTTGAAGACATTATTATATATACCTAAAAACAGTAAGAATAATAATTTATGTGCAATAGCAAAAGAGGGAAGTGGTCAAGGTTGGTCAAATGATCCACCCCCGCATATTCCGCGTGGCTAGATGCAATCATTCAAGCCCGATCCTCCTAATCCCGGATCCGTAAATAAGACAACTATCCAGGGGTATTTTAGTAATCACAAGAAGTAGAAATGAGGCGGATTTATCCTAACCCGTCGGATGAGTAGCTGCGATGAATCAACGGTGAGGAGTCAAGGTTTGACCAAAGAGTAGAGAGATAGAGAACGAGGCTGGCATGATTGGGTTTGGCCACGAGAGAGAGAGCAAAGATTCCACCTGGTTGGGTCGTCGAGAGAGAGGAGAAACCGAAGCTCGAACAAGGACGACAGATTCTTTCTTCCCAGATTTTTCGTTTGAAGACGTAGAAGAAGAATCGAATCGTCAGGAGTATGCGAATTTGAATATCTGAATCTGATTATTTCCTTTTTTTGCTTTCTCTCTCCACATGAACCTCTGCTGAAGATTTTCCGAGATTTAGGGTTTCGGAGTTGGTCCTGGTTTTTGTTGGTGACGAAGCGAAGATGAACGTGATGCGTCGTCTCAAGAGCATTGCTTCGGGTCGGACCTCGATTTCTTCGGATCCTGTAAGTAGGCATTTCCATTTCAAGAATCAGATAGATTCATATATCTGAATTTGAAGAAAAATGTCTTATCTCATTTTTCAACCACATATTACGGATTTGATGTTGTTTATAGTATGTTACAAGTCAAAATTAAGTTTCCGAGGCTCTGAGATCTTAGTTTAGATATCCTAGTGCTACTGGTGGTGGAGAAGTAGATGCATTTCTATTTTGTACGACTTCATATCTCTGCTGAAGATTGATGATACCATCACATATGTTGACCTGACTAATTTATTGTTTGTTTCTGTATTTTTAGGGTGGGGACTATGGGTTGAAGAGAGCCAAGCTGGATCAAGAGAACGAAAACTTGTGTGCTGATCCAATGCAGGTTGACCAAAATAGTGCTTGTCTTGAGATGAATGCAGACGTTTCTTCACATCAAAGTGTTGCTGGAACGTCAAATGTGGCTCATGTATCCGATAAAACCGTTGATGATCAGCTTCCAGAAGTTATGATTGAAATGAGAATTAGAGACGAGCGAAATGCCAACCGTGAGGAGAAGGTTAGTTGCTTTGTCAAATTTTATTATTTGGCTTCTGATTAGTATAAATCATCCTGACCCCCGTTAGCCTCTGCTTATTATCTCCATTGGCTTGTGCAGGAAATGGAAACAACTATTGTAAACGGCAGTGGGACCGAAACGGGACAAGTTATTACAACAACAGTCGGGGGTAGAGATGGAAAGCCAAAGCAGGTTATTCAACTAACTTTTGCTCATTGCCATTGTGTTTGAGAAAAGATCTTAATCATGATACTCATTGCTTCTATAAAAAAATGGTTTCTCTATTCACTTTTATTCTCCTCTCTACATTCAGTCGGGTGTATCCTTAATTTTTTAATTACTTGTTTCAGACAATCTCATACATGGCTCAGCGTGTAGTTGGAACTGGCTCATTCGGAGTTGTGTTCCAGGTAGGTGGAAATTCATAGCAGGAACAAAATTAATACTTTTTAACTTTTTGTCGGTTTCTAGAATTTGACTTTCTGTCTGATTTTTGGATAGGCCAAGTGCCTGGAAACGGGTGAACAAGTTGCGATTAAGAAGGTTTTGCAGGATAAAAGATACAAGAACAGAGAACTTCAAATAATGCGCTTGCAAGACCATCCCAACGTTGTGCGACTTAGGCATTCTTTCTTTTCAACAACTGACAAGGATGAGCTGTATCTCAACCTTGTCCTTGAGTATGTTCCCGAAACTGTATATAGAGCATCAAAGCACTATACCAAAATGAACCAGCATATGCCTATTATCTTTGTTCAGCTCTACACTTATCAGGTGAGTTCTATAATCTCCCCAGTTAATCATTTCTAGTAAGCTGTGTAGCATAAAGCTTCAGATGCATGGAAAGATTATTATCTTGCACATGTTTAATTTGTCCTTCCTTTTGCTTGGTGGCATATCAGATTTGCCGTGCGCTGAACTACTTACATCGTGTGGTTGGGGTGTGTCACCGTGACATCAAGCCACAAAATCTACTGGTACGGGGTGAATTTTTTCACTTTAAGGTTAAGCCGTATGAAAGGATAGTACATTGATTCTCTTATGATGTGGCTTTTATAGGTCAATCCCCAAACTCATCAACTAAAAATTTGCGATTTTGGGAGTGCAAAGATGTTGGTATGTTTTTTTTTTTTGTTAAACTGTTCTGGGAGATGGGTTAACATTTGAATGATGATGGCTAACACTCTTGTGCGTCTTCAGGTGCCAGGTGAACCTAACATATCCTATATATGCTCCCGGTATTACAGGGCCCCAGAACTTATATTTGGGGCGACAGAGTATACCAACGCCATTGACATGTGGTCCGGCGGTTGTGTTATGGCAGAGCTTTTACTCGGCCAAGTAAGTATTATATATTGCAAAGTTTAGGTTATGGTGAACCATTTTTTAATTTTTGATTGATTAGTTTAATGTAACTTCGAAATCATTATTTAATCCTATTTGAATTGTTGATATTCTGCCTGCAGCCACTGTTTCCCGGGGAAAGTGGGATTGATCAGCTGGTGGAGATTATTAAGGTACTTATTATGATCCATCGTGTTCCTTCATCTCTTACCTATAATTCATGCTTCCTATCTTATTCATCTGTACATTTACCAGATTCTTGGGACGCCTACAAGAGAAGAAATACGATGTATGAATCCCAATTACACTGAGTTCAAGTTTCCTCAAATCAAAGCTCACCCGTGGCACAAGGTTTGTTAAATAATCGCTGGTGCCTCTTTGGTGCATGTGCATGCTCAAATGAAATCTAATGTAGCACAAAAATCTTCAGATTTTCCACAAGCGAATGCCACCTGAAGCAGTCGACCTTGTCTCAAGACTCCTCCAGTATTCACCAAACCTTCGTTGCACTGCTGTAAGACTAAATGCTTTTGGACATCACCAACCTTTATAACCTCCTTGGCTGATTTGGAATTGTCTAACTCAAATTAACACTTGTGTCCATGTGTGTAGTTGGAAGCTTGTGCACACCCCTTCTTCGATGACTTACGGGATCCGAATGTTTCACTGCCAAATGGAAGAGCACTGCCTCCATTGTTTAACTTCACTGCCCAAGGTCAGCCTATAAATTATCTTTACCTTGTCTTAGTCCTTACAAAATTTTTGAAGTAATCATTAGCCAACTCTGTTGAGAATCACCATCATATGTGAATGGATAGAAACGGGAGCAGAATCAAATAAACGTTTGATGGATGGAGTCTATATTTGGTTCTGTCTCATTAATTTGTTGCCATGTATTTGACTGTTCAGAACTTGCGGGTGCATCAACAGAGCTGCGACAGCGTCTAATTCCATCGCATTGCCTGGGAATGGGAAGTAGCTCTTAGGGATCATTCATAGTGTGTGCAAATCCAGCTTTATTTTTCTATCTCCCTCTATCTACTGCAGTGTGTACATCAATTTTGAACCACTTGTGCTTCCAAACTTTGTTGCTGGAGGAGAGTCTAGACATCTGCATGCCGGGACCCGAGGAGATGTGAAATAACTGGGTTCATGGAGCTTCTTCTTCCTACTGTGTTTTCTCTCAATTGCTCTCCTTTCTTGTTTTTTTTTTCACCTCCACTTTCATTTTTTTGTTTTTTTTCCTCACAAATCTGACCCCTTTTATATGTTTGTTTGGTGTATCATTGATTTGTTTATGTTTGTAATGCATCAAGATCATGGCCCTTGCCTTAATATCGCAAGATTGTTTTCAAATAAGATTCAGTTTCCTGTTCCTATCTAAATTGGTTTTTGGGTGAACAAAAAACTCTACCGCTGATTTCCACGTTTATTTTTACTTGTTGCAAGACATCAAAAAACACAAATATAAGTTTTACTTGTTGCGAGATTAAAGACGATGATACAGGAAATCAGCTTAACGGCTACTACACATCAGCTAGGATTCCTGATGTTATCAACTTAAGATTTGGTGTTATCGTTTTGATATATTTCCTTATTTACGTTTTGTTATATTTCCTTATTTTGGTGTTGGTGTTTATCTTATTTTGGAGTTATCTCTTAGCATATTGCTATATAAGGAGAGCTCATGTAAGTCGTGACAACACAATTCAATCTTAAGCAAATTCTATTTTCTTCTATCTCTTCCCTAAGTTCTTGCGTGAGGTCACTGAGCTTAATTTAGCTTATTGGCGTTAAGGGTTTGTGTTTTACGAACACTTTCTCTTGGTGTGCGAAGGAGTTACGGTTTTACTCTATCAAGAGAATCAGAGAGAGGGTTTCTATTATATATGGGGAGTAGCCATGTTTTCTACTCTCTCGAGGCCATGTTTCGTTATAAAAACAAGGACACAAGGCTGCATAGTAAATATAAAGTGCTTCAAAGAATCATAGCAATTTATATATTCAAGCATAGAATCTAAAAGGGATTACAAAGATGAGGCCATCAAATAATTGGCACAAAATGTAACTGAGACATTGAAGTCGATTTGTTTTTAAACAAGGACAAAAAAAATGAAATTTAAATGTTATACACTGAAACATGAATGCGAATGGCACAGAATTGACCTGATCGGAAAGTTGTTCAACTTAATCACTACTAGGCCAGATCTTGTAATCGCACTCATCTTCATCTCAGAATACATTCAGTAGTAAAACAACAAAACCCATGTAGTGTAGAATGTCTACAAGATAGAGAGCTCATACACGGGAATGTCAGAAGTGTGATCTATGGATCAAAATAAACAAAACCTCTTTTGGTTTCTGCAATAATGTGTTTTGTTGTTTTTAGTACATAAACTACATGAAATTGATTGCAATGCCAATAAAGGAAGTAACTCTCCTCCATTCAGTTCAATGCCCATAAAAACAGGCACAACAAGTGCAAAACACTACAAACCCATCTATCTCTGCAGAAGAAGTGGTTCTCTAGTTTTGCATCGCTCTTGAGTTTGTTTTCCCATCATTGTGGTGCTCAACAGATTTCAACCCTTTACTTAAATTTGGTAAGATGTTCTTTCATCTTTCCCAAAAGACATTTCTTAAACGCTATATATTTTTACTTCACTCGGGAACTTGAATTCCTCTTTGCTTCAAGGTTCGAGCCCTCTTTGAGCGCGATTTGAGATTCCTTCTCCATTCCCAGGAAAGCAAGGGAAGCAGACTGGAGATAAGATGCGACGTGCCACACGGGAGATATCACTTGAGCCTGAATTGCATCATCTAAAGCTTCTTTCGGCATGTCACTCATCAGGTAACACAGACTACGCCGAGTACAGACTGTTGGAGAGATCATTCCTCCATCAATAAACTGTCAAAAGTTTCAAGAAAGCAATCAGGTTAATGCTATGCGTTCGTATACTTCGTTTAAGTGCAAAAAAAAAACACTGACCTGCGTGTAACACTCAATGGCCTCTCTAAAGTCTTTTTGCCTGAAAGCAACATCACCCTTCTTCTTCGAGTTCAAAGACTCTTGCATCTGGTCTGTCCACATTTGAAACGATAGCTGCATTGGCAAAACATTGTAATGCAACACAATGAAGAACCAAGAAAATCATTAGATCTATACAAACCTTAATGACAACATCAGTTATAACCAGACATTATTAACTCATCAACAGAGCCAAACTATTTTTCCAACTTAATTCTGAAAAGGTACCTCATTGGTGACACCCTCATCGTCTTTGTATCCAAGTTTATCCAAAATCTCAAGCATAGCAGTCAAGTCCCTTCTTGAACAAGCCTCACCAAGAGGGGACAGAGGAGAGACCAAACCACTGTGAGGTAGACCCATTAGAACATGAGACGGGACCTGCAGTTTTCAATACAGGGTAACATTAATCTTGAGTCAACAAACACAAACTTGGTTTCTGTTTTTCTAATGGCTCAAAAAATCAATTGGAACCTCTGTATCCTTCTGAAGAGGTGACAAGGCAGTCACCAAAGATTTTGGGTTTGGCCGCTCACGAGCTTCATACTGAAGACAGCGAGATGCCAGGCGTACTAGCTCTGTGCCATCGCTATCGGAAAACTGCCCATCTAGGCAAGAATCAGTTAGCGTCTGAAGATTTCTGTCTCTAATCAGATCAAGGGCCTACATAAAACAGATTGAAAGAATCAGACTTCACCTCCAAGTAAAAGCTGCAATCTCATAGGAAAACAAACTTATTATGGCTAAAATACTTACATGGCTAGGAGGTATATGCTTTCCGCTGAGAAGGTCAAGCAGAAGAGTGCCAAAGCTGTATATCACACTCTCTGGAGTAATTCTCCCTGTAAATAAATACACACAGAAAACAGAACGTGCAACTTAATCTCAACCATATGAATCTTGGATAAAGAAAAGTAGATGATGTACCAGTTCGTAGATATTCAGGAGGAGTGAAAGCAAGATTAGTGCTGTAACTTTTTCCATCCCGACTATTCTTCATCAAGCCAAAAGTAGAAAGTCTTGGATTGCATTCCTTAAAAGGCCCTTAAGGAAGTCAGAGAATGAACGAATAGCATATATATATAGACACATTTTCCAGAAAAACTATAGTTCAATAATACCTCATCAAACAAAACCCGGTAAGCATTGAGGTCGTGATAAAGAATACGGCCTTTGTTGGTGCAGTAATCAAGAGCTTGTGCTAGATATAAAACAACTCGTAGCCTCATTGTCCATTTCATAGGTTGTGTTTCCCCTAGTTGCATAAAAGTACACTTAAGTCTATTCTTGGGGTATAACTTCCAAGAGATTATTAAATCAAAGGCTATATATAGTAAAACCAAATGAGTCTTACAATGAAAAAGGTGTTTGGCTAGTGTTTCATTGGGCATAAATTCTGCCACAAGTAACCTCTCGTCACCTTCACAGCAACACCCGAGTAAATTGGCCATTCTCTCACTACGCAGCTGACCAACCGACCTCGCTTCCTCCTGCACAAGGAAGAACACATTCTCAATATTGAGATAAAATGAGACTTTAAAACAAAGTAGAATTTGCAAAGAGATAAGATCATACCAGGAATTGTCGTGCATCAGGCCAGGCCATTCTTGTGAAACGCTTGACAGCAATCTTCTTTTGATTCTCCAATTTCCCTTTGTAAACAACATTTGGAGCCTTTTCTCCATGTTCAGATACAATATACTCCACAGCAAATCCAGAAGTAGCCGACTTAAGCTGTTCTAATGTATACTCCCGGAAACCAGGAACATCATTAGTCTCACTACTCTCCATTTTCTGCATCAAATCCATATATAAAAACACCAATCAGACATTGCCTTAGCTTATTAGATCCGAGTAGAAGAAACAAATACTAATTATTTTCTATTGAAAAAGGTCAACTAACCAACATCAGGAGCTTCAAGAACAGCTGTCTTGTGAGATGGATTCCGGCAACATCGACTCAGGCTAGAGCATTGACCCCCCATCTAAACCACAAACGCTCCAAAATATTCCAAGACTCTTGCTTTTTTCAGTGTTTCAATTAGGAAATGTCTCTTCGTAAACCCAGGAGCTGCAATAGGATTATATAGGCAATGATCTTAGCAAATCGAATCCAAAAATCCGTTTTTTTATTTGAATCAGTGAAGTAGTGTGAAACTAACACAAAGAACAAAATAAATAAAAAGTTGAAAAGGACCGGATTTGGTAAAGAAAAAGGTCGTACCTTGTCAACTCGCTGCGTCTCTATTGAGTCAACTCGACTAGTTACAGCAATACAGAAGAAACTTCAAAATCCAAAGGAACCAAATTGGGAATCGAAGCAGGAAATAAAAAGAACCCTAATTTCTGAACATCTGGAGCCAATCAAAATGGATAAAAAAGCAGAAACCTAATCCTCACCACTAGCTTACTACAATGTTTTTGGATCCACGAACTTTGTATTTTAGGTTCCTCGATTTCATCAAAACGCTCGAGGAGTAAGGAAACAAACAAAACCAGGACAAGCAAATCCACGTGGTTCCATTTAATTTAAATTAAAAAAAAAAAAAACGAAATCGAGACAGTATCTCAATCGCGAATCGACATGAACGTATGTGATTCATGTGAAGTAGCATAAACTATCCGAAATTGTCGAAACCCTTAGGATTATTATTTAGATAATAAGTAGATCAGATCACAAAGTTTATATATATACACTCTCAGTCAAGTATACGTGCATCTATTATACACTTCTGTAATTTCAGATATATATATATTTTGTTTTCAATTCAAACAACAAGACAGAGAAAGAAAGATTGAATAAGAAAAAAATAATTTACCGACAAGTTGATGAAATATTTTAATGGCGAGAGAAGGCAACAAAGAATCTGGCCATTACTATACCAAAATAACCTTTAAATTTATTAATAAATTCTTGTCGTACTGTTTTTTTTTCTTTCTTTTATGAAAAATAGCACCGCCTGTTAAAGCAAGTGGTCCGTCTCTCTCTGTTCATAGAGAAATGCTTCTTTCTTTCCCCTTGGCTCCATGCCGTAATCACAAACGGACTTTTATAATCTAACTGATTCGTTAAGGAGGGAACTAATGAAGCACTAAAACAGTGTTAATTAGCGATGTGACGTCGTTTTTGTTTTAGGCCTTATTACAATATACAAAAGACCCATTGGGCTTTGTTACAGCTTGCGTTTGGTAGGATCTAACCGACTCTGTTTTTCATCGTCTTCCTCTGTGTTTTAAAGCTCGATCGTATGGTATTTTGAGCTTTTATATTCTCTGTTCCAAAATTACGTGTGAAAGCAAGTAACGAGTTCGTAAATGCAAGATTCTCAACATATTGTATTTTGTACACATGGATGCATGTAGATTACAAATTCAAAGAAGA
The DNA here is from genome assembly GCA_028015245.1 of Cardamine occulta. Classification (NCBI taxonomy): domain Eukaryota; kingdom Viridiplantae; phylum Streptophyta; class Magnoliopsida; order Brassicales; family Brassicaceae; genus Cardamine; species Cardamine occulta. The sequence continues at coordinate 631,408 of CM051393.1, read as the reverse complement.
AGATGAAGAATTATATAGATAAATATGTTTCTTTAAGAAGATTCACAGCATAGAGTCGGCCATTGCTGGAAGTCGCCGGAAAAAGTTGACAGGAACGGACGGAATGCGGTGTCGGAGCTTAGGGTGTCGCATGAAGTAGTAGCCGGAGAGAAGAGCGACGAGTTTAAAAGGAGTAATGTAGAGAGCCATGGCAATGAGGAAACAGAATGTTACAAAAATTGCAGAGGCGCGTGGATCACGCCAGCTCAGCAGCGCCTGTACTCTCTCTCCCTGTCCGGCTATGTCTCCAGCCACAGACTGTACATTCCCAGCCACACTTCTAAGCCGGTCGTACCTAAAAAAAAGGGAACCAATGAACAAATCTTTCTTCGTTTTCGAATATATTTGATTTCTTACCTCATTTTCACAATGTCCGGAGCCTTTATGGTCGGGAAGGTATCAAACTCTTCGTCGAGCTCATCAGGACTCAGATTCTCTGCAAAAGATAGTTTGGCGTCCATATGAGGAGGAAATCTAGGCTTAAACCTGTAATTCCACATCCCAATCACAGCCATATACAGAAACACAGTCGGCAAAATCATCTCTGGGAACATCACAAGCATCGTGTACAACACGTGCACCAGAGCCGTCGTCACCGGAGTCCTCCACGTGCACACTTGTTCCAACCATTTCCAGACCGACAGCACACCAGATAACACCATCGTCAACCTATTAAAGTTGGCTTTGCTTCGCCTTATGCTGAACAGATGACTTTTCTGATCTGTCATATAATAAACCACTTCCCATCTCAGCGGTGGCTCGGACCGGCCTAAACGAGCAGCTATTATGTTGAAAGCATACGTCTTAAGCATGTCCTGGCTTTTGTTGGGTAATGGTTGAATATAATGCATTTTAGGCAAGAGAGGTTTGGTGTATTTCATCAGCATATTGGAGACTGATGTGCAGGTGAATCTCACGGCTAAGTGAAGCTCCCCTCTTTTCTTAAGACCGGAAGGTAGTAGAACAAGCAAAGGGTAAGCGTGCGTGTAGACACGGCCCGTCTGAAGAGTCGAGAGTCTAATGCGGACTTTCCCAATCGGCTGATCTTTGTTGTTTCCAGCTGTGAAATGAGCGTTTTCAAAGACGCAGATGGTTATAACCGTTGCGGGATCAAAAACCTCCCATGTGTATTGCTCATTGTACTTGGGATTCAAGCTGTTGATTATAGTTCTTGATCGAACCCATTTGTGACCGTATTTGGCAACAACGAATGTGTCCGAAGTAGCTTTCCCATCCCGAGTTTTCGTCGTGTGAAACACGTTTGCCTTAAGTATCCCGAGCTCCAAGACTCCGATTGCTGATTTCCAAAGCGGTCTGGCTGATGGTCTGAGATCGCTGCTGTAATACATGGACTCATCGAAAACGTGGTAGCCTCCATCAAGAACCGCCTGCAAATGGAGCCTACTAGCAAACTTCACTTTCTTGGCTTTATCAGCATCCAAAGCATCAGAGATGGACTCTTCAAGGGGATACCAGCGGCCATGGATATGTCTGTCATCTACACGCTTGTCAATTTTATCCAGCGGGATCACAACTGTTCCTACTGGCTCGTCTTTGTTAGTAGCAGCGCGATCTTCGACTGAGAGGACCAAGGAATCATCAAACGGCTCTGCAACTACAAAAATGAATTCCTCGCCCCACTTGGGATTCACGCTTCTCTGAGAAAGTTTAGTAGTTACCATATTATTACCGACCCTGATTCTCACAAAGGCCTCAGGAAGACGAGATTTTTCAGACACGATGATGACGTCCTGAGCCTCTAATATTTTCACCCTTAGGTACCATAGCCGAGGCGAATGGTACACTTTTGAGCGCAGGTTAGCAGATATAATGTTCGAGCTGTCTGAAGAGTCCAGTGAGTCTGAGAAAGTCGCATCCCCGAAAGCTTCATCAGCCTGAGTTCCAAACCAAACAGCAAGCATTATCTCAGATTTCCTATTCTCGCCATCCTTCTTCTTCAATCTGTACCACTCGGGAGCTAAAGGACTATCCGGGGGAGCACGAAACTGAACCTCACGGAGATCGAATCGAACAGTCCCAACAAAATCGTCAAGGACGATGTCTTTATCCTTCACCACAACTTCAACAAAGTTCGATTGAAGATTATCTTTAGGAAAGGCAAAGACTTTGTTCCACTCCGGATCTGAATTCTTGCTTAAATGTGGGGTAACACCTTTGAAGTTTCCGATTTTTACTACCACATATGGGTCTAGGCTTCCCGTAAGATCTTTGGTTGGGAGATCACGCGCCTTCACGACTCTCACAAAGAGGAATCTCATCTCCTCAACAAGATCATATGTTCCTCTTCCTCGCCTCTCTGTGCCACGAACAACTCGACCGCCGACGAACTGTCCACTTCCGAGAACAGGGCTCGTCTCTTTGACAGAGAAATCTGGTGGCAGCTGGTGAGAGGATGGACCTGGACCGTTGACTTGAACTACTCTTGGGGGCATCGGTGGTGCAGCTCTCATCTCGTGAATGTCATAGTTCATTACTGGCTGTTGTCTCACTGGAGGGGCAACGTTATGAAACGTACGTGTTTTTGGCTTCAGCTCTATCCTCTCATCAGCAGCCATACTTGAATCCGCTGTGATGATGGACTTTACAGGCTCTTTACGCGGACTTGGGCTATAATCCCAAGGAGTCTCTGGAACCGGGGTTGGGACAGAAGGTGTGATAGAAGGATCGTCTGTGATGAAAACTCTCAAGCCAAGCTCTCCACGGGCTCGAGAGAAAACACTGCGTTTCTCTAAAGGGTAATTGAAAGGAGCTGCTTCAGAACGAGGAACAAAGGATGTTCCGTTGACTCGAACTTTGCCAAGAAAGGGCTTAGCATCGAATTCATTCTGGTAGCTGTAGACGTGGGCTTCGAGTGTACGGTTGGAGAGGAGGGAAGGATCCGAGACAACAAAGTAGAAACACTCGTGCCAGACAGGATTTGGGTCGTTGGGTTTGGTCGTTGTGCGGAATATTTGGTTGTCGAACTTGAGCTCCACGAAAGGGCTCCATGAGTTTTGCTTGTCTCTTTGAAACAAACCATTTGCGCCTATCACTTCAACGCCTAGCTTTATATTGTTCATTTGAGGTTTTTTTTCTTTTTCTTTTCTTAAACACTTTATCAGCAACAGAAGGCAAGACGGGACACCTGCAGAGTTTTGAGCCAAAATCAACCAAGACACAGAGTGGGAATTTAGAGAAAACTCAGGAACATGAAACCAAAACCATGGATTTCTATAAGGAAAGGTGAAGAAACAGTTATACAAGAACAGGAAAGAGTAACCAAAAGAGAACTTACCTTTTCAAGTTTTTCTCGTCTTCCAAACCAGAGGACAAGAACCAAAAAGACATAACACGCCTTTAAAGATCAATCACTTGTCTTTATCAAACCAATAAACGAATAAACAATCTTAGTTCCATAGAAAATTCGGAAAAGAAAAACAAGTGTCAGAAAATCCAAATGTTAATGACTTTATATGAGAGTTCGTGTTCTGTTTTACTCTACGGTCTTCACTATGTGGTCGTGCCTCTGTTTTCATGGAAATTGCCGGGGTTGCTTGAACCGCCGTCCGATATTGACACGTGTCCCTTTACAGGATGAATCAATCTTAATCGGGGCCCACATTCCATTTGGAACATCTCACGACCAACTACATGAAGCGTTGACCCCAAGCCAAAGTTGAAACTTTTTTTTTTTTTTTTAAGGCTAATCGTTTGTTAGGCAATTATTAATGTAAGCTAAAGTATTTGGGTTTATAGAAATAAAAACCGGAGTATCCCTGTTTTCTTTATAAATTATTATCAAATATGAATACATATATTGTAATTAGTAACAGATGAATTATTTTTGAACAGCTAGCTATGGGTAAGTGCCAAAAGTTAGGTACCTGTGGAATTTATAAAACGAAATTCGAAAAAACGCGAGAAAACGCCAAATAAAAGTCATAATAAGTACGTATATATATACGTACAGAAAAGACAAAGCGTCTATTTTAAAGTCAAAATATCTTAGAAAGACTAGGAAGTTTTTTCTTATTAATATGTGATAACAATTAAATCTCGTTTTCTCTTTAGGAGACGTATCACTTTCGCAACACGTCTCAAGTAGGCATAAGTATAAACATTTATCGGTAAACAAAAGCCTACATAGCAGTTCCAATGCTACGCCTAAATGCATGCCGTCAAATGTAAAACACTCGCTTATACATTCAAGCCATTTATAGTTTTTTTTTAGTAGTTTTTAGCTTTTGGTTTTTGGTTTTTGGTTTTTAGTTTTTGATATTTTTAACTTTTGATTTTTTTTAGATTTTAGTTTTTCAAAATCTCCTAAAAACTTTTATAAGTGAGATTTTGTATTCTTTTTACAAATGTGGAAAAAACCATCAAAATTCTCTATTTTTAGAGAATCTAATTTTTTCTAAAATCATGAATGGCAATAAATTAAATTTTTAAAAAATCTAAAACAAAAAATCACTCTAAAAACTATTTCCATTCAAGACCTAAAATTACACTCGTTAGTTATTTTTATGTGTATGATTACATACATATTCATGATTAATAACAAGGAAGAAGAAATGTTCGCTAACAAACAAAGATGCTTAAAACCCAAAAGAAAAACGAAGATGCTTAACAGTTAATAGTCGTTTCAGACAAATCCAAAATCAACAATTGGAAATAGTTGGGTCTCCTTCTTTCACGACCCAGTGAATTCATGGATTCAAAGGCATATTTGGGCCACATAAAACAATACGTTGAAGCAATAGCTAAGATCCACATAAAAAAAATTAGCGACTTAAGAGCATCTCCAATGGTTGCTTCCATTTTTTTTATAAAATAGAGATCTTCAAAAATAAAGTAGAATTTTCTCTAATAGTTGGCTCTATTTTTTATTTTAAAAATAATATTTAAAATATATAATATTTTTTATTTTATTAACCAATTTATACTAAAACTCTTTACTTTTCAATTTTACAAATTTGACCCACTCATTTGATTCTATAACAATAGTTCAATAAAAATTTAGATTTTATTAAAATCAAAAATTTTATTATAAAAAGAACATTGCATTACATCATATAAAATAAAAAGATAACTATTACATTTTTAAGCATCTCCATTGATATAATTTTCTCACAAATGATCAATTAACGCGTTGCGAAGTGAAAAATGAGCTTTTTGTCTTTGATTTGTCTATAACGAGTAAAAATTTTTTGGAATCGGGTAGTCTCATTCTCCGCTATCTCGACCTCCAGAGGTAGAGCTTCTCTTTCAACTTCAATTTGCGCTTCGAGATCACGCTCATCCTCGATTATCATGTTATATAAAATTATACATGTAGTCATTTTGTCGTGTATCACGTCTTTTTTCCAAAAATGAGCCGGTCTTTTCACAATTGTAAAATGCGATTGGAGAACTCTACATCTTTTCTACATCCTTCTAGTTGTATAGCAGAATATATTTTTTTGGGCCCCTTGGCTAGTGAATAGTTTACACTATGGTAGACCATTTTGGATGATGAAAACGATTTTATTGGCAGATCTTCATCTCAACGACCAATTGGAGTGAAAAAATCCAAATTAAAAAGAAAATGTAATGATCAAACATCAGCTGTTATCAAGACTTGAAAGAAAAAAATAAACAACTTTTAGAACAATTAAAAAAATAAGTGCTGAGAGACAACACCATTTGGAGTTTCAAAGTAAAAATTATGCGTTGAAAGAAATTAAGAAAGAATACAAATTTTTATTTAAAAACTTAAATACCATAAAAGATCTAAATATTTGTGCGCATTTTCAAGTTCGACAACAAGAAATCTTAAAAAAGGACTGATCAAAAAGCTCTAGCTGCCTCTACTTCATTTGGGCAATATTTTAGTAATCTTGTCGGATCGAAAAATGATATAACATAATATTAAGTCATTAGTTTATGTTGTGTTAAGTATCTTTTCTTTCAAAGAGAACTTTATTTTCAGTTTTTATCTTTAATTTCATGTATTAGTTGTATTTTTATTTTATTTTATTATCTCTCATGTTATTTGTATTTCTAATTAATATATGTTATTGTTGCATGTTATAACAATTAAATAACTAAAACTAAAATATAGTCGGATCTGAGATTCTCTCCATCATTGATACACAATTTCTTCTGCTGTTCTCGGTACCATCATTGATCTTAAATTCTCTCAAAACTGATTTACGGTGAGCTGCATCAATTCGACTATGTCTTGGGTTAGTTGGCAGTTCGACATAAATCTCTAATTAAACCAACTGATTTACTGGTTACTCACTTGATTACATTATAACGATTTGGTTCATTTTAGTATGAATTTGTAGCTTAAAACATTGGGATGAGCTGGAGATCTGTATCTTTTTATTTTTATTTTATCTTTTAACAAAAGAAAGTACAAATATGAATACATAATTTTGTTTGAGTATAAAATAAATACATATATAAATTGAAGGAGCATATTGTAAATAAAAAAGTGTTGCTCAAAAATAGAGAAATAAATAGTGTTTTTCCAAATTAGAGAGGGTCAAAACTGAAAAAAGAAAAACCAAAACAAAAAAATATAACATGTTCATCACGAAAAACCTCAATGCTACAATGATCTCCCTACCAAAGTTAAGCTCAGATGCAAACATCAAATAAATATTGATATAAATGTATATTATGAAAGAGTAAAACTATATATATGTTGGAAAATATGGGCACAACGTGACAGCATCAAAGTCGTCTAATTGAAGACGTGATCAGCTTAAAGACCAAAGAAAATATCAAAATACCCAACTTTGTGTTTTTCCTCAAACCTCAAAAACCCCCTTAGCCCTCCTTGCTCTTCCACATCCCCTTCATTTTTCCAATCATTAACCCCAGGTTTGGAGCTCCATTTCTCAAAAGAAAACATGGTAAGTGTCCTACATTTAATATCCTAATGTAGATGATGCATTGATTATGTTTATGTTCTGATTTTACACCCACCGGATATGAGATCCCTTGAGGATGATGTTGTTGAATATATAAGATGTTATGTTATCATATCAGAAACTACGTTTTGTGGTATTTGGGTTGAAAGTATATAACATAAAAAGAGTTCATGTGGTTTTATGGAATTTGGTTAGGATGATAGTACCATGAATAAATGAATGAATGTTGAGCAGGCAAATTCAGCATCTGGGATGCACGTGAGTGATGAATGCAAGCTCAAGTTCTTGGAGTTAAAAGCAAAGAGGACTTACAGGTTCATCGTGTTCAAGATTGATGAGAAGGCTCAGCAAGTTAAAATAGAAAAGCTTGGGAATCCAGAAGAAACTTACGATGATTTCACCAGCTCTATCCCCGAGGACGAATGTCGATACGCTGTCTATGATTTTGATTTCACCACAGAGGATAATTGTCAGAAGAGCAAAATCTTCTTCATCGCTTGGTAAGCACGTATATATATTGCTCCACTTCTCTCCTTTGTTTTCCACATGATTTGAAATCGTTGTGTATAGATTGATGATGATGAGGTTGTGTATTGATCAGGTCTCCTGATACATCAAGAGTGCGGAGTAAGATGTTGTATGCAAGCTCAAAAGACAGGTTCAAGAGAGAAATGGATGGAATTCAAGTTGAATTGCAAGCAACTGATCCTAGCGAGATGAGCATCGACATCATCAAAGCACGAGCTCTCTAAACAACATTCTTATCAAACAACTCCTGCTTTTGCTTGTCCCATTTTTTTGCGTATTGTGTGGATTCAATGTCTTAAATTGTTTTTGATTTTCACAAGAGAATAATAAAGCTAGTTTAATTCAGTGATAGAACAATCATCGACTTTAACCAATGAATATGAGATGCATTTAGGCCTTATTCGGTAATTTGAAAAAAATTCCGGTGAAATGATTATGGAACTCTCTGTAGCAGTTAGAGGGCTAGAGGATTACAAAGCTACGTGTCCTGTTTTTGAATTGCAGAGAAGCAAATAATCGTTGCTACATGGGCCAAGGCCAGCCCAATTAAAGTCCACTTAGTAAGTTATTTTCATATGGGATTTTTTTCTTTTTCTTGTAATTATTGCTTGTAGACTGAGTTGATTGATCATCTGATGAGGCCAACAAGCTTTATTCGGCTACTAACTCTGAAAAATACGTATAATAAACATCATATGAAATGCTTACTATTAAAATATGGAATACAACTTTCCACTGCAAAGATAGATAGCGAAACGCTGAACTCCATAGTGGACATAATATGGACTGCTTTGATCTTCTTTATTTTTATTTTTTAATATGGAATCTATTCTTTAATGAAACTAATAAGATATTTTTTGTATCGCAAAAAATAAAGGGAATGACAAGAAATTGACAAGATCTTTGCACTTTTTAAGTTTTCATTAACCATTAATAGAATCGTCAATTTCCAATTAAAAGAATTGAGTTAGATTTGTTACAATAATGACTAATATAATTTTAAATTTTTTCAGTATGTAGTTGTATAATTCTAAATTTCGGGGTTATAATTTTGTCAAACAACAAAATTATATTTATGTATGTTATATACACATCCAAAACATACATCGATTTATCTCTTTTTAAATTACACAGAATACTCTTTTCATATTTTCATAACGAAATATTTTTCGCTATCAAGTGAATTATAATAATCACCACATGACAAAAATAATAGCAATAGGAAGAACAAGTGCTCGCCAATTTTTTCAAGATTCGGCTATTTTGCAAGCTGTAATAAATATTCCTTGTGAAATATATCGAATAAATAAAAATAAACACTTGAAAAGACAAACACACAAGGCAACCAATAAAACTATGATGGTTTTCAAATATTCGCACAAGAGAAAACGACAACAACACATTAATAATCGAGACCTACCATTCCAATTTTCACTTTTTGCAATCGAACATATCTGTATCATTATAAATACACTAACTGTGTATTTAACCAGGAATTATAACTTAAAAGCTTGAAGCTGTCTTATTCTATCAAATGGAGTTGGGTATTCCGATCCAAAGAGGTAATCCTATCACAAAGTTTCGGTATTGCTTAATTTTATGTAATCTTATGAAAATTGCATTTTTCATTAATATAACACTTGCCAAGTAGGACAAGAGCAGTCATCAGTCAAGAAGGCATGGAAGGAACAGAAGATAACAAAGGTCATCAACAGGTAAGAAACAACACAAACTCTTTTCAGCGTTTCCATTCATGGTTTCGATACTGCAGCGACAATTTTCTAATTGCAGGACTCAGAAGAAGCTCCTTGAGATTTCAGGATGGGAGAATAAGAAAACAGCAAAGATTGAATGTGAACTCCAAAGAATGCAGGTGAGTCCACAAAAAGCATCTACCACCAACTCCAAATAGAAGATCTCTAGACTCATGTCCTATTTTATGCTTTACACTCTTCTATTGCTAAGTAATACGATCAAAAACATGAATCTATGCAAATCAAATGGTGAAAGACTGCTGGTCTATCAAACATGGTATTTCATGTTATCAAAGAACAAACAGACAAACAAAAAGATTGTTGCTTTTCTACAGCGGAAGATGGACAGTAAGAAACTGGAAAAAGCAGGGAAACTAAGGAGCAAGAAAGCAGCAGTACATGCAAAAGCACAAGAGAAGAAGGCCAAGGTTCAAACCAGACGCGCTCTAGAAATCCTTGATGCGGAAGAGGAAGCTGCTAGGTTTCAAACCATGGGACAGATTCCCAAGAAGTCATCTTTCAGCTGCTTCTGAGATCAGAACTAACCTGTGATACAGATTATATCACCTATATCCTTTCTCCTATGTTCATACTTGTATCATCTATATGCTGTGTTTTTACTTGTCTTAGTCATCGAACAAGTGTGCTAAAATTATTGTCCAAAGGCCAAATCCCTGAACTAATCCACCTAGTGACAACCTGGGTGAATGGAAAAGGGAAAATAACATCTTTGAGGTCTCAAAGACTTATTATTCAAGTTGGAAAGCTGGAAACAGGACATTAAAAAGTCACCAAACCACAGCTTCTTGAAAACGAATGACAACACTGAAACCACTGATCAGTCTAAGACAAAGAAGAAACATAGTATCAAACGACTTGTTAAAACTAAATAAAAGTTTTCACTTCCAATACTACCCAGCATTTCAAACCTTCTAGGCTTTGTCTACATATAGTCGATCTTTGGAGATAAAGGAAACCCAAGGATGCACAAAAAACATTTCGGAGGTAGAGGCAGCATGTAAAGACTTTTTGGGTTTTGCCGTTTTGCATGGCTAGAAAAGAGAACTGTCTATCCATTGCTTCAACCAACCTGAAACATCACGAAAATCCAAAATAATATTTTAGGGATTTACTTGGGAGCAAACCTAAATCAAAAGGGTGAAAGGGCAAGATCAATGAGTCATCCTATATGCATGAACCGTATGAACTTTATATATTGTCCCAATGATGTAATGTTATAGATGCTATAGTTGAACTCCATCTTTGATGTATTGTATACAGTAAAAGAAATTGTCCTAGATAATCTTGAGTTTACATGAAGTACACTCCCAAAGTAAGAGCAATTCAGGTCCATAAGTAGATATTACTTACCACTTATTACTGATACACCTAACAGCAGACCAAGCCACCTTAGTTATTGGCAATAAATTGCCTGATCAATATGTGGAGGAATTTGCTTGATCTCCGTTCCAAGCTCTTGCTCAATTCGGTAACTACAAAAATGTAAGAAGAAGGTTAAACTATGCTGCAGGAAACAGGACTACAAACCAGTCAAGAGAGAAAGACATACAGGTTAAAGCGGTCCTCATAGGTAATAAGATTCACAGCTAAACCAAGATGACCAAACCTTCCAGATCGACCAACCTGAACAACAATCGGGTATAAAAATCAAATGACCATCAATCAAAATGTAGGAATCTAGTACAATTTAGAGAATTGGTTTTCAGCTTACCCTGTGAAGATAAGTTTCTGCATTCTTTGGGAAATCAAAGTTTATCACCACATTGACTGCTTGAATGTCAATTCCACGTGTGAATAAGTCTGCAGCAACCAATCATAAATTATTCAGGTCAAGGACTAAGCTCAGTCAAAATAGTAAAACCAGTGTAACTTGTTCCTCTAAGGCCTTGACTAAAGCCACTCTTGGGTTCTAAGAAGTAGATAATTGCGCACTTTATTCATTGTGTTCATGCATTAACAACATAACAACACTTAGGCATACCAGTACACACGAGATTCCGGCATGCACCATTGCGAAAGTCATGGAACACTCTGTTTCGGTGATCTTGAAGCATCTTTGCATGGATGTAAAAGCATGAATACCCAAGTTCTGTGATTTTCTTAGCTAAAAGCTCCACACGGTTCACAGAATTGCAGAATATGATCGACTGGTTAATTTGCAGCTGCAGAAGAAGAAGAGAGTAAATGCCAGCTATGGAAAGAAACCAAAACAATCAATACCTACTTCAGATCTAACCTTGGAGAATAGGGTATTCAAGCAATGGATTTTCTGTCGTTCTTCAACAAAGGCATAGAATTGGGTAATACCCTTGAGTGTAAGTTCATCCATCAGATTGATGATGTAAGGATTTGTCAGAAATCTATCCTTAAAATCCTTGACAGTGACAGGAAATGTGGCTGAGAACATCAAAATCTGACGATTTTCTGGGAGAAAGCTAATCAAGTGTTCCACTGAAGGTTGGAACTCTTGAGATAAAAGCTTATCAGCCTGATGAATAGATACATATTCAAATTAGAAGCAGGAGTAACATGAACAGTTCTGCTACAGCTTGAAAATAGTTAAAAAATAAATTTAAGAGTAAAATTACAATGCAAGCGTTCCAACATTTACCTCATCCATAACGAGCACCGAACAATCTTTCAAAACACAAACACCTTTCTTGGCAAGATCAAGAATTCTTCCAGGAGTTCCTACCAGTAAATGGACAGTCATCTTTCAGACTGGTGCCTCCAGTGGTCACCATGACTTGAATCTTCAAATGCTTACCCAACTCCTTACACACCTGTGAAGTCTGAAGGGCTAACTCTCGAGTTGGAACAATTATCACAGCTGTGTACAAGACATACATCAGCGATAAACTACATTAGAAGGAAGCATTAAACGTTTAAAGGAAAACATTTCAGGCTACTGATAGAAGCAATCAATTTAGAGACTCAAAGGGTTCATTAATATTTACCAAGCGTTATAAACTAGAGTTTATTGTGTTAGTACATGCCAGAATTTCAAATTAGTTCATCGCATCCTATCACATGAAAAAATCAACTGAAAACATGGTATAAGACACAGTTACCTTGGATAACGTTGTTATCTTGGTCAATTTTTTCCAAGACAGGAATACAAAAGGCGGCTGTCTTCCCAGTGCCGTTCTTTGCCCTGGCGAGGATATCTCTACCGGTTAAGGCAATTGGAATACTCTCTTCCTGAATAGGAGAAGGTCTTTCAAAACCCTTCTCATATATTCCCATGAGAAGCTCTCGTTTCAAAAAATAATCTTCAAACTCATTTCCCTTTGTGGCTGTCACATCCTGAAAAATTATCATCAACAAGTATTGATTTATGTATTAAGCTATCAAATAAGCAAGTACACAATGGTGTCACACCACAAAACATCCTTTACTTGCATAAGAAAACAAAATCGTAATTTACTCTACTTGGTCCAAATATTGAACCTCACCTCTGTTCTGTAGCGAGTATCAGGTGCTGGTAGTTTTAGCCTCGCTTTCCAATCTTCCGAACTGAAGAAAAATTAAAACAGTTCAATGGCATCGTAGCGTATGAAACAAGGGTTTTAGTCACTTGAAAAAACACCATACGAGAAAGATGAAAAGTAAAATTCGGCTTCATATCAAACAAACACACAAAAAAAAACTCACTTTGTGTCAATTGCTTCAGACTGAACAGTTTTTTCAACTTCTACAACTGCGTCACCGTTACTGTTACCTCCGGAGATCTGAGCTCTACGAAGCCATTGTTGCTGCTGCTGCTGTTGCTGCTGCTGCTGTTGCTGTTGGTACTGATGTTGTGGATGCGGCTGCGACGGCGCTTGTTGATACTGTTGTTGGTGATTCTGAGAGTAACCACCGCGTTGAACGTATTGTGGCGGCGGCTGCTGTTGATAACCAGGACGTGATTGGAAATTAGGGTTAGGGTTCATGGCTCCACGGCCAGCGCCAATCCCAGGAGGGTACCTTCCTCTATCGTTGTTCATCTCACAACCTTTTTTCTCGATCTCTAAACGCTAATAACCAAACTCTGTCTAAGGAAGGATGTGCACAAGAAACAACAACGTGTACAGAAAATAGGGTTTCCTATGGTAATACAAAACCTAGGGCAATGCTGGGATATTGAGAAAAATCGCGATTTTAATTAAAAAGGAAAATAAATCTCTTCCGGAGAAATTTAGGGTTTGGGAAATCGGAGATAAATAGTAGCAGATCTGGAATTAAAACACCAGAAACAAGCGAAATTCGAGGATTGATAGATAGTGAAACAATTTTTGAAAGAGGTCCACGCGACGAACGAGAGAGAAATCAAAAGGGTAAAAAAAAAAGGAGAGTTTAGAGACGAAGCTTCTCGCGTGAAACAGAGAGCGAAATGTGTATTCAATATTATAATGTTTGTGAATTGGTCGGACTTCGTTGGCAGATACGGTCAGGGCTGGTGGTACACAGCGCAGCCTTGGGCTTTGGGTGTTAATTGGCTTTTTCTAAAACGCAGAGAGATACACAACCCATTGCTTTTTTTTTTCTTTTTACAGATTCACTCACTTCTTTTCTTATTAACGATCTAGATTTATCAACCCTTTTTTTATATATAATTAGATTTATTAACTTAATATAGGTTACATTTTGTGTTACACAATCAGTATCACTCTTCTTAAATGGTGATCTTTACATCTTGTTTTAAGTTTTATATTACTCTATACTGGGGTTATATGTACCTCATTTGATATGATTGTATTTAGGAAAAATTCCACAAAAATACACCAACTATTTATCGATTTCCATAAAATATACAAAGTTTATGAGTACAAAAAAATTACATGAATTAATTTTTTTTTCTATTATAATACACAAACTTTTAATTTGTATCTATTTTATAAAACCCAAAAAAACTCAATAAAATTGTAAAAAAATGTAAAAACCCTAAAATAAGTCTTAAAATAATAATTAAATTTGTAAAATTTTGAATTTATAAATAAAAAATCCAAAAACAGATAAAACTTCTAATACTTTCAAAAAATTAAAAGTTAAATTATAAACCTTTTAATTCATAAAATTTTAGTAATAAAGTTACCATTATTTTTTGAAAATAACATCGTGAAATTGTGTGTAAATATAATAATATACGTTGTATTTATTTGTGATTTGGATCATTTCTTATGTAAATAATATATTATGTATAAATATATGATTTTTAAAATTTGATATATGTTATTTACCTTATATATGGTAATACAAATTTTTTAAGTACTTGAATATTTAATGAATTAAAATTTTCATATTTTGTATCTATGATATAAATGTTGAATTTTAGACTTATTTAAATATTTAAATAATTTAACAAAATATTTTGATTTTTTATTTATATTTGATAATTTAGTATTTTAATTTCTGGAATTTTACAGATTTTTTTAAGATTTGAAAAATTTTAGAAATTATTTTCAAGTTTTATAAAACAATTAAAAAAATAAAAAGATTTTATGTTAAATAGATTTAATTTAAAAATTTGTGTATTCTAGTGCAAGAAAAAATTAATTTATGTACTTTTTTGAATACCATAAAGTTTATATATTTTTATAAAAATCGATAAATAGTTGGTGTATTTTTTTAGAACATTCTCTTGTATTTAATGGCCTTTTAGTTTTATTAAACCACGATAATCCCATGTTCAGATCTTTGTACGTGGTACTTATGTGGGCCGAGGAGACTGGATAAGCCCAAATAGGCAAACGACTCTACGCAATCAGAGAAGGTCGCCAAGCGTACGGTCGTTTCCTCGTTAGAAGAGCAACGTCGCTCGCTTAAAAAGAAAAACAATTTAATAAAATCCAAAATATTTTCTCACATATGAAAAGGACTTCGTCACACGCGCCCGTGAAGGCAGTGCGAAACCCCTAAACTAACAAAGTCGGCCGGTTTAAGTAGACTATTTAAGCGCCTCTGTTATTACTTAGTACTTTCTTAAAACAGACTGGGATACAATTGTTTCCATGTAAACCAAATGTTAATTTGTTGGTCAAAATAACTGGAATTGTGCGTGGGATCAAACCGGTTAAAAACCTAGTCGTTTAATTCGTGCTGCGTGTATATGACACGCGCCTTTGTGCGAGTAGGAATAAGAGAGTAGGTGGTATATTCACAGAATATTTTATGTGTACGAATTGAATCTCTCTACGCATGAAAGGGCGTTTTCGTAACTTTAGTTAAAAAATCGTAGCACGACTGGTTAGCGAAAAACTGAAAAGGAAAGAGGGAGAGAGTTGGACGGAAAATCTAAAGACCGCCGAGAAATACCGTTGAAACGGAAACTCTTAAGTATTTCTCCTGAGAGACGTTTTTAATCTATCTTCGATTCTCTAAATCTTTCTCTCTCTCTCGCGCCGCCATTTATTTGTTCCTCAGCTCAGCCTCGACGTTCTCTTCTCATGATCGGTCAGTCTCTCGTTCTCTCCGTCTTTGTTCAGTAAGATTTCTCGATTTGTCTCTGCATCCTACTGATTTTATGATTCTACACTCTAGGTTTTGGCTTCATCTTAGATTCTTGAGCACATTTGGTGTTGTTTGATTTTTTTTGTAAAATCGAGTGTAATATTGAGGCACATTTTGCTCCGCAGGTGCTTGATAAGACTGTTGTAGATTGCTGTGACGAGCTCGATTTGAGATATGGATTTTGCGTGTAGCGTTCAGCCGCAGAGTATGTTTCATGGTGCGGATTGTGCGAGTTACTGCTTGCCAAATCGAATGATAAGTGCGAGACTGTATCCCAAAGGACTCGGCATTAGATTTTTCGATCCGAATGTTGATTCTAAAGTTCGTACTGCTAATAGATTGAAACGAAGTGTACCTTATCGGGGTTTTTTGACGTTGAATGCTAGTCTCACTGGAAGATTCTACTGTCATTTGCTTCCTACAAAACCGAAAAATGTTCCGTTGGGATTTAGGTTACTTTGCCAAGGTAGTGATTCTGTAGGAGATTTGGATGGGAATGACCGGAATTTGGAATTTGCAGAAAGTAGTGCTGACAGGGAGGTTACGTTTTCTAGAGAAGAAAAAGACACGAGAGAGCAGGATTCTACACCTAGTTTGGAGGAACTCAGGGATCTACTGCATAAGGCAACTAAAGAGTTGGAAGTTGCTGGTCTCAACAGTACCATGTTTGAGGAAAAGGCTCAGAGAATATCAGAAGTAGCGATAGCACTTAAGGATGAAGCTGCAAGTGCGTGGCATGATGTAAACCAAACTCTTAATGTGGTTCAAGAGACCGTTGACGAAGAATGTGTTGCTAAAGAAGCTGTTCAAAAGGCTACTATGGCATTATCTCTTGCTGAAGCAAGGCTGCAGGTTGCGCTGGAATCACTAGAAGCAGCAGGGCACAATACATCAGAAGTTTCTGAAGAGAGTGAGGCTATAGACGGTGTAAAAGATAAAGAAAAAGCCCTTTTATCTGCTAAGGAAGACATAAAAGAATGCCAAGAAAATTTAGCACGTTGTGAGGACCAACTCAGGCGTTTGCAAATTAAAAAGGACGAGCTGCAGAAGGAAGTAGAAAGATTGAACGAGGCTGCTGAGAGAGCACAGATCAACGCATTGAAAGCCGAGGAGGATGTCGCAAATATTATGATATTGGCCGAACAAGCTGTGGCATTTGAGCTTGAGGCTACTCAACGTGTGAATGATGCAGAAATTGCTTTGCAGAGAGCAGAGAAGTCTCTTTTTGGTTCTCAATCCCAAGAATCAACCCAGGGCAAGGTGTTGGATAAAACTACTGTTCTGGATGGGGATGAAGTCTTGAGTGATATTGTTGATGTAAGCCATCAGGCTGAAAGAGAGTTATCAGTAGAGGGAGATTCATCAGATGTTGTGCCTGGTAAAGTTGGCCAGAGCTCTCATCAACTAACTCAGTTTTATGAGTCAAGCGATAATGAGAATGGAAAGCCTACTGCAGATTTCGCTAAAGAGGTTGAAGCAGAAGCAGAGAAGTCAAAGAATGTTGTTCAGACAAAAAAACAAGAAGTGCAGAAAGATCTGCCAAGGGAGAGTTCATCTGGTACCAAGGCATCGTTGAAGAAATCCTCTCGTTTTTTTCCTGCATCTTTCTTCTCTTCTAATGGGGATGGAACTGAGACAGTTTTTGACAATCTGGTTGACTCTGTGAAACAGCAGTGGCCCAAGCTAATTCTGGGATTTGCACTTCTTGGGGCAGGGTTAGTTGGAAATTTACTCATTGTTTTGAAAAATTGTGTTAAACCATAAACTCTCGTCTGTTTTGTTGATTGCTAGTTTTCTGATTCATTTCAGAGTGACAATCTATTCCAATAGAGTAGGAAGGAACAACCATCTGCCACAACTGCCAAGTATTGTTAGCACTAGCACAGACGAGGTTTCCTCCAGCACAAAGCCTCTGATCCGGCAGTTGCAGAAACTTCCAAAGAGATTAAAGAAACTACTTGAGATGCTCCCTCAGCAAGAGGTATGAGTGGTCATACTGGAAATGTAACTCTTTCACCGAGTCCCATACAAACCTTGTGGAATTTAACTTGCTGCCTTGAACTTCTATAAATCTTAGGTTAATGAGGAGGAAGCTTCTCTTCTTGATGTGCTGTGGTTACTGCTTGCAAGCGTCATATTCGTGCCTCTATTTCAGAAAATTCCTGGAGGTAACGTAATATAATCATGAATTGTTTCAATCACTGTATTTGAATGCTCATATTTTGACCTCCTTGTTTCATCATTCATTGGACTCGTACTATTCATTGTTATCATCAGACAAACAAATTCAGTTCTGGTGCCGTAATAATGATTCATTGAGATTTATATGCTATCTTGTTGGTTTCATCTGCTGCAATCTGTAGGCAGCCCTGTTCTTGGGTATTTGGCGGCGGGAATCTTGATTGGTCCTTATGGCCTCTCAATAATTCGTAATGTGCATGGAACCAAGGCCATTGCAGAATTTGGAGTTGTCTTCTTGCTTTTCAACATTGGCCTTGAGGTGAACTTCAGTATTTGATATATTTTGATGTTGTACCTTTTTCCTTTGATTTGTGCTTAGATGAAGGAAGAGCCAATTCTTTCGATTTTCTTTGTTTGACAGCTCTCTGTTGAAAGACTAAGTTCAATGAAGAAATATGTTTTTGGACTAGGCTCTGCACAGGTGATTTTTGGGCCTCTGTCACTATTTTTTTTAACTACAATGCATGCCTCTTTTTTTGTGTGTATATTGCTTTGTTCTAGTCTTTTAATCTGCTTTTTTTTTCATTGTTGTAATCAGGTTCTGGTAACAGCAGCAGTAGTTGGTTTGATCGCTCACTATGTTGCTGGTCAGGCTGGTCCAGCGGCAATAGTAATTGGAAATGGCCTGGCATTGTCTTCCACTGCTGTTGTCCTTCAGGTAAAATTCAGTAGCATTCTTCCAAATTTGCACCAATTGATTATAGGTGAACCTGTTACTGTTTTAGGAAAGATATCCAGAAATTGCCACTGCTACTATTTTTGTCTTGAATAACATTTTTTGAGGAATTTTTTGTGATAGCCCGTTTAGCTTTTTATGTGATTTAGCTACAAATTGGTTGAACTGAGACAGTGTACTCGGTTTTCAGGTTCTACAAGAACGGGGTGAGAGCACCTCAAGACATGGACGAGCTACATTTTCAGTCTTGCTTTTTCAGGTTTGTTTAGAACACAAAGTTGTTACGGTGCATGTATAATTGGTATTATACTGGGTAGCTCTGGTCAATCTTTTGGTCTTCGCAGGATCTGGCTGTGGTCGTGTTACTGATTCTCATCCCACTTATTTCACCTAATTCATCCAAAGGAGGGGTAAGCTTAGCTTTGGTGTTTCCCGTTTTTTGTTTTATCTTATATTTCCCTTTTGGTTGTTTTTTTGTGATGTAATGGCAAATAGCTCAAGTTCAATATTCTCTCTGCCTTTAAGATATTCATGGTCATCTGTTGTTAGTATTTGCTGCAAAATGCTATTGTGATACATATTTCTTAAGGAATCCTAGAAATTATCAGTAAGAGGAGAATGCTAAGTTGCTTACTGCTTTTCTCAGATTGGATTTCAAGCCATTGCTGAAGCTCTTGGACTTGCTGCGATCAAAGCAGCTGCTGCTATTACTGCCATAATTGCTGGTGGTCGTCTTGTAAGTCTCGATGGCCTTCCTGTTTCTCTTTTGAGACTCTAGAGATCCGAATAAGTTAAACAAAAAAGAGACCCAGATAAGTGATGAAAAAGACATTAGATTTTCTGTTGGGTCTCCAAAAACTTAAACTAAATCTCTATAGCTAACACTACTGATGCGGTGCTGAATCATATTTGTACAATGCATTAACCCCTTTTGTGGCACACACAGCTTCTGCGGCCGATCTACAAACAAATTGCGGAGAACCGAAATGCTGAGATATTTTCTGCCAATACACTTCTCGTTATTCTTGGGACTAGTTTACTGACAGCTAGGGTATGACCTTGATCTTCCTTGTTGGTGCTGGGATTCTCGTATATTCTGCCATGTCTTTTGTTTCGTTAATGTAACTTTTTCCTTTCCTTAAATTAGGCGGGACTTTCCATGGCATTAGGAGCATTTTTGGCTGGTCTACTCCTTGCAGAGACAGAATTTTCCTTACAAGTTGAATCAGATATTGCTCCTTACCGTGGTCTTCTGTTGGGACTCTTCTTCATGACGGTAATTTGTGAACTAGGTCTTGAATATAGCTGATCGATAAGATATTTTTATAAGTTATCGAGGACGATAAATAGGATATCAGGGAAGATATAGGATATATAATGTATCATGACCTGCTTACATGCTCTTGTAAGATTCTGATTTTGTTTTCAGCTTGTAAGTACAATTATTCTTGTGCATGGAACTAATTGGATTGGCTGCGTAAAATTCAGGTTGGCATGTCTATTGATCCAAAACTTCTTCTCTCCAACTTCCCTGTCATAATGGGGACCTTAGGACTCTTATTAGTTGGCAAGACTATATTAGTGGCGATTGTGGGAAAATTGTTTGGCATTTCGATCATATCTGCCGTGAGGGTCGGTCTTCTTCTGGCTCCAGGTGGAGAATTCGCATTTGTTGCTTTTGGAGAAGCTGTTAATCAGGTTTGTTATATAAATGATGATGTCTTTTTTTTTTTTGCTTTTCTCAATCAGGTTGTAACTGCAATGTTTCTTAGAAACTAGATGGGTTGCTTTTTTATGCTTTCCATGATCCCATCATGCAAGCAGTTCTATTAGTTTATAATCAGTCATTTAGATGGAAACTGTCATGTTTTATGGGTTATACAGCTCTTGTTTCCGTTCTACTATATTCCCATGTTTCCTCTAAGGCCGAATTTGTGTTTCTCCAGGGTATAATGACTCCGCAGCTATCCTCGTTGCTATTTCTCGTCGTGGGAATATCAATGGCTGTTACTCCTTGGTTAGCTGCCGGCGGCCAATTAATTGCATCTCGATTTGAATTACAAGATGTTCGAAGTTTATTACCAGTTGAAAGCGAGGTATACCTTCACAAAACTTTAAAAAAAATCAGTTATCACCATTTCAGCATTAGGTTGTATAATTAAAACAATAAGGCCATGCTTGACCTCAGTATCTTGGGTTGTAAAAACCATTACAAGGCTAGTAAACCTGACTGATCCTTTTTTCTTACCTGAATTTATTTGCAGACGGATGATTTACAGGATCACATCATTATTTGCGGATTTGGACGAGTTGGTCAGGTTCGGTGTTGTTTTCTATAATCTTCTTGAGAAAACAAAGCTCCTCTAGAAAACAGAGGATAGCTTGGTGTTATAAAATTAAAATCTTGACTGCTGCTTTCTAAATGCTATGTGCAGATAATTGCTCAGCTTCTTTCAGAAAGACTTATCCCTTTTGTTGCCCTCGATGTCAGCAGGTAACATAATGTCCTTTTCCTTGTGTTGCTTAATGTGTCTGAACGGCTTTCGATTTGTCTCATCTTGCATCCAAAATCAACTATTTTACAGTGATAGAGTAGCAATTGGTCGTTCCCTTGATCTCCCGGTATATTTTGGAGACGCTGGTAGTAGAGAGGTACGGCTAGAAAGCCCATAAAAGAAATCAAAAGTATAAACACACATCATTCGAAATTGTTGACATTGTTTTACTTACACGTGCAGGTTCTCCACAAAATTGGGGCAGAGAGAGCATGTGCAGCGGCTATTGCTTTAGACACACCTGGAGCAAATTACAGATGTGTCTGGGCTCTCAGCAAATATTTCCCCAATGTCAAAACCTTTGTCCGTGCACATGACGTTGATCATGGCCTCAATCTTGAAAAAGCCGGCGCTACTGCTGTAATATCTTCATAACCTTTTCTCTTCCCTTCCTGTTATTACACAATTTCAATGTAGACTGATCATCTGGACACAAAAACTCGTTAGGTTGTTCCCGAGACGCTGGAACCAAGTTTGCAATTGGCTGCTGCTGTTCTTGCACAGGTACAAGAGATTTTTTCTTGTAACAAATAAGCCATCAAAGATTATAATAGTTGTTAACCTTGTCTGCTTCTTTTTCAGGCCAAATTACCGACGTCAGAAATAGCAACAACGATCAATGAGTTCAGAACTCGACACTTGTCTGAACTAACCGAGGTATATTATTATCTATAATTTGTTTTTAATAATTCTTCTTATAGTCTAGTTTAATGGATCTCATGATGGTACAGCTATGTGAGGCAAGCGGAAGCTCTCTAGGTTACGGGTTCTCTAGAAGTACGAGCAAACCAAAATCACCATCGCCATCTGATACGTCTGAAGATAACCAGATTATTGAAGGCACACTCGCTATCTAACCTTTTGTTCTCGCTTCTGGTAAGACCACATTTCAACTTCTTTTGCTTAAAACTGTACAGGACCCAAATCCTTATTTTGAGGAATCGTAATGGAGAAAGTAACAAACTCTCAAATTTTGATGGGATGATGTGTTGAAATTTCTCTAGTTTCTTTCATCTGGGGGGAAAACCATAACAAATAATATTGTATTCAACATTTGTCTAATATGTGGATCTATCCCCCATTTTCATATTAATCCGACTCTAAGTAATAAAAGTTTCGGTTTAATACAGATTTTACCAGTTTACTAGAAGGATATAGACTAAACTCATCTTCGCAGATTCTAAGAAACCAAATTTGAGAAGGAAGAAAAGACTAGTCAAGTAAATAAGAAAGCACAATCTACAATATCGGAAACTAATGAAACGGTCCTGACTGGTCTAAAACTTCAAATTCAGGTAAAATCAACGAACCGGGTTTTTTTTGGGTCTTGAGCTTAAACCCTTTATCGCGTGAAATCCAAAAGAAGAAACCCTAGTTTCCTTAGACGACGAAGGCTTCCTCTTCTTCTTCAATTTATCGTTTCTTTTCTGATTTGCTCAGGATCACAAATCTGCGTTGCTATTTAGTTTGCAACTTCGAACCATTCAAACGTTTAGTCTAACAGACTGAATAGTCTAATTCGAAACCACGACGAGCAGACTAGTGTTCTGTTTCCTTGGTAATAAAATGGCGTCGATGATGTTCACTGACTGCTCCTCCTCCACGACGTCGCGTCTCATCCATTTTAACCGCCGCAACGGTACTTTCCTCCTCCGTCGACGCGTCGACCAACTCCGCTTACAAACCACTGCGTCTGGCCGTGGCTGCAATCTCTCTATTCGCTCCTCTTCTTCTCTCACTCCTGCCATTTCCGGTATAGACTAAACCTTTTGACCAATTTGAGCCCGAAATTTCACTTGACATCGATTGAAATTTCAAAATTCCACTTTCTTTGTTGCAATAATTTGAATTTCTGATTCCTTTTCCCATTGATTCAGCTGATACAAAATCAGAGGCTACTGCGAAGGTAATTGATGGCAAAGCTGTGGCGAAAAAGATTAGAGATGAGATCACTATCGAAGTTTCAAGAATGAAGGAATCAATTGGTGTAGTTCCTGGTTTAGCTGTTATCCTTGTTGGGGACAGAAAAGATTCCGCAACTTATGTAAGGAACAAGAAGAAAGCTTGTGAATCTGTTGGAATTAAGTCATTCGAAGTTCGTCTCTCTGAAGATTCATCAGAAGAGGAGGTGTTGAAATCTGTGTCAGGCTTCAATGATGATCCTTGTGTCCATGGAATCCTTGTTCAGTTGCCTCTACCATCGGTAAACAAAGTTTATGATCATATTCATAATTTAAAATAAACAGTGAATTACATGAGAGTTTTGAGATGTTTGTGTATATTATATGCAGCATATGGATGAACAGAACATATTAAATGCTGTTAGTATAGAGAAAGATGTTGACGGATTTCACCCGCTAAATATTGGACGGCTTGCCATGCGGGGAAGAGAACCTTTATTCGTTCCGTGTACTCCTAAAGGATGCATCGAGCTGTTGCATAGATATAACATTGAAATCAAAGGAAAAAGAGCTGTTGTTATCGGAAGGAGTAACATTGTTGGTATGCCAGCTGCTCTATTACTGCAGGTAATGATGATACCTTCTTAAAATGCAATTTTTTTGGGTTTGGACATTCGGTTATTAGTTAGCTCTTTGGTCTTTATTGAGGTATTTTTGTACATGTAGAGGGAGGATGCAACCGTTAGCATTATCCATTCAAGAACCAAGAACCCTGAAGAAATCACAAGAGAAGCTGATATCATAATCTCAGCTGTTGGGGTACCAAACATGGTCAGAGGAAGCTGGATAAAACCGGGTGCAGTCATCATCGATGTTGGGATTAATCCTGTTGAGGTGAGTGGATGATTTTTTGACGTATGGTAATGGCATAATTCAGTTATGTAATGAATTTAAATCAATCCAGTATGCGACGTTCATGTTTGTAAATAATATGAACTGCAGGATTCAAGTGCTCCTCGCGGCTATCGGTTGGTTGGAGACATTTGCTATGAGGAGGCTTGCAAAGTTGCATCAGCCATCACGCCTGTTCCTGGTGGCGTAGGACCAATGACTATAGCCATGCTTCTATCCAACACTTTAACATCAGCTAAGAGAATTCACAACTTCCAGTGACCTAAAAAGGAGACTGCTGGCCTTTTGGGAATAAACAAATTTTACTCTGTTTTTTTGAAGCCAATGGTTTGCTTTGGTCTTTAAAAAATTTCCGTTTTTGTTGTTCTATGAAACCAAACATGTAATTTTAAGTCAAAAAATTGTCTTAAACAAGTCTTTAAAATTGTCTATCTGGTTTTGTTATTTGCTCCAAAACTAGTTTTAACTAATCCACATATGGAATACATAAATATTGAAAAAGTGATGTTACAAAATATGAAACTTTTAAAGTGGACTACAAAATCAGATTCAAATGAGCAGAAATCAATAAGCAACAGCTTTGGCGGAGATCAATCCAGGCTTCAAAATGATATATCTCAGCCTCACATATTGGTCTCTTCGGCCTGAGAATCAAAATCTGTTCACCACCCGATGATCCTAAACATAATTCTCAACCTCCACCATTAACGATGACAAGTTCTTAACCTGAGAATGTATCTGAACAGCTTTCAGTTTGTCTCATTTTGCACCCAAAATCTCCTCTCTAACAGTGATAGGGGGGAAATTGGTCTTATATAAATGGTTAAAAATTATACATGCGTAATAACAACTTTCTGTTCTGAACAAACCTGGAAAAGCAAGACTGAAAATGTAGCTCGTCCATGTCTTGAGGTGCTTTCACCCCGTTCTTGTAGAACCTGTAAACTGATTACATTGTCTCAGTCAACCATTTGGTAGCTAAA
This sequence comes from Cardamine occulta, assembly GCA_028015245.1. Classification (NCBI taxonomy): domain Eukaryota; kingdom Viridiplantae; phylum Streptophyta; class Magnoliopsida; order Brassicales; family Brassicaceae; genus Cardamine; species Cardamine occulta. The sequence continues at coordinate 606,386 of CM051393.1, read as the reverse complement.
TCATATAAAAAGTGAAACGGACTATCACAAAAATTATTTCCTCAAAAACCGTTATTTAAGAAAAAAAATAGTAGCACTGGTAATTTCTGGACATTTTTCAACCGTTACAAGTTCACTTAAAAATCAATTGGTGAAATTTGGAGGAATGCGACTAAATTATACCTGAAGGACAACGGTAGTGGAAGACAATGAGGCTGATCAAATCGATGTAAGAATACTCTATTCTGCCCACATAATTCTAACCAGTAAAAATTTAGGCCATGAATGTTTGAGGCTTTTTAGATTATAGATTTTGTCTTTTAGATTTTAGGTTTTTGAATTTTGCAAAAAAGAAAAATAAAATAAATGCCTTCAACACAAACTCATCAAAGTGGGTTTTTGGATTTTGTTTAGAATTTCTAAAAACTACTAAAATCTAGATTTCCTAATTTTTAGGGAATTCACTTTTATCATAATCTTGATTGGATAACTAAATAGTTTTTGGAAAATCAAAACCATCTAAAAACTAATACTATTCAAGGTCTTTGTTTTCACTCTCTCTTAGATGCCGTGGATTATTGAAGCTGAAGATTCATGGCACATATGGAAGTCCCCAATACTGCTGGTGAAATCTTATCTTCTTCACTGAGGTCAACTTTAACTACTACTACATCGTCGTAGTGACTAAAAGCCACAACTACACCCACTTCTGCCATCGTGAATAGTTACTAAGACCTAGAATTGTTACTTTTTTCCTAAAGATTTGTATGGTTCAAGATCAGCTTTCTCAAGATTAACAACAACATGAGCATTAGTGAGAATCGTTCCGTTTCTATCAACAATAAAACCCGAACCCAAACCCGAACCCGAACCCGAACCCTCTGAACGGAACTCATTACCAAACACATGAGATTCAATTTTCTGGATCTTCATATGTATATATGTGAGTTGCTATTCATATCTCCCTCTCCTAAGGGATGCGTTGAAGTTTTGATGTGGAACTAGCAAACAATAATCTTGTGGTGATTAGCAAGAGCATTGTTGCTCATCAAATGGTTTTTTTTATTGTTCAGGCTTGCCATGTTAAACACATGGAATATTCTCAAAATCAAGAAATTTCATGTTTTTCCAAACTTCAATTAATCACTATTTATATATTTGTGGGTAACTTCCTACGTTAAAAATCAAGCAAAAATTTGTTTTGCAGCCGCGTCTAATGTATTCAAAAGTATCATAGTAATGGTCATCTCCTCAGATACACTATTCTCGGTGCACCAACCTACCTCAAGGACAATTGGTTCTCCTTGCTTCAGCCAATGTTGACGAAGTTGAAATTCGGAATCGTTAATCACGATGTCTGCTTGTTTGATAGCTCGTATCCCATCAATCGCTTTACGCGTTCCAAAAAATGGGGTGAAAGGAGGCAAAAAGTCTGAGGGAATTTTGTGTCTTCTCAATAAGAAAGCAAGTTGATAAGCACTCATAGTCATTCCAACAACAACAATACGCTTGTGGAGATCAATCTGAAAATTTTCTCCACCAAATCATATTCGAGAGAGCAGAAATCAATCACCAACAGGTTGAGCGGAGATCAATCCGGGCTTCAAAATGATCTACCCCACCCTTACTCAGCCGTCTCCTTGTTCTGAGAATCGAAATCTGTTCAAGAGACCCGATCATCCTAAACTTAGTTCTCAAGCTCCACCATTAACCATGAAAAGTTTTTCTTTGTGAATCTAAGATAAAATATATACCTTTGGCTTCTCTATAGAGTTCCCATAGTATCCCACTCCAAAAGACAGTGATGAGTAAGCAGCCGCTATCTCCACAGCATTCAACTCTGGCTTTTTACCAAGGACCTTTAGAGTGAAATCAGAAAAATCAGAGTAAGTAAGATTCAGAACCAAAAGAAAGCAAAAAAACTAAGTAGGTTCTTCAAAAACTTGGCTTACCGCCACAGATGCATCTGCCTGAACTACTAGAATTCCAGCAGTTTTATCAGCAATTCCATTCTTTGAACCCTCTTGCTGCATTACAGTACGTAAAACCTTCATGGCTGCAGATGCTGGACCATCCTGTGAACTAAGAGGATAAGAAGTCCCTGCTTAGCTTTGTTATAGAGAAACAAGCCACACCAAAATTAGCACAACCATTAAGAAGGATAAGGAAATCTACAGTGCCAATGATGTACAACATTCCCTAGCTGCAAATCCTCTCATAAGATACTCTCCAGCTCCAGAAACACAACAGCCAACTAGAAATGGAGCTCCAAATGGTCCTTCAGAGGATGCCCAGCAACCAGAACCATACGTTGCGGCTAAACCTACACGGCCGCTAATCTGAATCAGAAACAGATGATCAGTTATTCTTTCAGCTCAAAGAACAACTAAGAATTCGTTGATATTACCTTCATTGCAATACCGCCACTTGAGGATCCACAAGCAATGTGTCCTTCACTGTCAACACAAATTACGCCAACAGTGTCCATAATCTTATCCTCATCTACTGCTGCGCAGGGTGATGGTTTTTCCTCGCCTGTTTCATCCTTGACGGTTTCTCTCGGCTGTTCATCAGCGGAAACGGTACTCTTTGCCTCTGCCTCAGAAAGCATGGTCTTGAACCTTCTCCACTGATTTCTTGCTCTCTCTGTAACCAGCCACTGTTTAAACATACAATATTTAGGGGAAAAAAATCATTTTCAAGGAATAAAACAACCAGGTGTTTGACAAGTAAAGCAAAGAGAACATGGGAATCTCAAACCTGATCAGCTTCTATGACAGTTTCAGACAAAATAACATCTTTGGGCATGGCCCATCGTCGAGCTCCTTCACCAACCAACAACCTGGGGAGGCAGATTAGAAAGTTCGATGCTCGATGAAACAGATTCAAAGTTGGGTTAGTATCAAAAAAAAAAGAAGAGTGATTCATTACATAGGAGGTATACGGCCTAACAGAGTTGACCCACTCATCTGCTCTTTCAGCAACAAAGCAGCAATCTTGATAGCATTTCTGACACCTGATCTAAAATTCATCGTCCAAAATCTTCAGCCATTCCACAAGTAATGTAATTTTATACACAAGTAAAAGAAGAAGGCTGAGATGAGAGCTTTATGAGTACCTGGAACTGCTCCAACTCCTCCAAACATACCTGAATCTCCATCCATAAGACTAGCATCACATTCAACATGACCATCTTCTGTCAGATTAGAGCCTCTACCAGAATTTGTGCTTGGATCATCCTTTTAAAAAAATATTCACATAGGAATCGTTAGCCATTGCAGGCAAATTCTACAAGAGTCATTTCTTCTTTATTCAACAAGTACCTCCAAGACTTGAATGGCCGCTGAAACAGCATCTATACACTCACCAGAATCCTAAATTCAACAGAATAAAGCAAAGTTCACACCTAAAGCTATGCACTTAAAGAGATTCTAAAAGATTTGGGTTTCAGAAATTGAAAGTGGAATAGGACCTGGCGAAGAATGAACGAGGCGGCTAGGCAAGCACGTCTCATGACGGATCTCAGAGATTTCTCATTAGACGCCGCGTGATATCCGGCACCGACGTGAACCGCCACGAAAAACCGCCGGCGTTGATCCGCTCCGTCGCCAGCCATCGTTTTCACTTTTCAGGCAAAAACCCCTTGGAAATGACATGAAAAACCCGTGTACCGTCTTGAATTAAAGAGGCAAACATCGTGTCGTTTTTGGGACAACATAAACTTTAAATGGGCTTAAGAGAAAGTAAAGGAGTCAGAAGGCCCAAATAAAGATCACTGTTGGAGACATAAAAGACCCTGAGATTTCAGATAAATTACAAACAAATGCCATAACTCGTTTCGTTCACCTCTTCATCTTACTCTTTAGAACAAGTAGAAGAAGTCTCATCTTCTTCTTTCTTTGCGATCCTTCTGATTTCGCTAAGGTAATCCGATTTCTAATCACAGGAATCATGCTATTTGAATCCTCAATTCTTATATTTTGTCATCAATGTCGGTAGTAGTGTCGATGTTAGCAGGCTAGGGTTTGTTGAGTTTACTGCATTTTTGATTTTATGTTACTGATCGATCTGGCCATTAAATTAGGGAAAGGAATTGGTGTTTGGTGGAAGTAATCGATCCGATCTAGGAAAAATGGGAGGAGGTGAGCATGGACATGGCGGAGAAGGTGGCGATTTCAGAGCCAAAGTTTGGAGTATGTCTGGTGGGCCTTACTGTAGGCCCAAGCATTGGCGTCGGAACACCGCCATTGCTATGTTCGGTGTTTTCCTTGTCTGCATCCCCATCGCCATGAAGTCTGCTGAGCTCGAGGTATTGTTCATTTCTTTCGTCCTTTTTCGTTTGAAAGAAATTTGGATTGGAAAAAACGAATAAGAGTATCACTTAGTATGAATAAAAGTTTTTATTCAAGGTTGTAATTTGATATTGGAAACTATATTTTATCTTCACTCACAGCTTCTTTTGTACGTGGTCTGTGGTTGTCATTAGTATTAGGTATGTGGGAACAGATTTGAATACGCCCTTTCCAATTCAATGTCTAGCTTGATTGAGGAAACCTTTGTAATCTTGGCTAACTTTCGGTTGCCTATTAGTTGCTATCTATGTTCTGCAAATTTGGATGTTTCTGATCATATAGTATGTGTGAAGCTATTCTAACAGATAGCACTAGTTAAAATGTCCTGCAAACAAGCTTCTTTTACGCAGTTCCATTTGTTAATTCATCAAATCTCAGTCAGTGCCAATGATTCATTGGCCATCATTGCATAATATTTTGCATAATGGGAACCTATTCGTGATATTTGTAGCTGACCTGATTTAGATTTGTCCCCATTGAATCTATTGGCTCTTTAAACCTGGTTTCTCATCACCTTGTTATATTGTGTTGTATGTTTGTGTAACAGCTCTGGGGTTTTATGATTATTTTTCTAGTTTGTTTGGTTCTTTGTTCTTCTGCTACATCTTTGAGAAGAATTCAGCTGAATCTGTTGTTCAACATTGAATTCTAATCTTCTGGCACTTGAGCACACCAAATATGGTGTAAAGAGTGGTTTGGATACAAATGATTGAGGACATACATTGCTTTTATTCTTCGGATTCTAATGCTCAAGTCTCTTGTGACTCAAATCCAGCACTTAAAATTTCTATCTTTTGTGTATCTCCATCCTACTCTATAGTTTCCACGTTCTTATTTGATGATCACAATTTGAGAAAATCCTTTTTTTTTTTTTCAGCAAAGGCCACACATGCCAGTGCGCCCAATTCCTTCACAGATCTGGTGCAAAAACTTTGGAACCAAGGACGATTACGAAAAAGAGCATTAAAGATTTTTGCTTGGTTTGGAGAGAACCTTTTTATTGGTCTCTTATTTGCAGACAATGTGAGCATAAGAAAAAAAAATCCCTTCTAGTTTTCTTTCAATTTCATAGTACTGTGACCTTAATAATCTGTATTTGCCTTGCCATGTAGAACACATGGAATCTTCTCAAATCAAGAAATTTCATGTTTTTTTTCCAAACAATGTATATCTTGTGGGTGAATAATCTAGGGGTGGGTTTTATCCAAGGCAGAAACCATCTGCGTTTTGAATCATTATCATACGATTTTACTTTGACCTGTCGAATTACTGCTTTAGGAATCTGCATCTAATGGTGTGTGGCTGGTGAACAAAAAAAAAACGAGTATGTGTGACTGAATTGATTATGTACCATAATGAGGAATATATCTAGATTATGACTACGATGGCTTAAAAAAAGCATTTAGTGTTCGATGAAAGTTCTTGGTCTCTTTGTAATATTTCGTTCTACAGTCATGAAACAAAAATGGATGATATATAATACATAATTTTGTGATATTTTTATACAAATTATAAATCAAGGTTATTCTTGTTTGATTGTGAATATTTTGGAAGCAATGAACTTATGTGTCCTTGAGATGTTTTTTTTTTGTCGGCGCTTAGAATTTTGCTTATAGGTTTCAAGAGCACATTTATCTAGACATAAACGGTAGAAAAAACAAAAAAAAGTAGTGGTTAGAGTTAAAAAGCTGACAATCTCAAGTCGCCGCAGCGAATAAATTTAAAGGATGGTTTGCACTTAAAATACTCGAATCTAAAATATATTCTTGACATTTTTTGTTTTAGGAAGACGTAATATTTTTTACCAGAGGCACACGCATGGGTAAAAGGGATAAAACGTCAACGCGGATACACGTGGCAATGTCCTTTCACCTCATATCTTCATCGCCAATATGCCTGGAAAATGATTTAGAACCGTCCACGTGGCAATCAGTAAAAGGACAATTCCCTGTATACCCTCTTGCCCGTTTTCCTTCCGGGCAACCTCCAATTTGTTTCCTTTTTCTTTGTTTTATGACTTTAAAAAAAAAAAAAAATTAAAAAACGAAAAATGGGAAATTGTGAAAAGAAGATTGGAAAGAGAGAGATGCCTCATTGATTGTCTGACCCTTTCTTCGGGCAGCTCTCTCTCAGGTATCTTCCTTGTATCTCAGACAGCATCGTCTTCTCTATATTACTCTCAAAGCTGGATTGGAGGAACATCCAATTCATCGTACACTGGAAACGTAAGGAGAAGAGATCAATGCTTAAAATCTATAAAATTTTGACTAAGATTACTCCATAAACCTCTGAGATTTTCCCATCATTATTCTTTTAGTCTGTTTTTTTTTTTTCAGTTTCTTGTTGTTGAACTTTGTCATACCACTGAATTGCGGTTTGCAATTCTGTAGTGTTGGGTCGGATCTTGAGTGATTTTCGGGACCGATGATGTGGAGGAACATTGCTGGGTTCTCCAAGGCGGCTGCAGTCGCAAGAACCCACGGATCTCGGCGCTGCTTGTCCACCGCGATTCCTGGTCCTTGCATCGTCCACAAGCGTGGTGCTGATATTCTTCACGATCCATGGTTCAATAAGGTTCTCTAATCTATTTTTAGTTCTCTGATTTTAGGGTTCTAAATGATTCCTTTGATTTAAGTCATAATGCTGATGATTGAAACTTCACGGAACTCTGTAACATCTTCACAAGTCTACTGATTATTCTTTCTTTGGTGCTTTTTGTTGATTAGACTATAAAGTTTCTTCGTCTGTTGGATTTCTACTTGCAGGACACAGGCTTTCCTTTGACTGAGAGAGATAGATTGGGGCTAAGAGGCTTGCTTCCTCCTCGTGTTATCTCCTTTGAACAACAATATGACCGTTTCAGTAAGTGATGAGACCTTTGGATCCTTTTGTAGAAATGTTATGTTTCTGAGATGATTATGTATTTCTGGCTTTCTGAGACTCTAACAAAATTGGCAGTTGAGTCTTTTCGGTCTCTAGAGAGGAATACAAAAGGCCAGCCTGAGAACGTTGTGTCATTAGCAAAATGGAGGATTTTGAATAGACTGCATGACCGTAACGAGACTTTGTACTACCGAGTTAGTTTGGCTCTGCCGCCTTTGTTCAAAGTGTCTTTTTTTATCATCATCCCATCCCTGAGACATAACTCTTGTTTTTTGCAGGTCCTTATTGATAACATCAAAGATTTTGCCCCCATTATATACACTCCCACTGTGGGACTTGTTTGTCAGAACTATTCGGGTTTGTATAGAAGACCGCGAGGAATGTACTTCAGTGCCAAAGACAAGGGAGAGATGATGTCTATGATATACAACTGGCCAGCTCAGCAAGTGGATATGATTGTGATCACAGATGGTAGCCGTATTCTTGGCTTAGGAGACCTTGGAGTTCAGGGTATTGGGATTCCTATCGGAAAGCTTGACATGTATGTGTCTGCAGCAGGAATCAATCCACAGAGAGTACGTGAATCTCAACATGATCTGGTTGTGTTTTTGTGCTGTACATAACAATGATTTCATCTCCTTATTCAAAATTATACCGTGCAGGTTTTGCCAATTATGTTGGATGTGGGCACGAATAATGAAAAGCTCCTCCAGAATCCTCTCTGTAAGCTGACTTTAATTGGTTGATGTGGTGTAGATATGTTTCCTTAGTATCTCATTCATGTATCTTTCCCATTTTACAGATTTAGGAGTCAGACAACCTAGGTTGGAAGGAGAGGAGTACCTTGAGATTATTGATGAATTTATGGAAGCTGCATTTACACGTTGGCCTAAGGCCGTCGTACAAGTATATATTTCTTAGTTTCTTCTTTGGATTTACCTTTCGGTGGCAAGGATGATTAAATGGTTCTTTCCATCATATTAGTTTGAAGATTTCCAAGCGAAATGGGCTTTTGAAACATTGGAAAGATATCGGAAAAAGTTTTGCATGTTCAATGATGATGTCCAGGTATGTTCTCATCAGTTCAATCCAGCTGCTTTACATTAGAGCTACTCTTTACCTATATGATCTTTATTTAATAACATTGTTTGCGTATGATTTCTCAGGGAACTGCTGGTGTTGCACTGGCTGGACTATTAGGAACTGTAAGAGCCCAAGGTCGGCCTTTATCCGACTTTGTGAACCAAAAGATTGTTGTGGTGGGAGCTGGAAGGTACTTGGATATTCACTTGAAATCTTCTGCTAATGTATTTATATTTTTGCAGTAACTTTCTTCTCATCTTTGTAATGTATGTCTTTTAATTACTTTCAGTGCGGGGCTCGGTGTAACTAAGATGGCAGTACAAGCAGTTGCGAGAATGGCAGGCATCAGTGAGATTGCTGCAACGAAAAACTTTTACCTAATAGATAAAGATGTAAGTTTCTGTTTTCCCCTGCTTGACTTATCTGAATGGGTTTGTCTTGCTTGATAATAAATAACTAAGCTTGCGTAGTTCCACGGGTCAGTTGACTTTGAAACTGTCATATGATTTTCATTTTTGGAGCTTGCTTTTGGATGTTGTTTAAGCTATCTACTAAGAGCTTATCTAGACAAACTCAACAAACGTTTAAAAAGTTATCCATATGCCATTCTTTTTTTTTTTTTTTTTGCATTGGTCAACATATTGTTTTTTTTCATCTGATTGCCTCATAAGATCATGCTCCTTTGAATAATCTAATGAAAACGACTGATTGGTCTTCAGGGTCTTGTCACCACGGAGAGGACAAAACTTGACCCAGCAGCTGTACTTTTTGCTAAAAATCCAGCTGAGATACGTGAGGGAGCAAGTATTGTTGAAGTGGTAAGCCTAAGTCTTGTTGCGTTCTTGACTTACCCAATAATTCGACTTAATACTCTTTTTCTAGTACATCTTAAAGCAATACAGGATCTTCCATAATATTAGTGTCCCCAAAAGTTAGACATAATCATATTTTCTTATTTCTGTCTAAATACAAAATTTGTTCAGGTGAAGAAGGTGAGGCCGCATGTTCTTCTTGGTTTATCTGGAGTTGGTGGAATCTTCCATGAAGAAGTATGTGACTTTCTTTGACAACAAATAGTTTCAGGATATATTAATTTAACAGTTTTACTTATATGGTTTACTTGTTTCAATTATCAAAGGTTCTCAAGGCGATGCGAGAATCTGACTCATGCAAGCCTGCCATTTTTGCTATGTCGAATCCTACCTTGAATGGTTTGTGTTTTCATCTTTGCAAAATTATTTAACATTTTCTTTTATCAATCTGCTCTGAACAAATTCCGTGTTACAGCGGAGTGCACTGCTGTTGATGCTTTCAAGCATGCCGGAGGAAACATAGTCTTTGCTAGTGGAAGCCCATTTGAAAACGTTGAACTTGGTATGTTTTTGGTGGGATTCATAAATAACTTCTGTATCTAATTTGCTAAAATCTTAGTATATAATATCATTTTGTTTTCCAACTTGTAGAAAATGGTAAAGTAGGACATGTGAATCAGGCCAACAACATGTACCTATTCCCCGGGTTCGTTTCTTTCTTGATGAAAACTATTTCACTATACACATTTCAATCGATAAATTGTTAACAGAATCAATGCGCTCATTCTTGTTTTCAGGATCGGGTTAGGGACTCTTCTCTCTGGTGCTCGTATTGTAACGGATGGAATGTTGCAAGCAGCTGCTGAATGGTAAATGATTGCATTTTGGTTCTCTTCTTTTTCCCAACCACTAAAGAGAGCAAAATTGAGATTATAATGTTTTATATTTTCAAATATACACAGCCTTGCGTCTTACATGACCGACGAAGAAGTCCAAAAAGGCATCCTTTTCCCGTCAATCAACAAGTATTTCCTCTAATTCCTTCTCATTCTTATCAGTCAAATCAACACTCTAAAACGGTGTTACTAAATGATTGGTTTTGAAAAAAAAATGCAGCATCCGACACATAACAACTGAAGTTGGGGCTGCTGTTCTACGAGCTGCGGTTTCTGATGACATTGCAGAAGGACATGGGGATGTTGGTCCCAAAGATCTCAGCCACATGTCTAAGGTATCAAGCAACTGAAATTTGTATCAAAAAACATGTTTAAGGTAGTAGAAAATGGAATCTAATTACATCTTTTGATGACAACAGGAGGATACAGTGAATTACATCACACGCAACATGTGGTTCCCAATCTACAGCCCTCTCGTTCACGAGAAATAGACAACTACTTTCTAATAACTATCTCTCAGGTTTCATAGAAAGCCAAAAGACAAAATCTTCTTTTCCTTGTGATCAACATTCTTTGTTTCAAAATGTGATATGTTTAAGAAACAATGCCAAAATAGGGCTTAAGAACAAGAACAGGGTTAGTTCTAGGTCACCTGTACTTGTCCTTTCTTTTTGACATTTTCCCAACTTCTTACGATTATATCTGAAAAATCAAAACTTTTTTTTTATGGGAATAATGGTATTTTCAAATCTTTCCTCTCTACATTGCTTTGAATCTGCTTTACCATTATTGTTCTTAATTCTCGGGATCTCGATTTATTAAATTAAAGCTGGTGAAAGAAGGGAAAAAAGGAGTAAAATTTAATTTAAGGGAAATTGGAGAATTGGGGGAACTATGGAGGGGAAGACGAAAGTGGTGATTGTGGGAGGTACGGGATACTTGGGGCAGCATCTGCTTCAAGCTTTCGCCGACAACAATGGCGTAGATCGATACGACGTCGCTTTCACTCACCACTCTGCTCCCGTTCCCCGCCTTTTGCTCGACGCTTTTCCTCATTTCCCGGCGTTTCCTTTCGATCTCAAATCCGGTCTAGGTCTCAATTCCATTTCCCAGGACTTTGGCCAGGTTTCGATTTGCCGCCGATTTCGTAATCTCTAGATCGATTATGTAGAAATTGCTTCGATTCTTCCACATTTTTGTTACCTGAATAATGGACAAGAATCTGTGTATTAGACTCTCTGGTCTGAAAGCAACACTTGTTCGATTGAATACAGCCTGATGTGGTCGTGAATTGTGCTGCTCTGTCTGTTCCTCGAGCTTGCGAGCAAGATCCAGATTCCGCCATGTCCATCAACGTGCCTACTTCTCTTGTAAACTGGTTATCAACTTTTGAGAGAAACAAAACGTTATTGATTCATCTCTCCACTGATCAAGGTTAGTTGCATTGCATTGCATTAGCCACTGTTAAATCATGAGTCATGACTTAGGCTTTTTGACTTGGTTTTACTGTCTTAATCTCAGTTTATGAAGGTGTCAAGTCTTTCTATAAGGAAGACGATGAGACTGTTGCAGTCAACGTTTATGGGAAATCAAAAGTTGCAGCAGAGCTTCTCATCAAAGATAAATGTCAACACTTTGCTATATTGAGAAGTAGTATCATCTTTGGTCCTCAAACTGTGTCTCCTCTCCCCAAGAATCTTCCAATTCAGGTGGCTCTCAAGTCTCAACACATATACTTGTGATCATTGAATTGGCCATGAAACTGGTCTTCTTTATGTTTTAGTGGATTGATAGCTCCTTAAAGAAAGGAGACACGGTAGAGTTCTTCCACGACGAGTATCGTTGCCCCATTTACGTTATGGATCTTGTGAGTATCACTTTTAGATTAATAGACAGATGGGTCGTCTCAGGTATTATTATTTTTCTCATGAGTCTCTCCCTCTTATCTGCATCATAGTAGAGAAATTGTAGAATGATATAACATGTTGTTGCTTTCAGATGATAAACAGATGCAGCTAGTTTTGAATGCTGGTGGACCAGAGAGGCTATCTCGTGTTCAAATGGCTCAAGTGGTTGCAGAAGTCAGAGGACATGACCTGTCCTTGATTAAACATGTGTCTGCATCATCGGTATGTGCAAGGCTTTCACCAATGATTGAACGTTACAGATTTTTCATTGAGTCTCAGCTGTTTTCTCAGGTTGATCGTGGTGCAGTGTCACCAGCAGATATATCTATGGACATAACTAAACTGATTCAGACACTTGACGACATCTCTCCAACTTCTTTCAAAGACGGTGTTAGATTAACGCTTTAGTCTGAGTTTCATTCTCACATTCTTCCATGATATTTGTTCCGGTTTGTTGCTCAGATAATAAAAAAAATAACATTTATAAATAATTTCTTCGGTTCTAGTTTTTGAAACCCAGATCAACGATTGGGACATAAACCCGACGTATTTGACGAGGTTTTTTAGTGGGCTCGACATTGATTGGGCCTAGCCCATAACAGGCGTCAAGTCCGTCGTTTTGTACTTGAGAGTAAAAACTTGATGATGTTTAAATGTCAAACAAACGGCACGTAGTCTGAACACGCAAGTTCGTTGATTCTTCATTCTTCTTCTTGGAGGAAAAGAATTGTTGAGATTGGAGACCAGCCTGTGACTTGAAAATCCAACGAAGAGACCAAGACCCTCCGAGAATATTCTCCTTCTCACGCAAACCCTTGAATATTTTTTCTTCTATTTTTCCCAAACTCGACGCGAATCAGATTTTGCTTTTATACAATCTGCTAACCCAAAGATTTTTTCAGGATTGGAATCCTCCAGGTATGGCTTCATTTTCTCTTCGATTAAGAGATTCTTCTCATAATATTGTTTGATGTTAGATTGTTAGTTACTTGTCTTTGCCTGATTTGCTGCTCGTAAGGCTCTTCGAAATGTTGAGTTGAGGTGTTTTTTTTAATCAGATTTTTTCGGAAATCTGTAGTGTTCGGTGAATAATTGTTTGAATTCACAGAAAAAAATCCTCCTTATTAGGAAGATACGATAAATAAATCTACTAAATGATAAGAATCTATTGGTTGTGTGTGATAATTACTCTCAAGTTGATGTTCCTTTAAGTAGAAGCTTTGAAAAATATAGCTTCTGTTGAAACTATCTGTAACACAAAACTGGAACCTATTCCATTTGCGGCTAAGATGCTATCTTTGATCTGTAAATTCCATTAAGAAGGAGCATGTTCGTAGGTGGAATAGTTCCTCTTGTGATTTTGGAACTGGGTGAGAGGAAATTAAATTATTTTCGTTTACAGGACACAAGAGTTCTACGGATTGTTCAGCAGTAGAGGTTTAGCTTGAGATTATATGACGAAACAGCAGCAGCAGCAACCGCACATTGCAATATTTACCACAGCTAGTATTCCATGGCTGACAGGAACTGCTGTTAATCCTCTGTTCCGCGCTGCCTATCTTGCAAAAGACGGGGAAATACAAGTCACTTTGGTGATTCCATGGCTGACTCTGAAGCACCAAAAGCTTGTCTACCCTAAAAACATCACCTTTAGTTCCCCATCAGAGCATGAAGCTTATGTCCGTCACTGGCTTGAGGAAAGAGTCTCTTTTCGTTTAGGCTTTGAGATTCGTTTCTATCCAGGAAAGGTATGTGTTCTTTCTCAAGAATCTTCTTTGGGTACCAAACACTTACTAATTCGTTTCAAAGAGTTGTTCTGTTCACTTTCTCGCATTATATAGAGTTGATCTCTTTCCTGCTTTCCTTAACCATCACATCACTTTCTCGTATTATACATGTCTACTTTTTGTTAATATGGTAGGTGATCTTTCTAAAAAATTTATGTATGTGTAACAGTGTATTTATGCACACATGTATATGTTTTGCTCATATATGTAAGGATCCTTTTTTGGCTCCTAGTCTCCAACCTTTCATGGATATAGATTTTTTCTATTACCGTCTTTACTTTCTCTTTCTGTCATGTCTTTGTGTAATTTAAATGAATTTGCATATACATCTTGTCCTACTTATACGTGAATGTTCACTATCGCACCCTTCTCGCTAATCTCCAATGAGAAAACCTCTTGTTTCAAGAAACATGTTGTAGATGCAGCTCTTTTTAGGTTGCATTATTCTGCTATGAATTTGAATTTTTCTCTCCTCTTTGCACATGAGTTAATTGGCACCCATGAATATTATTTCCATGTGCTTTTATCTCTCTTTAGTGTAGCTTTCTGAGTTTTCTTCAGATTCTTTGTGACAGTAACTTTTATGTAGTACTCTTTAACTGTGTTTTACCTTCCTTAACAATTCAAATTATATTATTGCAGTTTGCTACAGACAAAAGAAGTATTCTTCCTGTTGGGGATATATCAGATGTCATTCCTGATGAAGAGGCAGACATTGCTGTCCTCGAAGAGCCTGAGCATCTCACATGGTTTCATCATGGCAAAAAATGGAAAACCAAGTTTAACTACGTCATAGGGATCGTACACACAAACTACTTGGAATATGTAAAGAGAGAGAAACAAGGCAGTGTCAAAGCTTTTCTCCTCAAATATTTAAACAGTTGGGTTGTTGGCATTTACTGCCACAAGGTAAATTTCTTTAAAGCCACTAGTAGACATGATGGAGTGATTGGTCAATTATGTGAATATATATTGGTATCTACATATGATTATCCAATCAAAAGATATAATTTGAGGATGAAGACAGTTTGTTGGCTTGTGACCACGATTGTGGGCGGCCATTTTGATGTGGATCAGGACTTGTACTAATGATGTGTTACTCCTGTAGGTAATCAGATTATCTGCTGCGACTCAAGAATACCCTAAATCTGTAGTCTGCAATGTCCATGGTGCCAATCCTAAATTTCTTGAAATTGGGTTGAGAAAACTAGAACAGCAGCAGCTCCAGGAGCAGGCCTTCACTAAAGGCGCATACTACATTGGTAAGATGGTCTGGAGCAAAGGGTACAAGGAGCTTCTTAAACTACTTGAGAAACACCAAAAAGAACTCGCTGAGTTAGAGGTTGATTTATATGGTGATGGAGAGGACTCTGAAGCGGTCAAAGAAGCAGCCCGAAAACTGGACCTGACGGTTAATGTTTATCCAGGACGTGATCACGCCGACTCACTATTTCACGAGTGAGTCTCTAGTTTAATATCTGAACATAATCATTACCTATAATAGAGATCATTATCTTTGTCTAAGTGATGCCCCAAATTTGATTTCCCTGCAGTCTATTGGATTCTATCAATAAACTTAGAAACTTATTCCGTCTTCTATTTCAGGTATAAAGTGTTTCTCAACCCCAGCACGACAGACGTTGTCTGCACAACAACAGCAGAAGCCTTGGCGATGGGAAAAACCGTAGTGTGCGCAAATCACCTATCTAACGAGTTCTTCAAACAGTTTCCCAACTGCAGAATGTACGATGATGGAAACGGTTTTGTTAGAGCCACGCTCAAGGCTCTTGGGGAACAACCATCGCAGCTAACAGAGCAACAGAGACATGAACTATCATGGGAAGCTGCTACACAAAGGTTTATAAAAGCCTCTGATCTGAACCGGTTATCAAGAGCTGATTCAAACATATCAAAGAGAAGTGTGTTTGCATCGACTTCGATTAGTGTGGGGAAAAACTTGGAGGATATGTCTGCATATATTCATTTCTTGGCGTCTGGATTTGAAGCTTCAAGAAGAGCTTTTGGTGCTATCCCTGGAAGCTTGCAGCCTGATGAAGAGTTATGCAGAGATCTTGGCTTGTCTCTCAATACTCCTTCCCGAAATGGTCTCAAGGAAGATTGACCGTTGACTGTTTTAAAAATGTGAATCATGATCCCTTTTTTTTCCTTTGCCTACAGATTCTTGGGCATTTTTTGTGTGTGTATAATCAATGTACTAGTTGAATCATTCTATAGCTTGGTGTAACATTGATGGTTTATATTAACATGAACAGTTAGATTTTACATGTATCGTATTGATTTTACCTTTGCTTTCTCTTTTGAACCGTGCGAAATCCTTATCATTTGAAAATCTGTTGAATTTGGAAGAACCGTAATTGATTGGCTATGACAAAACGGGAACAGTATTCAAATTTGTAACGGCTGGTTCCTTGTTTTTCCATGGTTGCTCTCAAAAGGAAAATAAACCCTGATTTTGTTTTGTTAGTCTCTTTTCAATTCTTCTCTGTATAAGGAAGTAAATACGATAATGTGTTCCAAATTCGTTAGGTGGAATTCAAAATCATGCCAAAATTGCAAGCCCGCCATAACTAGTTGCCAAAAACACTTCTCGCTGGTCAAAGCTATGAGAACACGTGGAGTTACTAGCATTATTGAGACAACACTTGTTGAACTTATTAATCTTCTTGTCCAAACCTAAGGATTATACTTTTCCTAAGGCGACTTTTTTCTCAGTCAGATATGGCTACGACCAGATCCAACGGCAACAATGAGGCTAAGGAAACAATCCTCTTGCCTGACTTGTGGGTCACTCATCCTCAAATCAGTAGAACCGGTCGAGCTGTTAATTCGGTATAGAATAAGCTTCTAACTTTATTTTATCTGTATTGATTAATTACGAATATATGTCGCGATGAGATGTTTTCTGTTGCATTTACTTATCCCTTCATGGCATCTATAGCCTCTGGTGTTTATTTTGTGTTTTTCAGGCTGAACATATATGCTTTTTATTTAGATCTACGATGATTCTAAATTTCTGATGATCTGTGTAGATTTTAGAGCTTTTGAGGTTTAAGTTTGTAACACAACTCTTGTACTTGGAATTGAATCTGTTTCTTATGTGAATAACCACAATATATAGGGTTTTACTCATCTAAAAGCTAAAACGTATGATTTATGCTAAGATGCATGAGTATATATATACTGTAAAATTGTGAGATTTGCAACATTTTGGATTTAATTTTTTTTTTTGGGAGAAATTGGATTTCATCTTTAGGAACATGTATGATGACACGAGTATTATCGTAAAAAAAGAATTATTTGATCCCATTAAAAGAATCATAAGCTGAATATTTTGATTTTGTATGTGTCCACTTCTGTGGCCAATAGCTCATACTGAAGCACTGGCCAATTGCTAGTAAGAAAACCATTAAATCAACGAACCATACGAATGCTGAACTATGAGTAACTTGTGTGCATATATAATTGCATTAGTGGTTACTTTTCACGGAATTTTGATGCATTCCATATTAATCTATTTGCTAAATTTTGAAGTAGAGTTAAGAGTTCGTTTGCTGTATAAAAGTTCAAAACCCTTTTAATTGAAGCTAGAGGGTTTGAGATTTTTCTTATTATACATGATATGGCTCATATACTTGATGTCTAGTGAGTTATGTGAAGCTTCTTAATGTGTCTTGCTTGAGATATATATTAGTACAGTTCATTGAAGAGGTCATGCATATACAAGGCAACAAATAGATGATGTTGGCTTACAGTTCTGTTTGGATTCTTGTTGACTGCTATTATTATATTCGTATTCATCATGCAAACCCTTTTGACCGTAACATGAAGTATATGTCTAACTCATTTGGATTCTTGTCTTAAACTGTTATTATTCATCATTGATTCGTTATGCCTTTACACTTGTTCAACTTTATGGTGTAAAACTAATTCTCTTACCTTTCGATTATCTGCTTCTTATTACAGTACTACTTGAATGTAAGAACAAGACAAAAATTTTACTCTAAACCAGGATTCTACAGACACTTCCGTAGAATAGGGGCTGTGGTAAAAACATTCACCAAAGTCTTCTTTCTCACTGGCCGTGAACTATTCATGCATATTATAAAATACATTATTTTCCATTATAATTGCAAGTTACATGAGTACACGAAGAGCGAAATGTGGCTCAATAGAGAAACAGCTGAGGAAGAGAAGGATCACATATGTTCAAGGTGCAAAGAGACTGGACATAACTGTCTTACTTGTCCTTATCTAGTCATCCACAACACTGTAAGTAATGTCTTTCTTTCACACATTCATTCGTCTTCTCAGTGTTCTACGTACTTATTCATTATACATATATAAAGAGTAGATATAAAAATATTTGATGCATCGAATTTGCAGAACCCTCATGCGGGAACGAAGATTCGTAGGTGCAGTCGATGTCACTACCTAGGCCACAGCGCCCGCACATGTCCAGACATCCAGAACTAGTTCTGTTCAACAAAAATACTTGAAAGAGCTATTTCTGTTTGTGTTTATCCAATAAAAAAGCTACTTGTTACTGTTAGCTTTAAAAAAATATTATAAGTTTTAGATCTGGATCGAATTTATATACGATGTTCCCTTCTTCTTTTTTCCTCATAATCATGATTTAGTAGACAAGGTCACAAGATATACATTTTAGGGATTTACAGTGTATTTCTCTTGAGAATAATTTATTCTTTACTTTAGAGGCATTAATGTTTTCTCTAACAAAATAAAGATTTTGGGTGGTGAAATCATTGGTGAGGAAGTTATTCATCGTAATCGCATATGGTGTAGGTAGTCGAATATCATCAAAATTAGATTTTAAAACATATCTAATAATGAAGTAACAGACCATAAAACAAAAAAAACTTTGGGAATCTTTTCTATTTTATCTAATATATATATATATATATATATTAATAATTTGGATTTTAACATTAAAAAAACTGTGTTAAATTGCCAACAAGGAAATAAGAAAATATTATGAAAAATATAGAGAAGAAAACAAAGGAACCGAGTGAATCTCTGCATAAAAAGATTTGGGTAGCCGTTACTGAACGACGAAAAATATATCGAGTCTCTCCTCTTTCTATGACAGAGTCTAATGATTTGAATCGATCAGAGTCCGAGTCTGATCTCATCAACGGCGAAGTTACTCCTACCTTTGAAGGGTGTGTTTCTCTCTCGTTCGTTCCTGAATTGTGTGATTCCGTATATAATTGTGACAAGTTATGATGAATTTTATGTGATTGAGGTTTCGATGTGTGATGTATATAGTTTTGGGGGAATTTAAGAAGATTATGGTAAGTTTAAGTATGTTATATGTCACTAACGATTTTGGGCTGAATCTTATGAATGTTTTTGATGTTTTTAACATGGTGAAAAGATATAGAAGAGTGAGTGGTCCTACCAGAAGATCAACTAAAGGAGGATGGACTCCTGAAGAGGTAGCTTATGTTCTCTCTTGTCTTTAGCAAGTTTTCATGTTTGAGTTATTGAAATCTTCTTTTTCTATCATCTCTAGGACAAACTTTTGACGAATGCTGTGATGAGGTACAAGGGGAAGAATTGGAAAAAGATTGGTGGAATCCAAAGATCATCAGTAGAATCAATCTCATCATGAGTAGAATCTGATAGAAAAAAACTTAATGGTAAGGTTGAAATATCTCATTGGACACCTTTTATATACAATTAATTGATCATGTTAAGTTGTTAACAACTCTTTATGTAAAAGTATCAGAGAGTTTAGAAACTCCGCAGAGCAGCAACGATAATGTGTACATACAAGAATGGAAGGAGTTCAAAGAGAGACTAAGAATGGCTGCTAGTACTTTCAAGAACACACCCTCCATAATCACCAAAAGAAGCTCACCGGCTTTAGGTTTGAAACGGCACAGACAAAAATATGACACATCGTTTCAAATAGATGCTAAATGTCACTTGTCAAGCGAGGAAGAGCATTCAATTTCAAGTATTCCTTCTTCATCAGAATACAGACTTATGAAACGCTACACTTCCTCCTCCGCCTCAAAACCTTTGGGAAGGCGTTTAGACTTTGACTCTATGTAACACAAAAGTGCTTTTGATTTCTTTTTAGTTTTTCGTACCTGGAATCATCAAGTTTATTAAACGTTGATTAATTTTTCTTGAATTACAAGTAACACATAGGTTTTATGTTATTCTAATTTTCTTTTCCCAAAATCTTAGACTTTCGATTGGTAATCTTTTATTCAGTTTTCCGATATTAATAGCATAAAAAGTAGGAAGAAAGCGTGAAGCTTCTGTTCTTCTCTGTACGTAATTTCCCATCACCTTCCTAATTTCCTAACCCGAAAAGTTATTAAAAAAAAAAAAAAAAAAAAAAAAGTAAAAAACCCTTTGTAAAATAATACCCCTATATACACACAATTTCCTCCTTATAAAGAAAAAAAAAGAAGCAATCTTTAGTGTCTCGTGAAAGCATTCGCTCTTTTTCAGCGCCAAATCAAGAAGCCAATGAGTCGTAAAATCGAAATCACGGCCATATCGGCGGAGGCTCTCGTCGACAGTAGAAAACCGGTGAAGAGGAACGCGTTCGTTGTCTTCGACATGGCCGGGAGTTATTGGAAGCAGCCAATGAGAACGAGTCTCGATGAGGTCGGTGGGAATCATCCGATGTGGGAGGACAGATTAGAGACGGAGTTTTCGTCAGAGAAAAAACCGAATGTTATGTACGTCCAGGTTTTATGTCGGAGTTCCGGAAAGGATAAGCGCGTGGGAACGGCACGTGTGCCGGTTAAGGATTTTACGGGAGAATATGCGCCGGAGGGATTTATGCACTGTCTGAGTTACAGATTATGGGACGAATATGGCCGAAGAAACGGGATTGTTAATTTCTCCGTTAGGATTGTGTCACCCAAATCATCAACTAAAGACGGTGTTTCTCCGATTTGGTTACGTTAATTCCAAGTCGATTTAACAAATTAATCCTTTTCTGATTGGTTTATTATGGTTTTCTCTGGTTTGTTATTTCGGTCTGCCGTAACATATTTAGATGACAATGGAGATTTTATAAAATAGTAAAATCGATATCTTTTTTTTTTAATGAGAAATAAAACATTTATCCACCGTTATCTTGTGTGTCGTTTATGTTGGGCAGAAACGCTAGACTGTTCGTCGATAAAATAGTTAAAACGGCCTGAAGTGATGGACTAAGGATTGATGTGTCGTTTGTGGTTAGCTTAGTCGTACGTTGTGTTGTTTAAGTGGAGAAAACATGTCTTGCAGTCTCTGTGTTAAACACAAAAACGGCACCAAAACTATCATCTTCACCGAACCAAGTGGCCTATGGTTTTTTTCTCTTGCTACTTTCTTTGCTCAGAAGAGATGAATCCTCAAACCGATAAGGTCGTGAGAAGAACGACGATGGTGGCGACTGCGGTTGCTTCTTACTTTCTCTTAACAGGCGATTACGGTCCCGAACCCAACGTTCTTGATCCTGTTAGTTCCGATTTCTCCTTTAAATTAAAGTCTCTCGTCTTCGAATTTGATCTCGTTTCCATGATAATCTGGATGAGAACTCGTTTCTCCACAATTTTTTGTAGAGATGATGAGCTTCTTAGCTGATTAGTTTTTGTCAAATTGGAATCACAAGGTCGAGTTTGGGTGATTGTTAGCGTTATGGTTGAGATTTTGGTGATCCGAATGTGGAAACACTTTGCTTTATCCATTGTATGTATGTATGATTCGAGATGAGTTAGTTTCGGTGGTTATATATACATGATCATATAAGCTATAAATGATCTAATCTTGACATGAACATTGCCTTTTCTCAACCATTTTTGAGTACTGAGATGCTTAACTTAAATGGTATATTGCATATTTGCAGATCAAAAAGAAGATATTATCAGCGCAAGATTCTCTCAAGCAATTCATCTTTCGAACGAAGGGAAAGCCATCAGGGAAAGGACAATCTGACAATGCAAAATGAATATGTAGCTAGAAATTTAGATCCACTTTTGTGATCAACAAAGACAAGGGTGTTTTACTCAAAGACTTTTTTTCAGGAACAAGTTTCCGTCTCCGTACTACTTGCACAATATATTCTTTATAGCAAAGATCATGTTGCGAATGTTCTATCAAACCCTGTCAATGTACATGCCAAATCAATCTAGAGAATTACATATTAACATAATCTTACTTATAGGAAAGCCTAAACTAGAAGGAGAAATAGATCTACTGCTCAGTTAATTCTTTGCCTTCTGAAAGCCGGGTGAATGGTTACGTCCAAAGAATCGAGTTTGTCGATACTCTCTTTACACTCTCGCACTCTCTTTACAACTTTAGGTATATTTGCAGCGTTCCTCGACATTCTTTCCTTAAACTGAATAATTTTCTCTCCAGATTCTTGCTCTTCAGTTGCCAAGACAACAGGTACTACCTGTGTTTCTGCATTGAAAAAGAAAACACCACAGATTTGTTGATATTGAATTACTGAATACTGATAAGAGAAGAAGAAGAAGACAAGTATCACTGCAGGCTCTTACGTTTCTCTACAATACAATGAATACTTGTCAAAACAAAGTCTCTTATGAATTACAATGGGAACATAGCAGAAGACGCAAACAACAAAAAGACTCTATAGCTTTTAGCTAAAACTTCACAAAGCAAGTTCTTGTGAGTATTGATTCATCATCAATTTCATACACAACCCAGTACTCTCATACTTACTCTGTAAAAGATAATCCATTTTGAGCAACAAGGTACACATACTAAACACTCAAAATACGTAACTATCCGTTTTGAGCAATGTCTAGATACAGACTCTAAAAAATCTAATCAGATTTAAAAATGAATCAAAAGGTGGGTTCCCAAAGTAACAAGCCCTAAATTTCGACCAAATTAGTCTTGTCTCATGAACCCACTCAATTTTCAAGAACAAGCCCTAAATTTCAACCGAGCAGGAAAAAAAGAAGGAACCTGGGATAGTGAGGCGGGACGGCGGTAGAGGATCCGACCCGGAATCGAAGACGGGTATGTAAGGCGAAAGCACAGAATCAAGGGTGTTCCTGAGATTATCCGGTAGGGTTTGCCTGTAGTCGGAGATCTTCTGAGCCATCTGCCTCACATCTAACTCCAATTTCTCCAGATCTCCTTCATCCAGGTCCAATTCTGGATCTAAAGCCATTGATTCCATTCACTTTCAAATCCCTAAGGAGGTTCAGTAGAGAGAGACTACGGAGAGGTTTTTCTTTTTTCAAAAAAATGCGGAGCGTCATTCATACAACTATACAAGGCGATAATAACGTTATAAGAGTTTCTCCACTAAACGACGTCGTTGCTCTCAGCTTAAACCTTTTTTTTAAATTTCATTATTGTTGAAAAAGATCTCACAGTTTTACAACAAACAAACATATTTGTATAAACCCTTTTCGAGGGAAAAATTAATTGTGAATCGAAAACCATATGCAAATGAACTCTCTCACTATCTCAATCCCAATGACTTCAGAGCTTGGCGCCAAAGGATGCCTTAATAGTCACAGCTTCTTTTAACAAAGCTTCTTGCGTCAATGATACCACCAGCTGCACATCAAATTATCAACTATGTGTAAGCTCGATTTCGCAGATTTCGTATTCAACTAAAAAATATCTTTAGAAATATTTGACGTTTAATGGGAGCTTGACAACTACATTAGATTCTTCAGTGGTCTCTAGTATGTATTTGATTTGGATTTAAAGGATGCAGCAACATACCTCTCCCTTTCTGTTGAACATTTCAGCACTGGTAAAACTGCGGTTCTGGGATGCGGTTGGACTCACCATCTACATAAAGCCAATCTTGTATAAGCATATTTGTCTCGTTCAGAGTTTTCATTTCTAAAGGATCAAGTCAGATCTTTGACAATAACACTAAACTGTTGTGGTTTTACTTATTATAACATGTAAATGTAAACACAAACAAAACAATCCCTTAAGTGGTACATCTCTAAACTTAATGGATATCATCTAAACAAGCAAAAAACAAATTCTCATCTACGGTTTATGGCCTTTCAAAAACAACTCAAATCCGCATTAAGTGTTTTTAGCCAATTTAAGTTACTGTTTACCCAAACAAACATTAGGATTTCTAACAGTAATAACTTTGTATTTAGAAAAAGAAGTTGAATTTGTTCTTACCACAAACAGTAGCCAATCATCAGCTCTAAGAGGTCTGTGGAACCACATCCTGGAAAGGGACACAAGAAGAGTAAGAAACAATTACTTCAGGCAATATTTTCTAGACGATAGAATTACGAGGTTTGTAAATGTGTTTTGGAGAATAATACAAAACTCACACTTGACTAAAAGAAAAGAAAAAGCTTACGAGTGGTCCAGGCTAAGAGCAGCTACACTCATGCCCTTTCTTCGATGAGGGTTTAAACTGATACATGCGAATATCAAATCTGAAGCATATGCAACCACACATCTGTGTAACCATGACGTGCACAATACAATCAGTTTCCTATAATCAACAAAATTCCAGAATGACTGCAGGATATATATATCAACTGTCAATGTTCTAACATAATTTGGCTTCTAATAGTCTGGATTACAATTCAAATATATCAATTGGTGATACTAAAATATGGTAGATTAGTGAACTGTTCAAGAATGTTTAAAGGTGAGAACAACAATTCAAATCGTCTAGATCATATGAGTAAATAAATACCAATTCGTTTAGACGATTTTCAGTTTTATATAGAGTTGCTCACCGGTGCAAAGCTGGGTCATCAGAAAGTTTTCCCTTCGCTCTAAACCAATATTTCAGTCTGCAAGATGACTTCAAAAAAAAGGTGGTTAGTTTTTAAGAGTAATCACGTAAACATTTAGTACTGTGGTTAAGAGTGACGAATTGAATTACGCTCAATAGTAGTAAACAATAACATTGACTTATTCAGGATTTAGAAAAGACAACTAGGTTAACCTTGGAGGAGACTTGGTCTGTTCTGTAGAATAATTTGGCTCACAAAATCGAATATCTATAGGGAATGGAGCATTATTTTGAGTTGCAACTTTGTTTCGATAATCCCTGAAATTAAGAAACATTTGAAAAGTGTATAACACTGAGCTCTTGTAATAATTGGTCTGGCACAATACTTGTTCATACCTAGGTAGCAAAGGGTCAGTTATACGCCGTTCAAGCATCTCGTCCCTTGATAGAAGCTACAGTAGATAGGGATGAAAATAACAATCATCACAAATCATTATAAGCCTCAAAGTAAGAGAAATGGTTTACCGTTTCAGGAGCTGGCACATGAGGCATGGTCGACTCCTGGTGATTAAAACCTTGTTGCTCTCTCTGAAAACCAAAGAAAAAGAAGTTACAAGGTGTTTTCACTGTTGTCTTAAAGCGTGAAAGTATATTCTCTCATGATAGCAAATAGTAAGAGAAGCATGAAACATTTCAAGAATATAACATGAAACCTGAAATGACGCAAACAGGGTGAATATAGTTTTTCCTTTCTGTCTTGCATCAACTCTTCGGGTGGCAAAGTTGTTGCCATCACGCAAGCGGTCAACTTCATATATGATGGGAACTGCAAGTGTTACAAACTATGATAATGTGCAAAGCGAAACAGATGCGAGAGGTCCAGAGAGATTCGGAAAAAAAGCAGCAGGCATGGTTTTTAGTGAGGAAAAGCAATTGTTTGATTGCAAAAACACATTAAAACGAATCCTTACTATTTAAATCTCCAACAAGAAGGAAATAGGAATGTAAATTATGGACTATCTTGACAAATTCAACAGTTTTTGATGCTGCGGCAAGTGCCTGCAAAGTGAAGGCAGTTGTGTCACAGTGATTTACTAGTTATTTTCATTGCCTGATAGAGCACATACAAAGCTAGATATGCAAATGAATCAGATAAGCAGGGTTAATAAATCATAACTGTCCAACTAATTGCCCTCCAAAAACCTTTCCAAAGGTTGGAGCTTTAGGTGGAGTGAACCCCCGGAATACATTCAACTAGAAGAAAGAAGCACACCAAATAAGAGATAAATATGTAAAAATTTGATAGAAATAATGCTAGTAAAAGTGAATGGCTAGAATTCTAAGCATAAGATCTGAAATTGAACAGAATTGAGGGAGATTCATACATCTAATGGTTCCAGACACAAAATGTGTTCCACAAGACAGTGTGTCTCAAGTTCCTTATCTGAATCACAGATGGACTTCGTCTCAAGCAAAGCACAATGATCAGATATCAACAGTAAGCAGGTAAGCTGCAAGAACAGGCATAAAAACAGTACTCAGTATGCTATCTCCATTAGCATTGTCATGAGCGCAAGGAAACCAAGGCCGTCTAAGGAAAGAAGAGATCATTTTGTGCAAAAGACCTCTGACACAGCAACAACATCTGCTGAGTAAACATTCCCAAAAATACCTGCGTGAGGAACAAATCGAAGCTAATTCAATCACCAAGCCAAACTTTCAACAAACAACATTAACACAGTAAGGTTGAAGAATGGCCAAAGAATGATCCTCTCACCATAGCCAAAGAAATCAAATCGTTTCAAGAGGAACTCCGGAGAGCTTTCCTCTCCAGCTGATCCCAGAACCTGAGCCTGCAAACAAAAAGAAGACAAATGTAATTCAAAATAACCAGTTGCAATAGCCTTGGTCTATCTTCAGACAAAGCACCTGTCCTTCCAAGACAAAATAAACTCCATCCACATCCTGATCTTCACGAACCACATAATCACCTCTCTCTGTGGAGCACATATTCAAACAAGATTACGAAATTCCAAATCAAATTGACTTCGATGAGACCCAGAATCTTAAGAGATCACTGACCATAACGCTTGAGCACAACGACTTGGGAAATTCTCTTCAGAGAAGAGCTAGGTAGACGCTGCAACAAGGGCACATTCCCAAGGAACTCAACAACTGCAAAACCAAAGCAATCATATGAAATCATCCAAATCGTGCAAAAACTCTCATTGATTACGCCGGAGATTGAACAAACTAATAAGATCTCGGAGTACCTGATTCAGTGTTCATCATGAGACAGAGTATTAACACGTTTAAAGTTGAAAATTTTGGCCAGCAATCGTTCAACCTGTGGTCCTGTGGAGTTGGAGATTCTATTGACACATTGTCAATGGCTGAAATGCCACGTTTGGCAAGAAAATATGATTTCATGCCACCCAAAAATCTGTGTGCCATTGAGATAATGAAAATCCTAAAATACCCTTAATGAGTGGCATTGAATCTCCTTCTCCTCTAAGCTCGATCTGATCTGATCTCGGTTCTTGAATTATTATCGAATTGAGCTCATTAAATTGGCTCATTCTCCGGATATTACGGTTCGGACACAAAAGCCGATCCCGACAAAACAAAAGCTCTGTTTCTCGAGCTGGAGCTGGTTCCTCACCTGGATTGGATGCTCACCTGGATTCGAGGAAGCTCCTGTTCCACCCTCCTCACTCCCTTGAATTGTGTTGCTCTGGATCCTGCTCCCCACGGTCGCTCCAAATAATCTACACAAATCACAGTCACGTGCTCAACGTTGTTCTTCGGCGAATCGAATCGAAGTCGACACCTCTCTCGCCGTAGTCATCGCCGGCGTAGTTTGTGGTAAGTGCCTACCATTGATTCCAATAGCCATCGTATATTTTTGTTTCAAATTTAGAATGAATTTGTTATGATTTCGATTGATGAATGCATGCCGAGATTGAATGAATGGTAGTTTAACAATTTCACATAAAATGTAATTTGAAAATGAAGTATATTTTCATAGGTTATTAATCGAATAAAGATATTGTTGAATCGTGTTGCATTCGAGAAAACAATAACGAAAATTTTCTGGGTAATATACGAAGTCCAACTGGTAGAAATAGAACAATTGAGAGTAATAAAACTGATATTAAAGGTACAACTGAGTAATGGGATTTGATTTGAAATATCTTATTTGGGTATCACAGTTGGTTAATTATCATCTTTGATGGTAGAATGAGTTATCAAAATTTATAATTTGGTGAATTTAATTGTTAAATATCCGTTTGGTACGAATAGAATAAGTGAGAGGTAGTGATCCAACTAGTACAAATGGTACAACTGCATACTGTGTAATTTGGAAATGTATTTAATTTTGTTTTATTTGCAGGAGGTCATGAAGAAGATCAGCCACACAAACATACATTTCGATTATGGAGGCCACTATTCGGAAGAACATGAATGGATTTAAAAAAAATAGTCTAATAGGTATAGCGATTAAGATGTCATCTTTGGAGGATGTAATGTATACAGTGTTGGTTGATAAGATTTGTAGGAAGGTTAGAATTGATGATATGTTAAAGAAGCTTCAATTGAGTTACAGTCAATGTCAAACTCGAAAAGAGGCAAAGATTGTAGATGACGAGGATGTATATGTTTATTTAACTTCAGTGGATAAAGATGGATTTAGACCTATTTTGCGAGTGGAGTTATTGAAAGGTGTTGAAAATAATCAGGGAGGTGAGGAAAAATCCAGAACGGAACAAAGAAGTTCATTTGGTGTGAATTATAGTAGAGTTGGTGATGTAGAAAATAGAGGGATCCCTACTATTCTGAGAGTGGATGAAATAGAAGAAGAAGAAGAACCGTAACAAGAAGGGTCGGTAATTGAAGAGCAGATGGAGAATGATGTCATTGAAGAAAGGAATGATATAAGGGATGCGTTAGCCTGATTGATAACAATGAGAATGATGGTTTGGATGGTTGGTATGAAATTCTTGAGGTTCCACATGGTGTTGAAGAAAGTCAATATGTTAATGAATAGAAAGATGGTACGGGTCTTAAAATAGATCAAGAATTTTCTTCTAAGGAAGCAGTGCATGATTTGGTTACGAAAGCTGCAAATGAGAACTGTTTTGGGTACAAAACTATTAAATCAGACAAGGAGCGAGTTATGCTAAGATGTCGTCAAGCTCCAGAAGGTTGCAAATGGTATTTGAGAGTTGCAAAAAACAAGAATTCAGAACTTTTCACTGTTAGAGTACATAGAAAGATGCATTCATGCAGTCGGTCTGTTGTGACAACAAGTAGTCAACAGAAAGGCACACCAAGATTAGTAGCATCTATTTTGCATGAAGACTATCCAGGTCAAATGGAGACCCCAGATCCTAAAAGTATTGCGAATGTGGTTCTAAGAAAAATTAATTTGAATTGTTCATACTCCACTGCCTTAAGAGGAAAAAAACAACATGTAAGTGATGTGCGAGGTACGCCTGAAAAAAGCTACAACATGTTGTATTCTTATCTATATATGTTAGAATATGTCAATCATGGGACAGTAACTAGTGTGGAATTAGATGAAGAAAAAATATTCAAATATCTATTCATCACTTTGGGAGCTTCCATTGCAGGGTTTACTGCTATTAGGAAAGTGATAGTAGTGGATGCTACTTTTCTTAAGACTCTATATGGTGGTATGTTAATTTTTGCAACAGCTCAGGATCCAAATCGTCACCACTACCCAATTGCGTT
The DNA here is from genome assembly GCA_028015245.1 of Cardamine occulta. Lineage (NCBI taxonomy): Eukaryota > Viridiplantae > Streptophyta > Magnoliopsida > Brassicales > Brassicaceae > Cardamine > Cardamine occulta. The sequence continues at coordinate 577,173 of CM051393.1, read as the reverse complement.
TGGTGTGATTGACAGTGAGAAGGATGTTAGTTGGGAGTGGTTTTTTACAAAGCTGAAAACTGTTATACCAGATGAGCCTGGATTGGTTTTTATTAGCGATAGGCACCAAAGCATCATCAAGGCAGTTTTCGTGGTGTATCCAAGAGCACTGCATGCACACTGCATTTGGCATTTATCTCAAAACGTGAGATCCCATGTGAAGAAAGACAAGGATCTAGCTAAGATAAAATTCATGGTTTGCGCGCATGCTTATACAAAGAATGAGTTCGACAGAGAGTATAGTGAATTTAGGAATAGGTTTCCGAAAGCTGTTGAGTATTTGGAAAAAAGTATTGGGCTGGAACAATGGACAAGGTGTCATTTTAAAGGAGACAAGTACAACCTAGACACAAGCAACTCTGCAGAATCATTAAACTCCGTGTTTAAGAAAGCAAGGAAGTACTCCCTTTTGACTATGATTGATACAATTCTTGAGAAATTTGCTGAGTGGTTCAACAATCATAGGAAAGATTCTGCTGGTACACCGAACACATCAAAATTGGTACCTTTTGTGGAGAACCAAATGCACTTAAGATGTGCAGATGCAGCCAAATTAAAGGTGATTGAGATAAATAGCTACTTCCTTGAATACAATGTTATTGGGATCGATGGGAAGACTTATTGGTGGACCTAAAAATGAAAAGTTGTTCTTGCAAGTGTTTTGATATTGACAAGTATCTGTGTGTCCATGCTATTGCTGCAGTTATCTTCCTCTCGAGGCAAGAAGATAGATCAGAGAATATCCATATCCATGATGTATGCTCGAAATATTACTTGATTGAGAATTGGGTATTGGCATATTGCAAGACGATTTATGTGGTGCCACATGAGTCTAACTAGAGGGTTCCTGCCGATATTCAAGAACTAGTTGTTTCACCGCCCGGAAAAACCAAGAAGAAACAGGGAATAAGCCAAGAAAAGCGGTTTCCATCTATAGGAGAATATCCTTGGAAGAGGAGTAACGTCCGAACTTCTGGCATAAACTTGGAGAAGTAGTTGGAGCCAGAGGAGAGAAATTGATTTGTTTTGTGTGTTTGTTTTGTATCTGTATTTGTATTCTCGGATTTGTAACTATTTCTTATTGTACTATATGGTCCATCTAAGTCCAACTATGTCCAATTACAAGCATTCGAAATTTATATATTTATTAACAAATTTAAAACTAAGAACACTACATAAAGTAAATTATATCGTTACAAACTCAATTTATGTTATTAAAAACTAATTTTGCAAACTAAAGTAAATTATATTGTTAAAAATCATAGTTTTAACTCAAAACACTCTCACAAACTATATGTTTCCAAGTAAATTATCACAATTCTAAAGAAAATTATGTGAAAACGTAGAATTGATTTTTATGTTATATGAAAAGGTCCAACGTGTTAATGTATTGAGAAAAATCAAAAGTCCAACTAGAAATTAGCAGCTTATGATAATGTCCAACTAGAAATAATCAAAACTCTCATTAATCCAACTATGTAGACAATTGATCAACTGAACAACTAGTGAAGACATCTATGTTATTGTTTCAGCTGGAGTCCACAACATTAGTTTTTATTGGTCAATTTTTGGCATTTTTAGTCAACACTCACATATATTTAATTTTGAAAAGCTACCCACTTTCCCTTCTTATCTCTCTCTTCTCTTCTTTTTCCGAATCCATTTCATTCTTCCATTTCTTTATCTCTCTCTTCTTATCTTTTTCCGAATCGCTCTCATAAATTCTCTTTATCTCTCTCTTCTTACAATTTCGGATTTCTTCTCTGTCGTGATTCTTTGTTTTGAGATTATAAAATGTCTCCAAGCTGTCCGGGTAGTAACAATGATAGTAGTAAAAGTGATTATAGAATAGATCCATGTTTATTGGCAGACGGTGATTGGGTGTTCCGACTAATTGTTTCTGTGGTGCAAGAGTCCGTCTTGAGGTCGATTCTAATCCACAAAAGTTTGGAAGAAAGTTCTACAAATGTCCAAACTGTGGGGTAAGTCTATATTTAGACTTCTTATGTTCATAATTCCAGTCGGTCTGTTTGGGATAATTTCTGAGGATTTATGTAGGATGGTGAAATGCACATCAATAAGTTTTGGGATCACGCAGTAGATGAAGAATTTAAAAAAATTGAATCTCGATTCACTCAGCAAGATCAATCAATTCAAAATGCTTTCCGATATGGAGGAGGTGCTAATCCTGTCTTGGAGTCAATGAAGGAGTCGATGAATAATATGTGTCTTGAAATCGAAGATCTTAAGGAGCAACTACTCAAGAAAAACAATGAAATTAGTAGGATAATGCAATATCTAGGTATTCGGTAACTTTAAATTTGGAAGACTTTGAATGTTGATTTCGCTTTGTAAGACAATTAAACTTTTTAAGACGGTTATGTTGCTTTGTAAGGCTTAGTATGTTTTAGTGTTCTAAAATAGTTGTTCCAGTTTTCCCAGTTGTACGAAATCATTTATTCCAGTTTTCCAGTTATACCAAATTAAATGTTCCAGTTGTTCCAGTTTTCTCATTCTCGCTAAATAGTTGTACTAATTTTTCCAGTTACTAATGACACCAAAATAAATCTAGTAATACCAATACAATAAGTTTCTTTAGTAACGCCTTTTTCGCTTCATTCCCTTCTTTTTCGCTGGTGGTTTTTTTGTCTGAACCTCAGCAACATCCTCATCAACATTTTCAGCCCTATCCTCAGCAACAACCTCAGCAACGTCCTCATTAACATTTTCAGCCCTATCCTCAGCAACAACTTCAGCAACGTCCTCATCAACATCTTCCGCAATATCCTCAACAACATCATCAGGTACATTATCAGCAACTTGTGTCCCCTCTACTTCATTAATACCAAAAATAGATAAATACAGAAAAAGATCTTCTAAAATACAATTATATCAAAATACTCACCCCTACGATGTTCCGGAACTAACTCAACCGCTTCAATAAAATTTTCTAGTTTCATTAATCGATTATCCATGACAGCAAGTTGATGCTTCACATCCTCCAAGCTCTTCTCCATCATTTCCTTAAGCTCACGAACTAGGGATTCTAATATAACATTCTTAGCTCCTCGAGGAACACCATCACTGTTAACACCATCTCCACTCCCCTTCTTAAGGACTCTTTCACTACAGCCAGCCAAGTCCGCCTCGTACAGATCTTTCCACCATATTTTCTTCCTATCAACACTGAGCCGCTGAACCCAACTTTCGACAAGAGTATCTCTAATTCTTGTCCCATCATCATCAGCATAAGCAACGATCTCTTCCAACAATTGTTTCTCATCGCTGTCCGCCTCCACGATGCTCATGATATCCTACAATATGAAAATTAGAGAACAAATTTTATATCACCTCAAAATTTTAACAAATATCAACATAACTAATAATTTCACGAATTCTAACCTTCGTGCTTCCAAGCTCTGCATTAATGTCTTCCAATGGAAAACCTTTCATACAACTTTCGGAGAACTTGTGCTTGTACAACCGAGGACAATCTTTCTCAGCTGGAACAGCTTCTCTAAACTTGCGGCCAAGATGAGGAATGCACTCAAATGCAATAACCTACACAATATATTACAACATTAAACAAATTAGTAATTATTTAAATGAATTAATATCAATCAAGAGAGCCAATAAAGAGTTACCTCAAGAGGAATGATGAATCCATTAAAGGCGGCTTGATGATTAGGCTTCACTACGCCTTTAAAATTCTTCAGAAACCTCATAATCTCCTTCAGATTATCATCAAATGTGAGACGCCCCCAAGGAAAAGTCTCACACAAAGCCACATCATTTACCATTCGAAGTAGGAAATCATCAATTTTTGCATCATTCTTTGATTTAGGTCGAACTATCTTGCTTAAAAAATACAAGATAGTGAGTTTTAAGAAAGTCCCCTTCTTCCTCTCAAGATTCCCCTTCTCCTTCAGCTCAACCAACTTCTTCTTCACATCCGATATTTTTATCCCCTTCTTCTTCTTAAAGATCTTCTCCACAAACTTTGTATCCCCAAGTTTCATCCAATTAGGAGGATAATTATGACAGTTCATACTTGTCAACAACGCATGCTCCCTAATGGAATACATCACGGGTACTCTATTCACAACAAACCAACACTCCTTTTCTTGCTCCGTTTGTGCGGTTCAGAGGAGAAGCATCCACATCCCTTGCAGCATGTGATTTGGCTCACGGTACATATGAAATATATGCTTAAACTGATCATGTCTCTTGAACCAATCCAAAGCAATAGAAAATTCATCCTCGATTTCCTTCACCACTTGTGTCACACTACACCTAGTGGACATCTTGCAAGTCTTGTTGTATTCACTATTACCAAAGAACAATTTTTCTGGCGGCACTGGCTGTGTGTCCTCATCATCATCATCATCCTTAAATTTTCAAACACAATTTATTAGGTAAATAATCACAGTTGTTCCAGTTGTTCCAGTTAATCCAGATGTTCCAGTTATCCAGTTATTCTACTTATTCCAGTTGTTCCAGTTTTCCAAATAACATAATGATTTATATATTCGAACACTAATTGTTATACTTGTACCAATTTTCCTAAGACAAAAAAATGTGCACAGTTGTTCTATATGTCCCAACATATTCTAAATGAACCTTACAATTTTTCAATTAAATCACCATCCCATTCATTCAACATTCAAATGAACACAAGAAATTATACCTAACAATATCGACATCCTTAACCGTTTATCAATCAACAGAGCGTACATACCTCTAACAAGTCATTTTCGTTATCTCCTTCTTCTTTCTCTTTTTCTTCTTCCGCTTCCTCCTCTTCCTTCTCCTCTTCGGATTCCTCCTCTTCCTTCTCTTCTTCCTCTTCTTCATCTTCTTCATCGTCTAACTTTGATTTCTCGGCGTCGTCTTCCTCATCTTCCTCTTCTCCTTCTTGTTCTTCCTCTTCTTCTTCTTCCTTCTCTTCTTCCTCTTCTTGATCTTCTTCTTCTACATTTTTCCCATCGTTTTCTTCCTCCTTTTCTTCTGCTTCATTCTTCCTCCTCCTTCGATTTCTGGTTGATTCATAAACCCCTCTACTGTCTCTCACAATAGCCATTTTCGCCGCCGTTAAGAGAGGAGAGAAGAGCAGTGAAAGTTGTTCTTTCGATTCCAAGGGTTGGGTGTCGGATGTGGATCTAATAAAAGAGAAAGGCGAAGAGGCGGTTTTATTAGGGTGAACCAGTGTAAATTGATGAATTGCTTGGTTCGCACCGGTCCAATTCAATTAAAATCCGGTTTAATTTAATTTATTACGGGTTTAATTGGGAAGCTGGTTAGGTGCAGTTCAATTGATTAAACCAGATCTGGTTAAGTGGTAGGACATGTAATTTTGTTTAAAACAGCTGGTTCTTTAGTAAATAACCTATTTTCTGAATTAAAAATAAATCATTCCAAAATTAAAATTTCTCTAAATGACATTTGGGACACTATTTTCTGAAATGGTGGCATTTGGGACGTGCGCTCCACATTGCTGACGCAGTAAATACGAGTTACTCTATTTGTATATTGGAAAAACGTGTTAATCATGCTACGAGAAAAGACAAATTAAATGGGCCTAAAGCTTAAAGCCCACCTAGTTTTCATTAGGCTTGCGGGACCCAATTTGATGTATAAAGTTTCTACAGTTGGGCCAGAGCTGACCCGACCCGTCCTCGCCACCTTCCAAACTCTCCGCTGTTGGCGAAGATGCTAATGGAATCTTCCGAGCATCTATGGTGAGTAGATTCTTACGAACTGGGTTTGAGTTGACTTTTCCTAGTTAACTAATTCAACTTGCCTTCTTTCTCTCTCTATTTCGTGTCTTCGGTCTTTTTCAACTTGATGTTGAAATTCTTGTTTTTTTCAGTTGTTGGTGATGGTTTCGGACACGAATCCTGGAACTCAGCCTGATCCGACCAGCTTATGATTTTGTCTTTGTTCTTAGAGCCCCTTGATCCTCACTGACTAATCTCGTGTCAGTGGGTTCTGGTGCAAAATTCGATCCCAATTCAATTGTACAATACCTTGTTCCTTGGCTCATCTGGGATCTCTTTACTTCCTTGGAATATATAGGATGCTTGCAAGCTTCATAGGGTCCCATGTCGATACTGTGTTGTGTTCCTGTTCTTGAATGTGTATATTGCTTGGGTTGTGCTCATTGGTTGTGGAAGAAATGTTTATACACAGCAGGTCACGAAAGCGAGAACTGGGGATTAGCTACATCTGATGAGTTTGAGCCAATCCCTAGGCTTTGCCGCTTGATCTTAGCCCTCTATGAGGAAGATCTCCATGACCCTATGTGGGCACCTCCTGGTGGTTATGGGATTGACCCACATCATGTAATCCTGAAAAAAGACTATGACCAGACTGAAGGTCGTGTGACTCCTTACATGATCTACTTGGATCATGAAAATGGTGATGTAGTCTTGGCCATAAGAGGGCTTAACTTGGCTAAGGAGAGTGATTACGCTGTTCTGCTTGATAACAAACTTGGACAGACTAAGTTTGATGGAGGTTATGTACACAATGGGTTGTTGAAGGCGGCCATGTGGGTTTTTGAGGAGGAGCATAAGGTTTTAAGGGAATTACTTGAGGCAAACCCGAGCTATTCCTTGACGTTTGTTGGGCATTCTCTAGGTGCAGGGGTTGTGTCTTTGCTTGCCATGTTCGTGATTCAGAACCGGGCTCGGTTGGGGAACATAGCGAGAAAGAGGATTAGATGCTTTGCTATTGCTCCTCCGAGATGTATGTCTCTCCATCTAGCTGTGACATATGCAGATGTCATTAACTCTGTTGTTCTACAGGTATGATGATTGTTTAAATTGGTGTCCATTGTCTTGCTTAGGTCGGCCTCTTCTGATCCATTTTGAATAAACCAGGATGATTTCTTACCTCGGACTACCACAGCTCTGGAAGATGTCTTCAAGTCAATTATCTGGTAAGGACCAGAAACTAGTATGTTATTAAAGTATTACCTAAGTTTAGAAGAAGAAAAATTCTCATGCTCTTGTTTATATCTTTTACAATCAGCTTGCCATGCTTGTTGTGTCTCACATGTTTGAAAGATACATTCACATTCGAGGAGAAAAAGCTCAAAGATACAAGGCGTTTATATGCTCCTGGTAGATTATACCACATCATTGTACGCAAGCCCTTGAGGTATTTATACTTTATATTCGTGTGCTTCAAAAACGTTTCTTCAACTCAGAGACAGGTTTCAAACTGAAACCAATGGCCTTGGTGCAGGTTAGGAAGATATCCACCTGTTGTGAGAACAGCTGTCCCTGTTGATGGGAGATTTGAGCAGATTGTTCTCTCCTGTAATGCAACAGCGGATCACGCCATCATCTGGATCGAAAGGGAATCGCAGAGAGCTCTCAATGTGAGTACCTTGAAATCTGTTTTACTTATTGGGACTGCCTCAGCTTTTGGAGATGCTGTGTTCTGACAAACTACTTTCTGTGTGGTGAACTTTTCAGTTATTGCTGGAAGAGGACCAAGTTATGCAGATTCCGGTGGAGCAGAAAATTGTGCGCCAGAAATCGATTGTTGAGGATCATGACGAAGAATACAGAGCGGCTATAATGAAGGCAGCTTCTCTGACCATCCCCATATCTCCATCACCGTCTTATGGAACATTCCATGATACAGAAGAAGGAGAAAGCTCTGCAGAATCAAGCATAGAAGGGTCCTCATTTTCGTGGTCCTTCAACAGAATGAGAAGAAAATGGAATCAGTTCATAGATCGCCATTTTCCTGTAAGTGATGACAGTGAACATATGATCTTCAAGAACAAGGAATCTCAAACTTTGTTGTGTGGCCAAGAAACATGAAAAACTTGTTGTAGGTGTACATTTAGAATCTAGGATATAGAAGCAGAGAAGCAAAGTAGATGAAAATTCATTATTTAGAGGTTCATTGAATTTGGGATGTGATGTTCCAGCTCTTTTTGTGTCACAGCCTGTGCTGTTGCTAGCAATTTCTTATGAAATCTCAATGGATATAACACTTATATTGTTATATACACTATTCATGTTACAAGCTCAATTGTTTTTAGCTACAACTACAATCTTGGTTTTGACTCCGTCCAACTTAGCTATGCTGAATTGGTAAGCCAAGCCATGCCGTTCTATTTAGAAACAGGCACTAATAGATTCGTGCCAGTGTTTTTTAGTAGCATGATTGACTTTATATATTCACTCGGATTCGGTCTCTTGTGTCCTTGGGGCCAAACCAAGATCTGGAACGGCTTCACCTGCAAGTGAAAGTAACACCACGTTATAAAACCTTGGGGAGACCCTAAATTCCACTAGGAGAATATGAAACGAAAGCTATACCATGCATTCGTTTGACGAATCTTTCGAATTCTTTGAAGTTTTGAGACTCCATCAGAGTTGGGTTAAGCCTCAGGTAAGTGAAACAAGATAGGTGGCGACCATCAGGATCGTTCAGGGGCTTTGCATTTTCAAGTATCTTGTTGTAACCTTCTCTGTCATAACAAGGAAGAGCATTCTCACTAGCAACCGGTATACTAACATCCCAAGCAGCATTCAGCACCTGAAAAAATTAACATGAAAGCAAAACGGACAAGTTTAAGATTTTAGCCTAAACTAGTTAAAGCCAATCACTTCTGTAAGTTCAAGTAAGTTTTTACCTGCCAAACTAGACCTTCTGGATCTGCTAGTGCCTCTGGAAAATCCTCATGTTGAGCAAGTGTTCGTAACTCCACACATGTGAAGTTGAGAGCAGCATCATGCTTCTTCAGCATTGCAGCTATAGGACCGTAGCCATCACGGTTAGAGGAGTTGTAGAAGCCAGCAGTGAGTTCAGCAGCATGACTAGCTGTTTTATACCACCAATGTATACCTGAGAGCTGATCTCCAAAAATAGAACACCGAATGACTCTAATAGCATGAGCCAGAAAAAAATATCGTACAGTTGCCCCACCAATAAAGCTTTGTTTACCTTTGCAGCGATGCAATTTCCTTCAAAAGCTAAATTTGCCATAGCAAGAACACGATCACCATGGTCAATCAGAACTCTTGAGTACCAATTAAGAAAGAATCTACCGTAGTAGCTGTCATAGTCGCCTCCATCGCGAAAAAATCCAGTCCCATGTGGTGTTGAGTTATAAGACTCTGTGTTATCAGGTCCTCTGCCCCAAAAGTTGTGCCCTCTTACCTCTGCAGCCTCCTTTAAGCTCTTCATCAAATATTTATCATAACACTGCTCAGACAGAAGACAACACAGCAGAGAAGATAATTTGGTAAGTAAACTAATTAATTAGTGGGCCAAATAGCAGTGGGAGATGGAATATAATTTTTTATATGCTTATGATCCATACCTGGAATTCACCAATACCAGGATATTTCCATCCATATTGTGCAGGGTATGAAGGATACCTCAGCTCCCCACATGGACCAAGTCCAACTTCAATTTCAGAGATGATTTTACTCTCAAAGAATTCATCAAATTCCACCCGAAAGCTTCGCATGTAATCAAAGTACACCTACAAATTTAAGGAGGGTTACTCATAACAAAGTGATTTCATATGTTCTTCTAAAGGGAATCCTATTATAACTTGCAACAGATTCTTGGAGCATAGAGTAGAAAGCCATACCTCCAGAGCAGTCCGTCCTCTTAAAACTCGTTGCTTGTCAATTCCCCAAGTAAGGCATTCGGTGTTACGCCTGCCCGCTCTGTCAGTGAAGTATATGTCAGGATTGCTTTGACCAATCTGTCTAACCCACTCAGGAAGTAGTATATTCACATCATCTCCAACATTGCCTCCACATTCGTGGAACGACATAACAACCTGAAGTCAATTCAAGTCAAGAACATGGAAATAGTTCATCTCAAGTCTGCATATGATTTCGTCACTAAACTGAATTGAGACTCATTGATCTCAAGTAAGCAACTCAGCTGTATTATTGATCAATACCTGTATCTTAAGTCCAAGCTCACGTATCATTTGAAAAAGTTTCTTGTAACCAGTCCAATTATAGACCTGTGGTGTATGAGCCTCCACAATACCCCACCAGCAGTCAACCATAACACCATCAACATTTACTAACTTTAGGGTTCTTAACTGATCCAAAAACTCTTCTGGTTCCACCACTTCCGAGTTCATATCAATTACTCCCAACTATCATTCAACAGCAAAATCAACCAAACAAACAAACAGCAAAAAAAGCAAGAAGAAGAATACTTACTGGAAGCATAACATATACGGGAACACTCGCTGTGCCGGCAAAATCACGCTCTTCAATATGCAGAAATTCTTCATCAACCTAACAAATGAAGAATAATCATCAGAAATTTGAAATTTCACATGATTCTGGGCTAGGGAACTCTAAAAACGCACTTACGAGCTGATCGTTAGAATCTTCAGTTGGAACTTGATCCTCAGTACTCTTCAGCTTCACTTTCGCAGAAACCAACGGCCTAGCACCAGAAAATAGAGAAACACCAAGCCAATCTCCAACGCTACACGGTAACGAGCTCCGAGCCGATACTCTGGCCGGAGCTCCAAGTTTCACGCTCACTGGAATTACACTGTGATTCAACCTAATCGCCATAACGAAAGCAAAATATCTCAATTTCGTAGCAAAATTGTTGTTATTATTCAGATTTCGTGGCACGGAAAATCAAACCCACGTGAAGCATTTGATAACAAAATCTTAGTTTCAGGATTCATTCAGATCCGTTGAGTACAAAGAGTTTTTGTATTTTTACCACATTTTATCACCCACGTGGCAGTACCTGACACGTCGGACATATCACGCGCGTGCCAAGTTTTTCAATGGGCTTTTTAGAATATCCTATTGGGCTCATATGTCAATTTCTCTGGTTCTCTAATCCGCTACTAATTATTTGTTTATTTTGTTTTTGGTTCTTAATCCATTTATATGTTAGCCGATCTCATCTCACTGGATTGTATTTTAAGTTAGTCGATTGTACTTGCACGAGTGTATATGAATTTCCATTTTCTTAAATAATAAACAACAACAATTGGCTAACCTATTATATATATACTGTAATTTATCAACAAAAATATATACTGTAATATTGATATCGACGATGTAAAATTATATTATCTGAAGACGTGCATTGTAGTGGAAAATGTTTGTGTCAGTTATCTCGCCCTGTAATCAATGCTCTATGCCTTTATGTCGCTGCGTCTTACAAAATCATTGAAGCTTTAAATTTGAACTTCAATATTTTATCATTGCATATTTGCATTACTCTCGTAAATCGAACTTTTGATTTGATTATTTCTCCTTGTCGTGGTTCATTTCGTTTTCCTTCTTCGAGTATAATTTTATTTAGGATCCCATTGGTTAGGATAGTATACATATATTAATTGTTGTAGAAATTAGTGTATATAGACTTTTATACTATAATTTAAAATTTTAAAAAGTATGGAGCATCTAAAATTAAAAGAATTGTTTCTATGAAATAGAAAATACAAAAAAACACAATATATGGTTATAGTGACTGTGTGATGTTAGCAGAGAGAATTTATAAAATTAAACACAAAGTTTTGTCGTTATGGAAATAAATATGCATGCAAGCACAAGTGGTGCGTTACTAAGTAATGTGGGCTTCGTGGATAAAGATGGATCAATTATTGTTTTTCACGAATTTCTTGCATTAATTTCAGCTAGCTCTCTCTCCTGATCTTGCCTTAAATTTTATTATTTTTTACTGCCACTTGGTAATTACTTCGGACAAAAATAGTGCTTTGAAGGTAGAAATAAATAACGATCGGTATTTGATGTCCCACTTCCACGACTCATAATCAAACTTGAACAGTGATTTGTATTTGTTTATATTTTTTTAATTTGACGTCTATCTTAATATAATATGTTATGGAATCGTTCGGGTAAAATGCGCATTTATAACTATCATAGTAATTGGAATCTTCAATATCTAACTTGTATATTCCATTTTCTTGCAACTACGTATAAGTACATTCTGTTTGTCATATATTTAAGATCCATCGACTAATAAAAAGAAGTAATTATTACATTGATGAGAACCAGACAAGACTTCCATTTTAAAAAAATATATATATACTACTGATATGTTCCATTTCCGCATAACAAGATAGATATAGAAAATATTGTAAGACGATAAAACCACGACGTGTATTAACAAAACGAAAATTGACATGGCGTATGAATAATCATATAAACCAACATAAGTTTAACTGAATATTTGACCAAGAAAAAGATAAATTGAAACATATCTCTAGTTTTGTTTATTAATTCGTCAGATATTTTTCTTGTTGTGATCTCGAATTACATAAAAGGAAATATTGAAGTACATAAAATTTGAAGTATAATCATTATTTTTACGCGTAAATAGTTGCAAAGAACTTAAATATCGTTTTTAATTTCATCATTAACATTAAATGTAATAACCAATAGATTATCTGAATTTATGAACATAACATGTTTATCTAATTGGTAGTCCAATAGATTATTGACATTTATTTTATTGTGAAAATCGAAATCATTAGTCATAACTTTAAATCTGTGAATATCATTTTTATAAATGTAACCACTAATGAACGTAATTTGTAATATCAACATCTATTCATATTGTATCTTGTTGAGCATTAACTATGTAAACTGAGACTGCGAAATTAGTATCATCAAAACATTAATCCCCATGGATCAAATTATCTCAACATGTGTTCTTTTAAAGTATGAAGGTAAAATCTAATATCATTTCAAGGCAAACCACATCTAAAACAATTAACAAATGCATGATATTAAATTTATACAAACTGATTCTTAATTAATTTTATCCGTGTATGGCGTGGACCAATCACTAGTATAATAGTACATAGCGAAGTTTTTGACGAACAGTAAAAAAAACATTATAATGAATCTTTCTTTTTGCATTTTTTTCAGCATCACTTTGTTTATAGAATATTACATTGGGTTTCACCAAATAGAATCTAACACTATTACCATATGTATTATATAAATATAAAGTTGAGTCAGTCCAAAAACCAAGATCATGACCCAAGTCAACCTCTCTCATCATCCAGACACAGTACTCAACTTTAAAGACACTCTTTCAAGTCTTTTCCATCCGGACCAAGCTGAGAAAGAGAAAGCAATAGAAAAAAGGGGAAAAAAAAAGAAGATAAAGCTTTCAGTACCAAACTTCTTTAATAAATTTTGCCTTTTCGTTGTCTCCTCTTTATCAACCTTTATTTCTTGGGTTCACTTTGGTTCCGGAGTTTTAAACTCAGTTCTTTACAAAAATCTTTGACAATGGCTGATGGAGTAGAAGCAGCAGGAGGAAGAAGTAAAACACAAAACAGCTTATTAAGAAAACAACTTGCTGTAGCTGTAAGAAGTGTTCAATGGAGCTACGCAATCTTCTGGTCGTCTTCACTTACTCAACCTGGGTAAGTATAATCTGATATTCATATATACAATCTTCTGATCTCATCTTTGCATTGCCCTTTTCTTCTTTTAAATCATGGGTTATATATATGTTCTAAATTTAGGGTTTTGGAGTGGGGACAAGGATGTTACAATGGGGATATGAAGAAGAGGAAGAAGAGATACGACTCTCATTATAAATATGGGTTGCAGAGAAGCAAGCAGCTTAGGAAACTTTATTTGTCTATGCTTGAAGGAGATAGTGGTACTACTGTTAGTACGACACATGATGATCATAATGATGATGATCCTCATCATAATTGTGGCAATACAAGTATGAAGCTGTCACCAGATGACCTCTCTGATGAAGAATGGTACTATTTAGTCTCCATGTCCTATGTCTTCCCTCCTTCTCAGTGGTTTGTTCTCTCTCTCTCTCTCTCCTATAATATTTTCATTAATAGATATAGCTCTTTTGAACTATTCATATAGGAAAATTGGGATAAAAAGGAACGAGCCATGTCCTTACATTTTAAGATGAATTAAAGAACCATTAGTTTGGATAAAAATCCCACTCATAAATTTATAGTACTCGCTTGGATCAAAAGGTTTGATACCATTTATGAATTTCTCAAAACCATTTAGCATAAAGTGAAATGAATATTATTGATCCTTATGCACTGCATTACTACTCCCAACCAGTTTTTCATTTGGGATTCCTTATTGTTACAACTTATACTTATTATTTTTTGCAATTAAGTAAATCCTAAATTTAGTTTTTTTCTTTCTTTCTGTGGGATCATAAATTAATATCTTTGGCTTTTTTGGTTGTTTATATGTACGCTTAGTTTGCCTGGAAGAGCTTCAGCTACGGGTGAGACCATATGGCTCTGCAACGCTCAATACGCAGAGAACAAACTCTTCTCTCGTTCTTTGTTAGCAAGAGTAAGTTCTTAGAACCTTTTAATGTCTTCTTCTTAAATCTTGATCTCTCAAGAATTGAATCTGACTATAAGTCTCTTTCGATCTGCTTTGCTTTTCATGACTTCTCTCCTTTAGAGCGCATCAATTCAGGTACGAATGTTTTCTGTAACTGAGTTTGGATTGTTAAGGATTAAAGTTAAGTGCTCTAGTTGTTAGATCCGAAAAGTTAAAAGCATATATTATTTTGAAATGATCTAGCTAGAAGGCATGATCAGTGTTCTTATGTCTTTGTGGATATTCTCCAGACTGTTGTGTGTTTCCCTTACTTGGGCGGTGTGATTGAGCTGGGCGTTACAGAATTGGTAACTCTCCATCTTAATAGAAACAAGTTTTACTTAGGTTTCTTGCTTCACAAGGAATTTAAATACCTTTATTTGTTTTATTTTTTTTTCATGAACAATTAAAGATTTCAGAAGATCATAGTCTGCTTCAGTACGTCAAATCTTGCTTGCTTGAAATCTCTGCTCATCAAAACAACGATGATGAGAAGAAAATGGGGTTTCCATTAGGTATTTCTGATCTCGGATCTGATGAAGACTTGCATTACAAAAGAACCGTTTCAACAGTACTCAACTACGCCGCTGATAGACTGACAAGGAACGATAACAATATTCTTGGCTCTTCTGATTCTGGCTCAAGTTTCTTGCGATGGAAGCGATGTGAGCAGCAAAACTCAGGTTTTGTTCAGAAACAACAATCACAGAATGTGTTTCAGAAGATATTACATGATGTCCCTTTGATGCACACTAAGAAACTGTTACCAAGTCAGAGATTTGGTCTGAATCAAGATGATCCTTGGGACAGAAGAAAAGAGAATGAAAAATTCAGTGTCCTTAGAACTATGGTTCCCACTGTCAACGAGGTAATTTTGTTTCAGACCTGTTTTGAATCCTTGAAAGTTTGCTTATATTTTAGAAATCCAAGACTCTGGTTTTAATCCTTGTGCAGGTTGATAAAGAATCGATACTGAACAACACAATCAAGTACTTGCAAGAACTGGAGGCAAGAGTGGAAGAGCTAGAATCTTGTATGGGATCAGTAAATTTCGTAGAAAGACAAAGAAAGACGACGAAGAACCTTAACGACTCTGTGTTGATCGAAGAGACGTCAGGGAACTACGATGACAGCGCTAAACTCGACGGGAACTCAGGAGAAACTGAACAAGTCACTGTTTTTAGAGATGAGACACATTTGAGGGTTAAACTCAAAGAGACAGAAGTTGTGATCGAAGTAAGATGTTCTTACAGAGACTACATTGTTGCAGATGTCATGGAAACTCTGAGCAATCTTCACATGGATGCTTTCTCTGTTAGATCTCACACACTTAATGGTTTCCTCTCACTAAATCTCAAGGCAAAGGTACATCAGGAAATCTGAATCTTCTTGATGTTTGGAAGATCACATATTTCGGTTTTCTTGATTGACACGTAACATATTTTGGGTTTATGCAGTTCCGTGGGGCTGCAGTGGCGTCGGTAGGAATGGTTAAGCGAGAGCTGAGAAGAGTCATTGGTGGTTTTCCATAATAATTTCGGTAAAAATCTTATTTTCCAACTATATTAGATTTCCTCAAAAAAAAATCTTATTTGGCTTCAAGTTTTGATGAAATGTTACATTTTATTTAGACTTTCTTGAACTATATGTGATGTATCATTAGCTTTACGTTGAGTTTTGAGGTTGGTTGAACAATCGTCTCTTTCCTCTTCTTCTATGCTACAATTCTTGATTAGTTATATTTTACTGACTTTATTAGGTAAATTTATATCGATTATCAAGATTTGTTTTTCTCAATCATTGAATAAAATTTTAAGAGAGCTTAAAAAGACTTTTTTATTATTGAAAAACGATGAATTCGAAACAAAAAAATTAAGTAAAAAGAAAGGGAAAATCTATGTATGTTTGCCTAAAAGGTTAAAAAAGCTCGGAAAACATAAGAGCCCTAGTCTTCATGTCCTCCTCGGTCTTCTTCCTCGATGAAATATTACACACTAATGGCTTCTTTTTGAGGCATTCACATGGCAAACCCAATTGGCTTTTGCTCGCTTATGTTCTCCCATGGAAGAGGATGGCTCTTTAGAGCACAATCTTCTTGGATCATGTGTATATCCTTTTGTAATATGGAATGTGGATGAACTTTATTGGATTGGATCAAGTGGAGGATTATACGATCACCATACGAAGATGCATGACTCGCCTGAAAGCCAATTGGTTAACCAATAGAATAAAGCATCCTTCTTATATACTACATTAAATCATCAAAACTTTCCGATGTGGGATATCTTAAGATTACTAATTCAACTTTTCTGCCGGCATATCATCATTAGGGTTAACGTAGACCTTAAGCAATTGTCTTGGTCCACATAGGCTTTATGCTTTTAGTGGTCTTTTGGGCTGACTCGATAAGATAAGCTCCCGCCTAAAATCTTCAACTTTGATTTATGAAGAACCTTAACGACTATGATGACAGCGCGAAACTAGAGTAGACGGTGATCTGGGAGAAACAGAACAGGTATCTGTTTCCGGAGATGAGACACATTTGAGAGTTAAACTCAAAGAAACAGAAGTTATGATCAAAGTAATTAAGATGTTTTTATTTTCGTATTGAGACTGCAAAGTTGCAGGCATCATGGAAACTCAAGGAAAAGGTAAATCAATCCTTAAAAACTAAATCTTCTTGATGTTTGGAAGAGACACATTTATGTTTTCTTGACTCGTACGTAAATTTTTTAGGGTTTTTCAGTTCTATGGAGATGGGGATGGGCAGAGCCGGTCTTGAGATTTTTGGGGCTCCATACAAAACTATTTTAAATAACAAAATAATTTTAAAATATAATAAATTAATAATTTTAAATATAATAAAATTATAATAAACTGTAATTCTTAAAACATAGTTAAAGAAAACAAAATTACAATTCCTGCAATAATTTAAAAATAAATGTTAATTTATTAATATTTTTCCTTAATACTTGTATGTTTTTCTATAAAACTATTAATATAAACTATATATATATATTAATTTGTTAAGTGGGTCCCTTTAAAATTGGGGACTCAATTCATTTGCATCATGTAAATGGCTTCTGGACCGGCTCTGGGATGGAGCTGCGGTTGCATCAGTGGGAATGGTCAAGCTCACTGGCTATTGCATGAGAATCCCTTAAGAGTTTTCTTAATGATTGTTGTTAAAATCTTATTTTTTCTTAAACTTTTGATGAAAGTGTCATGTTTATTTAGTATTTCTTGAACTATATGTGATGTGCCAATGATACATTAACTTTACATCGATTTATTTTGATTCAACCATATAATAAAAGTTAATTATTGAAAAACTATGAATTCAAATCAAAATAAAGGAAAAAGAAAGAGAAAATCTTTGCAGGCCCGGGCCTGGACAGAAGCTGAAAAAGCAACAGCTTTAGGCTGCAGCTGTTATAAAAAAATATTAGAGGCATCAGTTTTTAATATTTTTAATACTATGTTTTTAGTGTAGTGGTAAAGAATCATATGATTAGGCATTTTTATCACAGGTTCGAGTCCTTTTAAAGGATCATTTTTTTCTTTTTTTTGTTAAATTCAGTTTCCTAATAAACCTAATTAGTTTTCTTTTGTTGGATTAATTAACATTAAAGTATTTAATGAACAGTTACACTAGAAGAAAAGAAAAAACCCAATCTTCGTGGCTTCTCCTTCCTAACGTGACCATCTATCACACCAAAACACTACCATTCTTTGTCCGTTTCTTCTCCACTTTCAGTCTCTACTTCAACGATTGAGGGATTCATATTTCACAAACTAAGATTGAAAATTGTTCTATTTTCATTTTCATTTGTGTTTTATCATTCAATTATTATTTATGATAAAAAAACTGAATTTTACGTTGTTTTGATTCAATTTAAACATTTGAAAAAATATTAGGTATGGGGCAGCTTTTTTTTTGTTGGCTTTAGGCATCAAATAAGTGCGAACCAGCTCTGTATGTTTGCCTAAAAGGCTAAACAGAAAAACAGGTAAACAGTTGATAGTAAAGTTTGGAAAACAGAACAAAAGTAAAAAACATAAGAGCCTAGTGTCTCCATGTACTCCTTTGTCTTCTTCCTCGATGAAATATTTACACACATCAATGGCTCCTTTTGGAGACAATTCACATGACAAAACCAATTGGCTTTGGCTCACTCATGTTCTCCCATGGAAGGGGATGGCTGTTTCGAGCTCAATCCTCTTGGATCATGTGTATAGTCCTTTTTTAATATGGAATATGGATGAACTTTATTGGATTAATGAATCGAGTAAAGGATTATACGATCACCATACGAAGATGCACGACTCGCCTGAAAGCCAATTGGTTAACCAACAGAATAAAGTATCCTTCTTATATACTACATTAAATCATCAAATCTTTCAGATGTGGGATTTATTAAGATTGCTAATTCAATTTTTCTGCCGACACTATCATCATTACGGTAACGTAAGGCTCAAGTAATTGTCTTGGTCTACGTGGGCTTTTGGGCCTACTCAAGCCTGTTTGAAAAGATAAGCTCCGCCTAAACCATAACTTTGTCTTGTGAAGAACCTTAACGACTCTGTGACTATGATGACAGCACGAAACTCGACAGTGATTTGGGAAAGAACCTATATATTTTCAGAGATGAGACTGTCACAATTTTTCGGCCGACATAACTTAAAGCCTAACGTAACTTGTCTTTGTCCTCGTATATTTAGTGGGCTTATGGGCCAAAACCCCCTGCACTTTAGTTTTCTTTGTTTTCTTCCGTTTCCACTTTTTCATTCTGGGTTTTCAACCTTTTTGGATCAACTTCATGATTTTGTGCTTTAGTTTTCTAATGTTTGTTTTTTTATGTTTTATTTCTTAGAAAACAAAGTAGAAGAATAGAGGCAAATTTAGGATGAGAGCTTTTTTTTTTGTTGGTTTTGAATTCGTGGTTTGTGAGTTTGTTTTCATAATTTTCTAAGAAGCTCGGTTGCGAGGCTTGATTGTAAGTTTACATGTCAAGAAAGCACGAAAACCTCAAATAAATTACTTGTCGAGAATCTGGAGGCGACAACAGAGATCTTTAATCTATTGATCATAAGACTTAAAAAAAAACTTTGTGAAAGACTTGTATCTTTTCGCTTCTTTTTCTTTTGCTTCCGACACCGACACCTTGCTGGATTTGAGTCAAGCTTGGAACATAATTAAACAAAAAAGACCCACCAAATTTGCTTTTAGAATCCAAACTTGTGACTCTATTGTCCTCTCCAACAATGTATACTATTTTTGCGGTCGTAATGATCACAAAGCACGAGGACTTTCTTCTCCTCATCTAGCAAGAAACTTCCATCATACAAAATTCGGAGATGAAGGCTCAAATCCAATGATAATACCTTGGTCCACGACACCGGTTTGGTCTCATCAATATTATTTGTTAGCCATATCTCAGTCTTTGATGTATTCTTGGGTTTTACTAACACGGAAAGTTTTTCTCTAATAACCGATAGAACAGCTTCATCATCCATACCTATTGGAAACTGGCACGTAAGACGTTCAAAATTTTCTGTTGTGTAATCAAAGCTGACTAAGAATCTGTTGAGCTGTTGCTCCTTTTCATCAGAAGCAAACCAGTAAGTCTTTCCCTTCAAAGAAGCGCCTCAGTCATTATAAGCTATGTGGCAGTTAGGAGTGACATCAAGAGTCCTCCATGAATTAGAGTTAAGCTCATAGATTTCGAATTCTTGGTCGTCGCCATAACCCAAAATTTTGTAGCTTTTATTGCCGGATTTGTTGTCTTGGTAGGATCCGAGAGCATAGCACTCGCTGGTCGTGTCACCGTTTCTGGGTTGGATCCACCTGGTTTGACCAGTACACGGGTTCCAAACCACGATTATACTCTCGTCTTCGTCGGTGCATATCAATAAGCCATCGCAGTGAAAAACCTGAGAAATCTGGAGTTGCTTCTCATAAAAGGGCTCGATTAGGCTAAGTTCACCTCTGATCTACAGATGGGATCATCCAATTGACGCTCATCGAGCAAACTCTACACTTCTTCAACATGAGAACGAGAAACTGCTTTGCGGCTTTCTCCAAGTGCTTTCTTGTGAATCTGCTATCGCTGAATAAACGGTTCCATCGCTTGCAAGTAGATCGTAACCGTTTCAGAGATGTGGCCGGAACGCGACAGAGTATCTCCGTTTCCAAATCTTCTGGAAGTTCCGACATCATCATTGTCATCTCTGCCGGTGGTTTTGACTTTTGATTGTTGTCTAGGGTTTTCGTGATAATGTTTACACGAACTCGTTTGTTACCTATTTACCTGGAATAGCCATAACTCTTTCCTTTTTCTTTTCTTTTTTCTTTTTCAATTTTTTTTTAATTTTTAGAAACAACCTTTTTCGTTTACCTATTTGGTTTCGATATTCTAATTTCAAAAGTAAAAAACATAAGAGCCTATCTCCATGTCCTCCACTCTTTTCTCTCTCGATGAAATATTTATTACATAATGGCTCGTTTTTGAGCTATCTACAGGACAAAACCCTGCACTCTTGTTTTCTCTGTTTCTTGTGAAAGTTTTCCCTTTCCACTTTTTTTTTTTGACGAATTCATGATAACAAAATTCGGAAAACATAAGAGCCTTAGTCTTCATGTACTCCTATGTCTTCTTCCTCGATGAAATATTACACATTAATGAAGTATTTCTCCCAGCTCCTTGGTGTTTAGAAGAGTCTCCAGAGCTTTGTTAAATCCTTCCCTTAGCCTTCTCGTCTTGGAACGAGTCATTAGGGCATCTCTTACCTCGGGAATACTTGTTTTGTCTAGATTTGGTTCGATGACCTCATCAAAATTCCTTCTAGCAAAAACAAGGTCTCCAACAGAGTTTCTGCAAGGTTACCATTGCTCAAATCTATTTCTTTCATCAAAATATCAAGCTGAGACCCAATGCTGTCCGGTCTTTGCTACATAAGCTCCTTCTGGTACTCTAAACCTGAAATTTTCTGCTCAAAATTGCTTAACTTTGTAGTAAGCAGATTAGTTGCTTCTTCATTTCTTGGAATTCTCTCTAAACCATTCTTTATTTCAGCTCATATTTTACCCTTAAGAGTTGTAAGCATTTTATGCTACCTTCTTAACTTGAGATTGTTATCTCTTAATCCGGCTATGGAAAAGTTTGATTCACATAAACCAAGTTGAAGCAGACGCAGTAGACCATTTTCGGTCTTGATCCCTGCAGCTGTTTCTAACAAAACCCCATATGGCATAGGTGCAGAACCGAGAGAGCACAAGATGAAGGAGTAATTGCGTTGGACATCTCATGGATGAAGCTCACGAGTCATTCGCCAATTCTAACGGCAGTGGACTACGAGGGGCATTTTTTTTGACTTTTGAATGACTAGCAAGTGTTGTGTCCAGAGATTTTGAAACTTTAGAGGTTTCTTCTGACCTTGATTCTACCATGATCACGAGTTCTCCACTCTGGCTTTTGCTGCAACGATAGCTTATTCAATTCTCCTTCAAGTTCCATTACTTTTTTTTATGACTTGCATTTTTCTTCTATTGACAGTAAGAACATGTACCTACTTTACTTTCTGTGACGACTATTGCAAGGTTCCCATTGCTCGAATCTATTATGTAGTAGTTGCTTCTTCATTTCTTGAAATCTCTCAAAACGATTCTTTATATCAGCAAATAGTTTACATAAGAGTTGTAAGCATTTCAAACTCCTTTCTTAACCTGAGACTGTTATCTCTTAATCCGGCTATGGATGAGTTTGATTCACACAGACCACGTTGAAGCAGACTTTTTTCGGTATTGATTCCTGCAACTGTTTCTAATTTTCTTTGTTTTTTTCCGTTTCCACTTTTTCATTCTGAATTTCTCCACCTTTTTGGATCAACTTCATGATTTTGTGCTTCAGTTTCTTGCTGAATCCTAAATAAACGGCTTTTGATATTTACTAGCCGTAGAATGTAACTTAAAAGGGTATCTACTGAAAACTGTTGATTCTTTCTTGAATACATTATTTATGGGGTTCTTTTGTAACCCATAGTGCCTGCAAAGAAGTAGTAAATGTTATGGTTCCTTATAAAACTTGATGGTTTCACTTTCATATTCTCCAATTGATGCAGCTTCACACTCACCATTCACTACTTCTCATTTTAAGTTTTTAATTTCTTGGCTAATTTGAATCCTATTGTTATATATGAAGAGAGGAATATTGGAAGTACTTCTCGTTGATGCTCATGGAATCACACACACAAATTTTATAGGTGATTATTAAAAAAAAAAAAAAGATTTTCTTCATCCTATGTTACAATATATCAAATCAAACTTAAATCCTTATATTGAATAATTGGTTGCAGGAAGTCCAGTGTATTATGTCTTGTTAAAATGTGGGACAAAGGAATATCGTAGCAAAATGTCTAAAGGTTCAAATTCGGTTACTCTTCTGAGTCTAAAAGTATTTAAAGGGAAAGAAAAACAATTTTGGTCCTTTTGTGAAAACAGGTACTAATGACAATGCATTGTGGAACCAAAAGTTTGTTTTCGATTTCCCGATGTCTCAATGGAAGAAGCTGTCTCATATCAAAGTAAGAATCATGGACAAAGAGCTCTTCAAAGATGGTGGATTTGTCGGTGAAACCTTGTAAGATTAGCTTACAGAAACTGAATCTAAGTGGTTTCGCATTAGCAATATTAGATGTAATTAATACTAATAACCATCCATGTGCGTATGACTCTTTTTTGCTACAGAATTAATCTTGAAGGGATAATAACCGAAGGGCGTGACAGAGGATATATGGAAATTAAACCAGCTCCATACAATGTTGTTCTTGACGATGATACTTTTAAAGGCGAACTAAAACTCGGATTGAGATTCATTGCAACGGTAAGTTACTCTCTAACTATCCAACACATTTGGATTTCTTACGAGAATATTTGCATGTGGTAACTCATTAATCTCAGCTTCATCTAGTTTTTACTAGTCTTGTATGTTTGAACACATTGAAATATTCAAGAACATCAATGACAACATAGAACCTCCAAATTTGTCAAGAACAACATTTATTTTGTAGGATAAACTACAGAGAAAGGCATGGGAACTGAAGATAGAGGGCAACAACAGTGAAGAACCAACGATTCTCCTATTCTGAATCTGTTGAAACTCCCTTTGTTGAGGTTTCTGCTCTATTGTTTTCGGAAAACAAACAAATATCAACTAAAAGAGAACTAAAATGATAAATGGGTTAGCATTAAAACTCTAATCTTTCGCTGGCTTTCTTTTAAAATATTTTTCTATATTTCAGAATCATATAATGTTGATTACATACCCGATTGGATTGTATCAAGTTCGACTGATGACATTTATTTAATTTCTGAGTTTGTGCAAACATTTTAGGTTGATAGCTGCATGGGCAAGAAGGCAAGGTCTCATCAATGCAACACTTCTTTAATGTTTTCGTAGACTATAAGCAATGTTTTATTTATTCGTAGCTAGGGTTTCTCGACCAACCCATTCACGGTCTCGTGATGGGCAAGAATTTGAAACTATTGATGACTTTTATTTTATTTCACCTTCAATATTTAATGTAATAAATGGCATGCATTAACTTTTGATGTTACATTTTTCCTTTTCTTGCTTTCATTTAATTTCTCAACCAATCTAAGAAAAAACTTACATTTATGTTGTTGGTGAAGTGTTTTGATTTTCAATAAATAATTTGATCATTTTTGTGTATGCCTTCAATTAGTTTTCTGAATAGTAGATAAATTTAAAAAATTTAGTATGTGAAAGTAGCTAATATTGTATAATACCATAGTCCATAGTATACTTAAATAATGACCCATAGAAGAATTATATTCATAAAAAATGGCGTGGGCTTTGGTACAAAGAGAAAATGGGACGCACGTCTTGTCTCGCGCACGAACCATGCAATATATATTTGCCTCCTCCATTACTTTAAACTATCATGTGCTAAATTATAAGAATGTAACTTAATTTGAAATTGTAATACATTAAACTAATACAAAAGAATCACCTATTATGAGTTACAGTTAATCGTGTAGGCTACATGGGGATAAGCTAAACTCCAGCCATGTGATCATTGGTCTAATTTAATAAACGGTTGACACATATAACTTAAATAGAATTTCCATTGGAGGTGTTTCTAGACCGACCAACGATTACTTAAAAATTTTTTATTTTTTTATAAAAGTCAAGATGTGATATACGTTGAACATTCACTCGCATCTCATCTTAAATCAAGATCTTTCATGTAATTATATATTTCAACAAATTACTCAGGAACAAGTTTTAGTTCTTAAATAATCCCGGAGTTTTTAGTTTCAACAAATAATGCTAAATTTCCATGAGGTGTCCAAATTCGTAAAACGAGAAGATGTGATATAATGCTATATATGTTCGTGTGAAAACGAAAAAAAGGATAAATATAAACTATTGGTACATGTAATTTCCAACGAGAGCTAATAATTTATACAATAATCAAAGATTTTTTTTTTCTGATTGAAAATTATACTCCATATTGTAGACAACGAGAAAATGATAAAGTAAAGTAGCAAATAGACAAATAGCTCTTAAAGGGGTATTTGTATTTTTCATAGAAACCACAACACTTGTTGAAGCCAAGGAAAAGTCACTTCACGTCTGGATCGTGCGATCAGTCGTCGTTCCTTTCATCGGACGGTCCATATTTACTCCATTTTCCGGTAGCCGGCTTCTTCTTCACCTGTAAAGAGGATTTTGGATTCAAGAGGAGGGAACTGGGTTTTTAACGTTCAAACTTTTTGCTTTAAACGTACGGTTTCAAATTCAAGAAGAAGCTTTAAAGGTAAATCAAATAAAGACCGTTGCTTTGATATTTACTTTAACGTTCTTTTCAAATTTAAAGTTTCAGACTTTTTTTTTTTTTTTTTTGCTGAAAGGATTTTCAGACTTTCTCTCAGTATGTAATCGTTAACTGTGATGAAAACTTATTTTTGAATTACATATATGAAAACTTATGATAAAATTACGAATTTTTGGTCCTCGTTTGATCTGATTGTTATGGTCTGTTTTCTCCTTTTTGCTTCAACTTTTTTTTTTTTTAATATTATTGTTCTTTCTTTATTGTTCTATGGTCCTTAGAAATTTCACTATCTAAAACCCAAAAAAGTTCCAGTTTAAAATTTCAGATTCCGATTCATATTCTAAAGTTTGTTTTGATAATCACAGCAAAAGCTTTAAGCTATAATTACATTTGTGTGTGTGTTTACTTGTTCAGAAGAAATAGAGCAAGAAGAGAGAGAGAGAGATATTTTTAGCTTAAAAATGGAGAATTTATCGAATACAGATGAAAATGAGGATGTGGGTTATCATCAATCACCACGATCCATTGACCCAAATGATCACTCAGCAGCAGAAACTCCGGTTTACTCGACGATGAGCATAGATTCCTTTGTTTATCCTCGAACTTGTTCAGATAGCACTTCAGGCTTTTCAGACCAGATTGATGAAACCAATAGCTTCTGTAGTGAACCTTCCCCTTCTAATTGGCCTGTCCTAACTGAATCTAAGAGCTCCAAATGTCTCACTGGTTTAGAGATGCAATCAAATGAAAGTCTTGCAGTCCAAGAAATTTCAGAACCAGGTGCTGTGTTCTCTCTCTCTCTCTCTATCTAACTTTTTAAAATTTCTGAAACTAAAATGTGTTCTAGGTTCGTGCAGAACTTGAGACAATGAAAGAAAGATTCGCAAAGCTTCTACTTGGAGAAGATATGTCAGGGAGT
Organism: Cardamine occulta; assembly: GCA_028015245.1. Lineage (NCBI taxonomy): Eukaryota > Viridiplantae > Streptophyta > Magnoliopsida > Brassicales > Brassicaceae > Cardamine > Cardamine occulta. Next base: position 550,971 of record CM051393.1, on the reverse strand, counting down.
GGTAAAGGAGTTTGCACTGCAGTGACGATCTCAAACGCAATTACCAATCTTTATGGTAAAAGACACCACACAGCCTATGTTCTTGTTTCATACAATTGTAAAATATTCTTCATCTGATGCATATAGTTTTGATTCTAATGTTTTCAGCTACGGTATTTGGACAGAATCTGAGGTTAGAGCCGTTAGAAACAGAGAAGAGAGCATTGTGGAAAAGAGAAATGAATTGTCTTTTATCGGTATGCGATTACATAGTCGAATTCATCCCTAGATGTCAGAATCTAAGCAATGGAGCTACTGTTGAGGTAAATAACTTTGTCAATTATTTTACTGATAAAAAAAATGGAAAAACGAAAACTTTCTTGGTGGGGTTTTCAGGTGATGGAGAGTAGACCAAGAGCAGATATCTACATCAACTTACCTGCATTGAGAAAGCTAGATTCAATGCTTATGGTATTGTATATATATTATCCGAAAAATGTATATGATTATTCGGTCTGATTATGAATCATACTTAACATCTTTTTTTATCTTACAGGAAGCATTGGATAGTTTCCAGAACACAGAGTTTTGGTATGCAGAAGAAGGAAGTTTATCAATGAAATCAGCGCCTTCTGCGACTGGATCATTCAGGAAAGTTATAGTACAAAGGAAAGAAGAGAAATGGTGGTTGCCAGTTCCTCTAGTGCCATCAGAGGGTTTGTCAGATAAAGCCAGAAAACAACTCAAAAACAAGAGAGAAAGTACCAATCAGATTCACAAAGCTGCAATGGCTATCAACAGTAGCATTCTCAGTGAAATGGAGATTCCAGAGTCTTACATGACAACTCTTCCAAAGGTTTGTTGTTGCCTTCATACTAGAATCTTAATTTGAGTCTAACTGATTAACCTTTTGGAATGTTCAATCTCTGCAGTGTGGTAAAAGCAGTGTTGGAGATTCAATATACCGTTACATGAGTATTTCGGGTCGGTTTTTCCCAGAACAACTCTTAGATTGTCTCAACATATCCTCTGAGCATGAAGCTGTTCAGCTAGCAGATAGAGTAGAAGCTTCAATGTACACATGGAGGCGTAAAGCTTGTCTAAGTAACTCTAAGAACTCATGGAACATGGTGAAAGATCTTATGTCAAATACAGAGAGAACAGACAAGAACTATGTAATGGCTGAGAGAGCAGAAACTCTGCTCTTCTGTTTGAAACAGCGTTATCCAGAATTGTCCCAGACATCATTAGATATATGCAAGATTCAGTACAATAAGGTAAACTGAAGTCATTGAATTTGATTGTACATTAGAATTGTTTTATTGAGATTATTAAAGTTACCTGTTATTGGTTTCAGGATGTTGGAAAAGCTGTGTTGGAGAGCTACTCAAGAGTGCTTGAAGGTTTAGCTTTTAACATAGTTGCTTGGATTGATGATGTTCTTTATGTAGACAAAACCATGACTGGTTCTGAGTGAATAACTTGTACTAGACTTTTGAGAAGATTTCTATGTTTTTGTACTTTCCCTCTCTTGTATATTAAATTCAGATCAAGTTAATATAAACTCCTGAAAATACCCAAAAATATATTATTGTAAAGCGCAAAATCATGCAAAAAGAAAGAAAGAAAGAAAAGTGATCATCAATATAAGAGTTGAGGGGAATAATAATATTTAGAGGATAAATAATGGAACAAGAAACTGAGACAATTAATTTCGAATCCCTATATATACAACAGGGTTCCGAACCAGCGTGGGTCCGGGATGGGATGATGAGGAGGTGTGAGTGTGACCAAAAGCAAAAGGGTTAGTAAAGTTAAAATACAAAGATCTGAAGAAGCCAACACAGACCCATAGTGATCTCTCATTAAGACTTCCTTCTTTACGGAGCCCTCAACAAATGATCATACAGTCTAAGGCACCTAAGATCCAAGCTTTTTGCTCCATGCTCTCACTTTTCCAGAGCTCTCTTAATCATCAAAAACTATCAAACAGTCGAATAATTCAGCTGTCATCGTCCACTGAACCAACATAAGTAAGATCAGTCCGTCTGATCCTCACTGCACCTTTCAGCCAACAGGTGGCTCTTAGATTGGCCATGTCACTGCTGTTTGAAGCATTGCTATTTGATGGACCTGAACTTGTCCCATCTTCCAAAAGTGTCCATGGGTCAACCACATCTGTGTTGTCTGCTTCTTGTTGTTGGGATGGTGACAACATTGTCTGCTTCAGCTTCCCTTGCCCTGCTGCAGTTCCAGTTTTCGGTATGGCAGGGGAATTTCTATGATTTGGTCCTGTAGCAGTATATCCAGAGGGTTGAACAAGTGTGAGTGCAGCTGGCGGAACAGAATGTGGCTGGCACGAGAGAGAACAGCGTAGAGAAGGAAGGAGGATTGGCATTGCTGCTTGGATCCGCCATCTAATGGTATCTGGTAACTGCATCCGCACAACCTCATTCTACATTATTGACAGCCAAAAAAAAGAAAATTCAAGAATAGTAATTTTTAGTTAAGAAGACAGACTCTGGAGGATTTTATATTTTTTTCTGACAAACCTGTAAGCTCTCTGCTGTATCTCGATCAAACAAGGTAAAGTCTTTGGATGGTTCATTAGAGAAAGGTTTTGGCTTTAGCCAATTTGGCTGGCGATTGCTTAACAGCCCATGGAGTACAAACAGTAACCGGTCAAATAAGACTTCATTAGAAAGATCTGCCATGGAAGAAGGATCTATCATTGATTCTGTCTCCGCCTTTGAAAGGTCACTACGAGGAGAGCATACAGCAGAATCTTCATAAACTACTCGGCTTCCAAGCAGACGAACTATTATAGACGCAAGTGAATGTCTCGTGTTCCTAAACGAAGGTTCCCTGAGAAATTAATTGACATACAAAAAGATAACTCAGGCTTTAATTCAGTAACACGGGAAGAGCCATTTCATATGACTTTTCAACAAATCTGGTTAAACGGAATGAGAAAAATAAAGATGGTAGAGACTGAGTACCCGCAGATGACAGGCAGTAATCTTAGAAGAAACTGCAACCGCAAAGACATCGAAGCTCTCAAAGCAGCAGGGGAAGGCGGTGGCGCAGTGTCAGTAGTATTAGTTGAGGATCTTCTTGCCAGACTAGGGCTACCACCGCGAAGGCCCTTCCGGGTACTTCCTTTATTTGACGAAACCTCGGAACCAGAAGAAACAGTTCCCATGTGCTTGTTGTTTGTTGTACTGCGGTTGGTAACTGAACTTAACTGCTGCTCGATATTGCTAAACTGTCTTACCAACTCATTCACAAAGGTACTTCGAGATTCATCGGAGCTTTGGTCTATGCATGGAAGCACTAGCTGAACAAAAGCCCTCTCAGTTGTGATCCCATAGCCAACACTGGGACTATTCTCATCTAATGACTGGGGTAATAATACCTTTTTTGAACCCAACCCTTCTTCGATTACTTCCCCTTCTTCGATAGATGTAATTTCCAACTTCCTTTTCTTCCCTGCCTTGTTTGCCGTGATTGGATCGGAACTGGAGTTGTTGCACCAACCCCAAGGTTTCCAAAACTGAAGTTTCGTGGGAAGTCCTTTGCTTTCACCTACAATAATCAGTTTTTGTCTGATTGTTTTTCGTCCAAAAAGAACATCTTGACCTGCTAGAAACCATTCAGCTTGCTTCAACATTGAATCCTCAACCGATCTACCGAATAGATGAACTACTTCCGAGAAAAGTGGGACCGCATCAGGTCTAACCAATAACCTCGTGAGGAGGATTTGAATGAAATTTTTCTCATTCTCAGAGGCATCAGGCTTCTCAGAGGTATGACAGGAAGATCGTATAGCATCTGTCAAAAGCATATCGTGATTTTCGAGTTTCTCAGTTAGTGCTTGCTCGTTTAGAAGCAGCCTGAGTTCAACCCACTGCCAGTGAAACTTAGCAGGTTGCAGGCAATCTAATACAGATACGAGCTTGTCCACAAGCTTTGTTCCATTTCCCTGTTGTCGATTTTTGGCTTCATTAACTCCTTCATGGGAATAACCAGAGGATGGCACCTTACAATCAATTATGGAATTTAGGAAAAGCCGCGCACGAAGAGGAGCAAAGGCCACAGATTTCAAGTGCATATCCAAACCATTTGATTCAAGTACCGATGCAAACTCAGCATCTGTGGAATCAGCAACTATCAGTTCATAAAGTCCCTGGGTGTCTCTCAAGCACACATCTCGGAAAGGAAGGTGCTTAATCACATCATGGATAGCCACTGTTAAAGACTGATAAAGGCGGTGAGTGTCTTCATGGACGCCGGAGTTAGAGTTGCCATTTGAAACAAAAGGCCTCCATAGAACAAAGGCAATAATTGAATAGGCTGGTGGGAAGACCAATTTCAGCGGAAGCATGCGCTGCATGCGGGATATAGCGACTACTGAAGATTCTCCTACAAGCTCCAAAACCAGCCCTTCTGAAACAGTTTTGCAGTTACCAACAAGGAGTCTGAACCAATGTACATAAACTTCAATAGGGTTTTCTGCTTTAGAGGCTCCCACGGACCTAGCACTGCCATTAGAACTCGATTTCGTACGCCTTACAAATTGAACGAAATCTAAGAACTCCCTTAATCTCAGCAGACCAACAATCCTCTCAAGGGTTATAACACCATGTATGATAGAACCTATAACAAGAGCAGACACAGCTGCAGTAACTTTTGTCGTTTTGCTCAGTGCTATTTTGCCAGTACCATTTGGCATATCATTTGTTATGTTGTTAGCATTTGAATCATAGGATTCAGGAGACAGCTGATGCTGACCCCGGGATCCCTTCCCAGGGGCAAAAGCTCCAGCAAGAGCAGTGGAACTTTCTGTTGCAAGCGCTATTTCAAACACTCGACTTTGACGCTCTCCAAGAGCTTCCTTTAGAAGGCACAGGCAGGTTATATGGATTTGCAAAATGTATCGAGCAATATTGGATGAATCTAGCCCAGATAGATGATTTTGATAAATACTTCCCAAAGAGAAATCTGAAATCCTTGCCATGGAAGCGCCTACACTATTTATGATCGCAGAAACCGCAGAAGAGACCAAAGAGGGGTCACCCTCTTGAGCTGCACCGCCAGTCTGTCTAATGCAGTCCATTAGTCCAACTACAATTTGTTGAGCCACCTGATACCCATCATCGTTTTTCTCAGCAAGTGAGGCTTTCATAGTACCAGTACCAATGAGCTTTCTGAGATAGTGAGTCGCCTCTTCAACCTGTCGTTGCACAACATCTCGCATATTCAAACCCACTCTTGAAGGACGTGTACCACTGATGCTGATTTTTTTACGTAAATATTCATCTGGATTATCAACTCCTGCTGGAACCCCAAGGGGGATTCCATACTCACCATTTCCTGATCGTGTGTGATCAAGTTCAGAAAGAAGCCTCTTTTCGCATGTTGCTTTGAAATTGTTATGCCATTCCACAACACTGGGAAGACTTCCATATCTTTTCAAAATATATCGAGCATAAACTAAGGCTGCTGATCCAGAAATTTTTCCGTTCGTAGACATAAGTGATGCAGCACGAGTCGTCAAAGCTTTCATGGCCGCAGGAACAAGATCTGCTGAAAGTAGAATGTTTTCATACCTGAAAGAAATTGATGATACACACCAATTAAATTTCTAGAAATACATTGTCAAAATATGAATGAATAATGTCACTTATTGAACGGGAACTAAAACTCACCTCCTCAGTGATGATACTAGAATAGCCTCCCCCACTTCACACATGTTGTTTTCAACATTCCTTGGCACAATTAGAAGGTTTCTCCCTCCTTGAACGGCAAAACTTGGGCTACTGTTGGCCTTTGGCAATAACCAAAGAAGAAATTTAACTGCTGAAACCAAGTCAAGAGAGATATCCATGAGAAATAATATGGAAGATAGCTCATCTGCCCCAAGCTTCCACCTAATTGTGCTCTTCTCTTCAACTGGAGCACCTCTATTGAACTGCCCAGCTCTCACACTGCTCTTTTCTGACTCTTCAACAAGTTGCTGAACCACAGTTGTAAGCCAAACTGCAATAGATCGCTTATCAACAAACTGTAGCTGCTTCAAAGAGTTTCCAACAGATACAATATCCACAGGGGTAGAAGTTCTAAGAACATCAACCATCCTATGGTTTTCCCCTTCCACTCCAGGGCCATGATGAGGACAGCTTACTTTATTATCACAAACATGACTAGTTGAAGCGCCCTGGCTACCTTCAATCCTAGCAGCTTGTAGTTGAGCCAGCGACTGTGTCTTACGCGCCATCTTCTGCCTACCCCGTGGTACTTGTTTAGTTAACTCTGTTGAATGATCAACCTTCAGAGAAGGCTCCAGAGTTTTCGATCCCTTCTTGATCCACCAGTTATCTTCTTCATCTGATGCAATTGGTGAATTCCCTTGATAGCAAGAGCTCTTTTCATCATTCAATTTTGGTCTTTTTGCTCTTCTACAGTCTTCACACCCTGGTGTAGCTTCTGATTGATCCATCTTGCTAAATACAAATCCACTTGATTTCTTAACACTACTTTGAAATTCATCTCGCATCGGATTTTTCACACCACATGCCATACCTGGAAACTGCAGTAGAGCTGATATGCGCTCCTTTAGTTCTCGAATATCTACACTACTCTTGGTATGTTTTCGAGGTCCCTCATTATCGGCCATGGCATTGCACGTCCTTGAAAACGCAACTGACGTACGGGAAGTGAAATATTTCTTTGACTTCTGATCTGACCGAACTAAATTATTCCAATATTTACCTTTCTCAACAAGTAACTCTCGAAGAAGAAGACGTCGTTCATTTGTATAAGTCCTCACAGCCTCGGAAAGCCTATCCCCTCCAAAGAGTTGAGCTTCCTCTAAGGTGTCATGTACAAAACACCCAGGTAGCTGTTTCAATATGCGATGATGCCTCTTCCTCCTTTCAGGATCAACAGCAGGTTGAATCACATCTATCATCCCACTAACTAAGAGTTGCCTCACATATGCTATGGGATTAAAGATTCTAGAACGTATAAGTTCAAAAATGAGTAATTGCAGGCGCTTTGCTCCTCCCCTGTGTACCTCATGCTGATCAATCCAACAGACTATGATATCGTGTAATGGGCCCGGACTTTCAAATGCATCCATCGAACTGCTAGGTTTAGAAACACCAAAAAAATTGCTGCGACGATTCTTTCCTTTACGAGCTGTGAATTCTCCACCGAGAATCTTTTGCTTCAGAAGCTGAATAACTAAATACACCTGAGAACAATCTTTTCTGCCAGAGAACTTGATATCTTTAGGCACACCAGCCCGGAAATCTCTAAAATCACATGTTGCCCATTCAATAAGGAAGAAAACAGAGCAAACAAAGGATGTGCTAATAGCCCCAATCCATCTAAGGGATGATCTTAAGCATGGACTGACTTCAGCAATCCAGGTCTCATCAACGGCTCCATTGCAAAGTTCCTCAAAGAGATAACAGTAAGCAGCTCTGATATCTCCATCTGACAAAGCTTTATCCAAGGCCTGAACAGCTTTAGCCACATTATGTTGAGGATAACCAGCACTAGCTATCTTTGCCAAATCATCCGCACTTCTTCCAATGGTTGAAATGGTATAATCAAAAGAAAGGAACTCAAAGCGGGAATCAACTCCTCTCCCTTGAAATTGGGTAGAAATCTCTGCAGAATTACTTCTAAGCTTTTCCAAATTCTCATATACCTTTGATGAATAGCTCACATCATTAGGCCCACATGCTGCTATGGAAGAAGGAAGAGGGAAGCAATCTGAAGCAACAAATGTGTCGGGTGCAGCAAGTACCAAGTAGCGAACCATCTCAATCAGAGCAGAGAGAGTATAAGCTCTTCGAGAGTTATCAACAAGATCAGATCCACCAGGAGCAGGTTCCTGGATGAAACGGACAGCAATAGCTACAAGACTCTGTACACATGTCTGAGAGAGAACAATGCTCTCTAAAACACCATATACAATGGGGAGTAGCAACTGCAAAATTTCAAAGACCTCCTTCTCCTGCAAATAAAGTAGAAGGGAAAATCAAAAAGCTGAAGAAAAGAATATCCATCTTGAATCAATTAAGTAATCTAGCAGCATACCTGTAAGAGCCTGAGAACCCAATCAACAATGAGATTAGGAAAAAGAAGCCCTTCAGCATGGTGCCACTGAAGAAGACGCACCATATACCACCATTTAAAATACAGAGATGGCTCCTCACCATAAAGGCTTGCTGATGCTGGACTAATCTTTTGCATTGATCCAGTATACAGCATCTGTGGTGACCTATCTCTAGTTTGCTGAGCAGGATATGCACTATTACGTGACAAAAGTTCATCCAAGAGGTATTGCAAATATTCAATAACATCTTTTGTCCATTGCTCACACCGAGATGTTTGTGTCTTGTCAGGTGATCCTGAAGAAATAGCAGCAGGACTAGGTCGCACCTGCAAGTTAAAAGAAAAAATTGATATCCTCCAGCACCCAGAGAAATCAATTAGCTATAACTAATTTACTGCCCAACAACTTACTTGATTTAGATACGTCACTTTTATAAACCAAGTAGCTCTCAATAATGGGACATCGTTCCTGATAAGGACTTCAAATAAGGTTTTTCTCCTATATCCAGGAATGTTATCAGCCAAAGAGCGCAATCGTTTGTGCTGTTGTGATAAACTCTGAGAAAAAACGAGAGCAAGAATAAGTTTTTCCATAAATCTAGTACATGATTTCAATTAATCAAAAATCCTAAAGACCCAACAAGCCTTTGAATTGATAGTTTTTCCATAAAACCATCAAATTTAGATAAATAGGTAAAGTGTGGTCATTTATATATAATGGCAGTTATGCCAGAAGTGCGGCAACAAACATGGATCAAAGGAGCATCTTAAGAAGTTTAGATAAGTAAAATGATATGCCAGGGTACCTCGATCCATTTTTTCTTTGTTTCTTCCCCACATGATCTTTGTTCTGGAAATCCAGGCTTACATAGAAGCGAACCAGAAAGAGGCACCCCATAAACCTGACCAGCCTGCCATTTAATTAGGGAGATGTTAAATTACAAGTAATATGATTGGAACTGAAACCCACAACAAGCACATTCTAACTTGAAAAGGAATGGAATCTGAGAATCTCTCGATTACCTTGCGCTTCAGCGCACGAGACTCATTGATAGCTCTAAGACACTTTCTGACAGACTGCGGGATAAAAATTGAATTTTAATTTCATGTGAAACACAAATGAGCTCCAATAGAGATCAAGAATATAAGGGGGAAAACACTGTCTATAGTCTCTAGTACTGTACCTCTTTGCACTTTAGGACAACAGGCTTCGAAAAAGTATGGACCTGGGTCAATAGGTTCTCTTCCGATTCCTAAAAAGGCCAAAGGGACAGATCCTCAATTACAAGATGGATATTAATGCCACGAAAACAAGTGGAGTAAGGAATTAAAGCTCTAACATCAGAAAAGATGGAAGTTTAAATAATATAGACTTTCTGCGCTGTAAGCATCCATCAGAATTACATTGAAGAAATCATCACTACAATCAATTGAGCTACAATGAACATTTGGCCTCAGAAAGACATTAATCCTATTTTACTGCCAAACATCTATAGGAAAATAACGTAGGCATGGGTCCAAGATAAGATCTTATAACTATCGCAAACATGTCAATGATAATTAACTATGATTTTCTAAATTTTTAAAAATCACAACAAGAAAGCAAAACTAAAATTCAGTTGATCGCACCTTAAGTCCATCAACAGTTTCCTTGTATCCATATTGAACATACTCTTTGGTCAGATTCTCTTCAGGAGAACTTGATGTTGGAGGATGAAAATCAGGTGGTCCTAGTCTGCAATATTTTGGAGAAAAAAGTACAAATCATTTAAGGAAGTAAATCAAGAATGGAAAAGAGTCACCCAACTTCATGCATTAACAAGTATTCCAAGGTCTTAGCCTTGCGAAGATAAAAGAGTGAAATCCCAAGCTACAAAGCCAAACCAGCAAAAGTCGGAATCAAATATAATGGGTAAATTCCAAAGACTAAACTAGGGATAAG